>JAHRHZ010000066.1:6713998-6860138 GCA_024137785.1 Ginglymostoma cirratum
TTCGTCACAGAAGCTGCCCGACAAGCTTAGTTTTCCAGCCATTTTTGTTTTTTCTCATCTAATTATAATCCATTGGACAAAAGGGAATGTGGAGAGTTTGATCCAAAATTGACTCAGTGAGAGGAAACAATGTGCAATAATGATTGACAGAAGCTTCTGCAAATGGAAAAGAGTTTCTAGCAGTGATCCATGGGTCTCAGTTTTGGGTCCCTTGCTGCTTGTGGAATACATTAATGATTTAGACTTAAGTGTCAGAGACATGATTGGGAAATTTGCAGAAGACACAAAATTGGCTGGTAGTTGATAGTAAGGAGAATGGCTGCTGACTGCAGGATGATATTAATGGTTTGGGCAGAAGAGTGGCAAATGGAATTCAACCCAGAGAAGTGCAAGCCTATGTATTTGGGGAAGGCTAATAATGCAAGGGAATACACATTAAATGGGACAGCATTAAGATGAACTGAGGAAGTGAGAGACATTGAAGCATATGTCTACAGGTCCCGAAGGTGGCAAGACAGGTAGATAAGGTGGTAAAGGAAATTATGGGATACTTTCCTTCACGGACGAGGTATTGAAAATAAAAGCAGGAAAATAAGACTGGATCTATTGTAAGACATTGGTTAGGGTACAAATGGAATTCAGTGTACAGTTCTTGTCATCACATTACTGGTATACCATATTGCTGTAGAGACAGTGCAGAGGAAATTAACAACAATGTTGCCAGGGCTTGAAAATTGCAGCTATGAGGAAAGATTGGAAAGGCTGGGGCTGTTTTCTAGAGAACTCAGGAGGCTGAGGGGTGACTTGTTTGAGGTGTCTAAAATAATGAGGAGCTTAGACAGAGTGGACAGGGGAGACTGGTTTCCCTTTCAGGAGACATCAAGTATGAAGGGGTACAGATTAAAGATGATCTATAGAAGAATTGGATTGGACATTTGGAAAAACATTACCCAGATAAGAGTGGGCATCTGGAATTCACTGCCTAGTTTGGCAGCAGAGACGGTAACCCTGAAGTCATTTAAAAAGGAATCTGGATCTGCACCTGAAGCGCCATAAACTGTAAAGCTATGGACTAAGTGCTGGAAAGTGGAGATAGAAGGGACATCCATCTTATTCAGCCAGTGCAAGCATGATGGACCGATTAGCCTCTTGCTGTGCTGTAGATTCGCTCCCTCTCCATGGTTCTCTGTTTGATTTCCGATCAACTATTTTATGTTGGAATCCTCCAGTTTTGCCCCTCTCCAGAAGTGCAAACGCTTTCTCTGTATCTACTCTGTCAATCATAATTTTGAAGCCATTTGCTACCCCTAACCCAGAAGACAGAAGCAGTAAACATATTTGTATGCTAGTATCTGGAAGTATTCATTGTCTGGGAAAAATCTTGCGTACATAATACCATGTAAATGCCTCATGCTTATTCCATATTTCATACATTAGCATTGCTTATACGAAGCAACACTCAACACGGCACAAATTTGACAACTAGGTGCTCTGACCTTTAAAATGTTTCAAAACAGCATTCACATAAGCAACTCCTACACATCCATTCCAAATAATGGTTCACTGCCACCTCAACAGAAACTGAATACATCACTCAACCAATTATTTTCAGATAGCGGCCAATAACCACTGGCAAGCCATGAAAAGATTATTTTGTGGTCACAATATTGTTACCAAGCTCTTTGCATATCTGTTTATTGACATAAATAATGTATTGCCAGATTTTCAATAAAGTAGAAATGTAGAGTAACATTAAATTATTGTAATTTCTAAAAGCAGCCAATATCTTGTAAAATCTTGTCATTTTCTTTCTTTTCTCTAAACTCTGCTGCAAATGGCATGAGTAATCCAAAATTTTGATTAGTAAACCTGCTTTTTCTCATCTCCATTTTCCAATTCATAATGTTAAAGATCAACAATTCACAAATTACACGTTAGATTTTACTTTATTATTATACTGGATACATTTCAGGATATCACCAAATTACATGTATAAATTAAAAACAGGTTCAAAGAAAGTCCTTCAACATAATTTATGAATTGCTCTTAAAAATCTGTAGTCAAAATTTCCATTCTAGAATTTTCCCCATGATGTTGACGAGATACCAAGACCAGGAAATTTGGATTTGGCTGCCAAATTTTTACAATTTTACAGTCTGGAGGCTATCAAAAAGGACAACGAATTCAGCACGTGGTAAGTGGCTACGAGGAGTCTTGGAGGTGAATAATGGTTGAAGAGGTGAGAAGTGCAGGACACAGGAGATCTAAGACTTTGTTAAAGGGCCATATATCCCTTGGCATCATACAAAATATCACTAAAATTTACCATACATAACCCTCCCCACTCTGGCCCTGGCTCTTATACCTAACTGGTGTGATCTAGTAGTCTCAGGTAAAAACATAAGAACGTAAGAACTAGGAGCAGGAGTAGGCCATCTGGCGCTTCGAGCCTGCCCCGCCATTTAATAAGATCATGGCTGATCTTTTTTGAGACTCAGCTCCACTTACCCACCCACTCACCATAACCCTTAATTCCTTTACTGTTCAAAAATTTATCTATTTGCCTTATTTGCCTTAAAAACATTCAGCAAAGTAGCTTCAACCGCTTCACTGGGCAGGGAATTCCACAGATTCACAACCCCTTGGGTGAAGAAGTTCCTCCTGACCTCAGTCCGACATCTGCTTCCCTTTATTTTGAGGCAATGCCCTCTAGTCCGAGTTTCACCTGCGAGCGGAAACAACCTCCCTGCCTCCACTTTATATATTCCCTTCATAATCTTATGTTTCTGTAAGATCTCCCCTCATTCTTCGGAATTCCAATGAGTATAATCCCAGTCTACTCAGTCTCTCCTCATAATCCAACCCTCTCAACTCTGGAATCAACCCAGTGAGTCTCCTCTACACCCCCTCCAGTGCTAGTATATCTCTTCTCAAGTAAGGAGACAAAAACTGCACACAGTACTCCAGGTGTGGCCTCACCAGGACCCTATACAGCTGCAGCATAGCCTCCCTGTTTTTAAACTCCATCCCTCGAGCAATGGCAGACAAAATTCCATTTACCTTTTTAATTACCTGCTACACCTGCAATCCTACTTTTAGCGATTCACGCACAAGGACACCCAAGTCCCTCTGCACAGCAACGTGCTGCAATTTTTTAACCATTTAAAACATAGTCCATTTTGCTGTTATTCCTACCAAAATGGATGACCTCACACTTACCAACATTGTACTCCATCTGCCAGACCTTTGCCCACTCACTCAGACTATCTATATCCCTCTGTAGAAGTTCAGTGTCTTCTGCACACTTTGCTCTACCACTCATCTTAGTGTCATCTGCAAATTTTGACACACCACCCTAACTCCAAATCATCTATGTAAATTGTAAACAATTGGAGGTCCCAACACTGATCCCTGAGGCACATCACTAGTCACTGACCGCCAACCAGAAAAACACCCATTTACCCCTACCTCTTTGCTTTCTACTGGTCAGCGAATCCTCTATCCATGCCAATACATTACCTGTAATACCGTGCAACTTTGTCTAATGTAGCAGCCTTTGATGTGGCACCTTGTCAAATGCCTTCTGGAAATCCAGATACACCACATCCACAGGTTCCCCGTTGTCCACCATGCAAGTAATGTCCTCAAAGAATTCCACCAAATTAGTTAAACATGACCTACCCTTCATGAACCCATGCTGGGCATTCCCAATGGGACAATTTATATCCAGAGGTCTTGCTATTTCTTCCTTAATGATAGATTCAAGCATTTTCCCCACTACCAAAGTTAAGCTAACTGGTCTATAGTTACCTGCTTTTTGTCTACTTCCCTTTTTAAACAGTGGCGTCACATTGGCTGTTTTCCAATCTGCGGGAACCACCCCAGAGTCCAGTGAATTTTGGTAAATAATTAATAGTGCATTTGCTATTTCCCCCAACACCTCTTTTAGTACCCTGGGATGCACTTCATCAGGGCCAGGAGACTTGAATATCTTTAGCTCCATTAGCTTGCCCAGCACTGCCTCCTTAGTGATAATGGTAGTTTCTAGGTCCTCACCTGCTATAACCTTCTTGCCATTAGTTTTCGGCATGTTATTTGTGTCTTCCACTGTGAAGACCGACACGAAATAACTGTTTAATGTCTCGGCTATTTCCTCATTCCCAGTTATTAAAAAGTGGCCTTCTCATCCTCTAAAGGACAAAATGTTTACCTTCGCCACTCTTTTACGATTTACATATTTATAGAAACCTTTGCTGCCTGTTTTTATATTCTGAGCTAGTTTACTCTCATAATCTATCTTACTTTTCTTTATAACTTTTTTTGTGGCTTTCTGTTGGCCTGTAAAGATTTCCCAGTCTACTAGTTTCCCACTACTCTTTGCTTTTTTGTCTGTGTTTTTTTTTCAATCTGATACTTTCCTTTATTTCTTTAGACATCCATGGCTGGCTCTCTCTTTTCCTACAGTTCTTCCTTATCACTGGAATATACTTCTGCTGAGCACCGTGAAAAATTGTTTTGGAAGCCCTCCACTGTTCCTCAATTGACCCACCATAAAGGTTTTGCTCCCATTCTACCTTAGCTAACTCCTCCCTCATTCCTTCATAGGTATTGGATTTAACCTTCTCATGCTCCATCTGTATTTTAAATTCGACCACACTGTGATCGCTCCTTCCGAGAGGATCCCTAACTGTGAGATCATTAATTATTCCTGTCTCATTACACAGGACTCGATCTCGGATAGCTTGCTCAAACAGAAGCTAAGCCCCAAAGAATAGCAGGCACCATGTGACTAAGAAATCCCAGTCCACGTTAACTGAGCCCATCTGTTTTCTACTACTTGGGGCCAGGAGGGGAAGAGAGGGAGAGTTAAGATCCTCAAAATTATTTCAGCTCAAAAAGATAATAGTACACTAATATTGCATTAAAGCGGTCAGCCACCCTACCAACAGTATGGACCACCTTCAAGATCAAACATAGCAACTTACCAAGCCTTTTTTTTAAAATTCATTCACAGGACGAGGGCATTTCAGGCTGGGTTGGAATTACCACCCATCTGTAATTGCCCAGCGGACATTGAAGAGTCAAACACATTGCTGTGGGTCTGGAATCACAAGTATGCCAGACTAGATAAGGATGACAGATTTCCTTCCCTGAAAGGACATTATTGATCCAGATGGGTTTTTTCAAACAATCGGCAATGGATTCATGGTTGTCATCAGACACTTAATTTCAGATTTTTTTTAATGCCATACCAATCCCACCATCTGCCATGGTGGAATTTGAACCAGAGTCCCTAGAACATTAGCTGAGTTTCTTGATTTATCAATCTAGCAATAATACCGCTAGGCCATTGCCTTCTCTGAACAGTTTCTTCCAAACCCACAAATTCAACCACCAGAAGGACAAAGGTAGCAGCTGCATGAGACCATCACCATCTCCAAGTTCCCTAACAATCCTGAACTGAAAATATATTGGTTATTCCTTCACTGGGTGGCAGTCTTGGGTGTCACTACCTAATAGCACTGTGGGTGTGTCTACAGGAAATGCATCTGTTCAAGGCTTAGGCTCAGTATTACCTTCCAAAGGCAATTAAGGAAGTGGATTAAATGGTGGCTGTTTGAGCAGCACATATGAATGAATAAAAAATTAAGGAAAATTAAAATGGACACACCAGTGATTGCCAAATTCAATATGACAACATATTTTTGTCCAGGACCAGAGTAACAGAAAGAGTCTTATGGATCAGTTCAACATAATGGACGAAGAATTAGTAAAATAATATTTTAGGATTTAAAATCAAACAAGATAGAACAGACAGGAAACAATTCAAGAGGGTAGTTTAATGGACTGAATTCAATCCAGAAAGTAAGACGTATAGCATTAAAATTTATACAAGAAAATTGGGTTAGAGTCACGGAGATGTACAGCATGGAAGCAGATCCTTTGGTCCTTGAGAAGGTTCAATACATCTGTTAGAAGATAAAAGCCATCAGCCTTCAAATTTATGAAATCTAACACAGAATTAAAAGTTTCGTTCAAGACAGACACAAAATGTTTAATATAGTAGGTGGTAGTGATATTAATTGTCAGAACAGGCAACAAAAGCCAGTCCTCCACCCACACCCCCAACAATGACTTTACATGTAATATTAGCAATCAGAACTGCAAATCAAGCTTTGGCTTAACACCAACTTAGTGAGCGAAGGATCTCCTTGCTGAACACTCATCCTTCAAAGCAATGGAAGATGCACGTTTCAAAACTGTTCAACTTCAGAGTTTGGTAGATAACATGTACAGGGAAACAGAATAAAATGTCCATTATGCTTTGAAGCAATGATTTCCAAACTGTTCATTTATGCAATAATTAAGCAACTTTTATTTAGTATTACGAACTTCTCAATTTAATAGATATAAAATTCTAGTTTTTGATTTATTTTCTCCATGATACACGGTATAGCAGTAAATTTCCGTCTTCATTAGGGTTAACACTGGCCTACCAATGAACCTATTTACATAGGTGCACTGGTTCTGGAAGATCCCTTGAGATTTTGATTTCCTTTCCCAGAATGGGAAGCTATCATTGTTATTTTAATCAACAGTCTTTGGTCTGTGTTTTTTTTAAATTCACAGGATGAGAGCATCGCTGGTTGGGCCAGCATTTATTGCACATCCCTAATTGCCGGGCATTTAAAAGTCAACTACATTGCTGTGGGGCTGCAGTTGTACGTAAGCCAAAGCAGGTAAGGATGGTGGTTTTCTTTCCTATAGGACATTAGTAAATCAGATAGGTCTTTCCAACAATCAGCAATGGATTCATGACGATGATTAGACTCTCAATTCCAGATATTTATTGAATTCATGCTGCCATGGTGGGATTCAAACCCGGATCCCCAGAACATTACCTGGGCCTCTGTACAAACAGTTCACTGATAATATCTCTACACCATTGTCTCCCCAGTAATCAACCTGTTCAGGCATGTTATTACAGACTTCCGGAACAGGTGGGACTTGAACTCAGGCCTCCTGGCTCAGGGATAAGAATGCTACCATGCACCACATGATGGCATGGCTTGCAAAATTAATTTTTTACAGTAATCAGAAGTTTTTTTTTCAAAACAAAAGGGCAACTTAATATTTATGTCAAACTACAGCTTTAATTTAAATTAGCAAGGCTAAAATTTTTGCATTGAGGGCCACGTTAACTAATGAGGAATAAATGGCAGGATATGTATTTTAAACTTACCTTAATCTATATTGCAGTAAACAGACTTGCAGACTGTGAAAGTGTGCTGTACACAGTGTTAACAAACAACTTGTGGGAACCATGAAAACTGTTCATCACAGCAGAGTGTTCGATGTTCAAATGTGAGGTGTGCAGCTGAAATTTGGATTTCAACATCTAGGTGATATCAGGTTTGAGATTTATGGTTGCAAGTCACAGGATATCACCAAGATGGATGTTGTTTAAGCACAATCTCAGGTGATTCTTATCTAAAGTCAATGTAGGAAAAAGATTGTTCACATACATATGTCAAGCCAAACAAGCTTAGCAGTTTTTGTTGTGCATCTCAGCTCAGTTGGTGAAATTGCATCTTGTATGGAGACTTTTAAAAATCTGCCTAATGGAGCAGTTAATGGTGGCTGGGAAGAATGTCAGGGCTATCATTTGGGCAGCTCCGATTTAAATAACTACACTCATTGTGTGTTTTATATACAGACAGCAGCCCATAAAAGCTTTATCCCATTTACCAGATTCAGATGCAGAAATTAACCCATGATCATAAACAAATTTTTGAAAAGAGGGATCAAATGGGATGGTGAATTTGCAAAACAACAGCAGCAGCAGCAGAGTTAGTAAACAAGGTAACAAAGGTACAAAACAGAGAGCACAATGATCATAACATGTAATTAAAATCTCCTGGTCCAAAGATTCCGCTATTTCTTGACCTGAACGTTTAATTTTCCA
Organism: Ginglymostoma cirratum; assembly: GCA_024137785.1. Lineage (NCBI taxonomy): Eukaryota > Metazoa > Chordata > Chondrichthyes > Orectolobiformes > Ginglymostomatidae > Ginglymostoma > Ginglymostoma cirratum. The sequence continues at coordinate 6,721,965 of JAHRHZ010000066.1, forward strand.
AAAAGAATTGTCAAATGAAACGATAGTTCCAAGCAAACTAAAATGACATTTCTCCACAATGCACCCACATGTCTCCAAAAGAAAATCAGTTACTTCCAACAGTTGCAAGATAGAATGCAAACACAGCTCTCTCATTAGAACATCAAAAGTATCAGATTGTGCATAAGAGGCGAGCTACAAATGTTGGCAAGTAGATTGTTAAAGCCAAATGCCTCAAATTTGCTGAAGTTCACTGAAGTTCTTTGGTTTCTCACTTTCTATCTGCTTGCCAGGAAATCGCTTGCATCCTGGTAGGCACAGAAGCAGCAAAAAAAATAAGTGGCAGAGCTCCACTTTCAAAATCATACCATTAGCAGGTGCATTGAAGACACATGTCACAGGACACAGAAGCAACACAGATCCAGAAAATTTGAGACTCGGGAAAGTTTTCCCTTCGGCTTGATGAATATACAGAGATTGATGGTTGTGCACAGCTGGTTGTAGTTGTTTGGCTTGCTGAGGACGACAGCTTGGAAGAGCATTAATTATTCTGTAAAAAACTTCCACAGCAAACCGCAGGGGTAGAAATTTTCTGGAGTGATCAAAAGAGCATTTCAAAACAAATGGAATTCCATGGCGGAACTGCCTAAGCATATGCACTGAAGTTGTGGCTACGATGACAGGGAATGTAAAAGACTGTGTTCAAAGTACAATGTGAGAACCCAGAGATCCAAATCATTCACTGCTTTCTTCATAGGGAGGCTCTCATGCCAAGTAGCTTGCCAGCTGAGCTGAAATCCATATTAAATGAGGCTGTGAAAATTGTCAACTTCATCAAATCCACACCACTTCAGTCTCATCCTTTTTTCTATTCCATACGACAAAATAGGAGCAGAACATCAATCCTACCTCCTTCACATTGAGGTTTGCTGGCTCTCAAGAGGTAAAGTTCCATCTAAAGCCCACAAACTGAAGGAAGAATTAAAATAATTCTGCAGAATGAGTTCTAGCATTTTAATCTATTACAAATGGATTCAAATCAAAGCTTCAACTTTGGAAAAAAAGAGGTAGAGCATGGTACATTTCAAACTTCCGAGCAAGCTTCTAGCTCAATGAGTTTCTCTTTGAAGATAAAAAAGAATTCCTGAATCTCAGGAGTGATCCCACCCGTGAGCTCAAATTCAGAAAGATTCCACTTGATCTATTTTGATTACAAGTGTGCGAGAATGAATTTCCCCGAACTCAAAATCAAAATAATCTATTTTCATCCATCTACCTTTGAGAGCGTGGCTTTGCTCCTTGTGACTTCAAGAAGCAGTCACACATAAAAAGTATGGCTTAGGAACTTTGTGTCACTTTTACCAACATCGAACCAAATATTAAACAAGTATCACATTGAAAAATGAAATTTCAGTCAAAAAAACTGAAGTCAAATATTTCTTGTTAAAACTGTAGTCTTTTCTCTGTTCAAAAAAAAGTGTTATTTATTGCAATATTAGTGATTATTTTAGAAACACTTCGTATGCCATGAAATATTTGGGACGTTGAAAATATGCCACAAGCTGAAAAAGCATAATATTTGTTGATTTGACACATGCAAATTCACTTTGTATCAAGAAATTGCTTTGAAATCTTTAAATCCAAATGAGATCATTTATCTGCAGTGTCTTGATCATTTTAATCATAATCAGAACACTTCAAATGCAATTAATTTTTAGACTTTTTAATGACTAAGTTGATTACTCTTACATCCAGTGCAGGATTCATAAAAGAAACCAGGTAAAACATTATGGAGTACATGAAAACTTGGTCACTCGTATGTATTGTGATCCCAGGTGGATCACGTTGTAATAAATGCCAAATATATCAAATGTGGGTGCTTGCCAATTAATGAAGTCAAATTATTTAGTAATTTCATGCCCAGGAAACATAATCAAGACTGCTTTAACTCTTGTTTCTTCTCAACTGCATCTGCATGCCCTCTCATCATGTTCCAAAAAACTTTCCCTCTCCAGAAAGGGATTGAAGACCCACTGGCATCGTCATGCTCCACTCTTTTCAAATCAGATCTATGCAACTGGGGCTGCCTAATCTCTCATAATACCTTGTATTCTGGCAACTAATAGGGAAATGCTAGTGAAGTAGAAGAGGTTCTGTTTCCTTCAGACTCTGAAACCAATTTTAGTTTCAAAAATGCTATCACACACTAGTTCTTGAACACAGAGAACGTGGGTTTAATTTTAGTTCAGCCTTTGATTTAAATATCCTGTATTCTCAAAGGTAACTTAGAAGTTGAAATTTCATCATGCACAGAAATAACAGAATAAAAACACATAACCAAAGGTATAAACTACAGCTATAGCCTGATTAAAACAGAGCACATATTCCATTAAAGTGGTACTTTATTCATCCATTTCAGATTTGTAAGGTAAAAGAAAGTAATATACTGTGACATTTATACAATGTGTACATGCCTGCTATATTGCTGCAGGTTTATTGACACAAAGCTGGAAAATTCTGCACTTAGTGTAGATATAATTTCTTTGCTATCACCAGAAATTAAAGAAAATAAAATCTGACATTGTACCAAATCAAATTTTTAATATATTTACCAAATTAGACAAGGTGTATGGTTACTCATATCCATTTTCCTCAGGCAGCTTCTAATTGAACTTAACGGTGCAAAGCAGATCCAGTTGTTTTTAACAGATCCTTAGCAACAAAGACAAACATTCACTATGTTGTCATGGCAAGCAATCATGCCCAACTAAGATAGAGCAGAAAGCAAAGTAGCTGCACTATGAAATTACACAAACACATGTGGAAAGATCAGAATATCATATTATAATAGTGTTTAGGTGGCACAGTGGTTAGCACTTCTGCCTTACAGCACCAGGGACCAGGGTTCAATTCCAACCTCGAATGACTATCTGTGTAGAGTTTGCACATTGAACTGTGGGAGGAAATGTGAGCACCTGGTGGACATCCACACAGACAAAGAGGTGCAAGTTAGGTGGACTGGCTATGCTAAATTGCCCATATTGTCCAGTGGTGTGTAGGTTAGGTGGATTAGCCGAGAGGGTAGCAAGGTCAGTCTGGGAGGGATGGTCTTCAGAGGGTCAGTGTGGATGGTCTGCGTCTACACTGTTGAGATTCTATGATATAGGAAATATTGTTTCAAGATGCTACTTATTCTTGGTAATTTGTTAATAACTTGAAAAGAAGAAAGCTTCAAATATTTTTTAATGCATTCAACAGGAGAGAAACCAACAGTTTCACAGGTTATACAAAATTGGAATTGCCCCATTACAGAAATGCACCATTTTAATTGGTAGATATATATCTTGAAAGCACTAGTTAAGTTGAAACTACATACTTTGAAGCAAGTTTTCCAATTTGTGCTATTGTGGTCGTGTCTCTACCTCAGAGTCAGGAGGTCTGGGTTCAAGTCCCACCTGCTCCAGAGTTCTGTCATAACATATCTTAAATAGCTTGATTTTAAAAAAAAAAAAATCAGGAGGCACATTCTCAAAACAAAACTTTCAGCTCTATTAGAGGAAATAAACAACACAAATAAATATCCTACATTTGTAGGTGATCTGGCAAAGAACTGAAGAGAACAGGTTTCTATTTTCCCAATTGCTCTAAAATAACACCACAAAATACATCCAATAGTTTAATCTGAGATAAAAGGTACTGCAGATGCTGGAGAATCTGAGATAGCAAGGTGCAGAGCTGGACGAACACAGCAGGCCAAGCAGCCTCAGAGGAGCAGGAAGGCTGATGTTTTGGGCCTAGACCCTTCTTCTGAAGAAGGGTCTAGGCCCGAAATGTCAGCCCTCCTGCTCTCTGATGCTGCTTGGCTTGCTGTGTTTGTCCAGCTCTACACCTTGCTACTCTCTTCATGATTGTTTTAAATAGCGCGTAGCTTATGTTATGTTCTCCCAAGACACAAAAAAATGATTGATTGCTCAGTTAGTCCAACATCAAATTTCCCAGTCTTCCTCCCACTTCTCACCAGATCAATACCTCACCACTTGATATCAAGTTATCACCTTCCAGGATATCACCAGCTTCATCTCCTTTGGAGATCTTCTCTCCGCAGATTTTAACCTGAACCTCTCAATCCTGAGCAGCTCACTTCTACCACCTTGCCAAAATCCACAGGCAGGAGTGCATTGGGAAATCTACTGTTTCTTTTTATTTTTCTGCCCACTGAAGTGATTTCTCCCTGGCTCAATTCCATATGTTTCTGCCCTTATCTAATCTCCTTCCACCTATACCTGCAATTCTTCTGTTCCTTCAAGTTCAGTTTCAAATTTTATAGATCAATCCACCATCTCTTCACCACAGACATCCAATTGCTCTACACCTCCAGCCCCTGCCATGACCACCTGAGGATTCCTAATCAGTCTCATTCACCACTACATTCCTCCAACTGGCTGGATTTGTTCTCACATCGAACAGCTTCCTTGCTTTCCATCCACCAACCTCTGCTGTCAACAAATCATCCATAGCCATTTCAGAAAAACCGATGGCTGGAGGTCAGAATTATGAAACTGTTCTTATGAACTGAAACCTCTCAGCAGAAAGGCAGGCTAGTTTGTACAAATCTGCAGACAGTTTGTTTTGTAGAAGTTTCATGACCATCAGAACTGCAAATAAGCCCACTCCCTCCAGCCGGAAAGAATGGGTTTTGCCATCAAAATTGGAAAGAGTCAGTTGAGTAAGTAATCTCAAAGTGTAGTGTAGGACCAATACTTCACTGCAGCTGAGTGTAAAATGATATTGCTGGAGATAGGTTGAATCTTCCTAAATATCTTTCTAAATTTTCATCTTGTGTGTATAGAAAACCTTTGTATTACGTTTTGTGTTCAAAGATCATCAGCCTGCGAGTGTGTGTTTGGTGGCTGATCACCACAGTGACCAAACTGCAAAAAAAACCTATGATCAAGCCAGGTTTCACTCCGGGCCTGGACTTGGTAAATATTTACCATTAGCTGGGATCATAACGCTCCTGTTTTATATCACAGACTTTCCCCTTTTTCCTGTCCTATCCTTTCATCTACGTAAAGTCTATTAAATTTCTAATTTCTCCCGATTCTGATGAACAATCATCAACATGAAAAAACTTAAACTCTCCTGACTGTTATGAGCTATATGTTATACCACTTGCACTATTTTGCTTTGTGGAAAGATATGAAGTTGCCAAACCAGTTCTATTCTGGAGTTTTACAAGAGGCATTGGACAAAAAAGACTCTTTAGTTTGAGCACAGAACAAGATTACATTTTGATAACTTGGTGCTAATAACAGGAGTGTAGTTTTTTTTTTTGCATGGGTGTGCCTACAGCCTACATCATCAAAACAACCTGTTTCCAGCTCTTGTCTGTTCCTCCCTAACCTGATTAAACCCCATGTATGCCACAGTTACCTTTAGACTTGACAAACCCGATGCTAATTTAGCCAACTTCACAACCTCCACCCTACACTAACGTAAGCTGCTTACAATCATATAAAGTCCCAATCAGACGTCACATCATATGAGTTCACTGAGCTACGTTCAATCCTGATGCATTACTTACGCAAATATTCAAGTCTCAAAACCTCTGCATTGCCTTATTCATCCCCCAACTCAGATGTCTCACAGACCCTAAACATCTGTGATCTTTGCACTCTTTCAACAGGTTAACAGCCCAGTTCTGGTCTCTTTGATTTTAATTGTTCTACCATTGGCTGCCATACAGTCAGCTGAATGGGTGCTATCCTCTGGAAAGGCCTCATTAAACTGCTCTAACTCTACTTCTCTTTTAAGATAATCATTAAATCCACCACTTCCACTGCTAATAGCTCATGGTGTGGCTTGATATCAAACTTTGGTAACATTCCTTTGAAGTACCTTGAGATGTTTTAATGAGTTAAAAGCAAGTGATTGTTGCAACACTATTATTAATAAGCTACAACATCAATCCACCCTGGGGAAGATCCGTTTTACTGAAAATTCATGGGTGCTACAGTTATGTTGGTGGGTGCATTGCTGTGCCAGAGTGCTACAGGCAGTGCCTGAATTTACAAGAATTCCAGGAACAAACTCAGGAATGCTTAGCATGATTCCAACTTTCCAGTGATGGGCATGTTCCATGAGCAGCATTGGCACAGGGGGAGCGGGGGAGAAAGGAACAGTACCAGAAACCTATTAGGGATACAGATCACCACATGGTCTCTTGTGGTACAGTAACAATATCCCTAACTCTGGACTAGGAGGCCTGGATTCAAGTCCCACCTGCTCTAGAAGTGTTCACAACATGTCCAAACAAGTTGATTAGAACATATCTGAACTTCACTATGTCTCACCTCTTCTTCGTACTTCCAGGCCTTCCAATTTGCACACCATTTTTTTCTGATCTAGCACTTAAATCACTAAGTCACTGGGTCCAAAGTTTGATGAATTGGGCGTTGACCCCTTTGAAGAAGGTCCTCCTCTTGGGTGCATTGTGTATAGGCCCCAGCAACAGCAGATTTCAAATATTATCTTCTAAGTAGGCCAGCCTGCTGGACCCAGCCAGAGTCCTACTATAAATCCAAACATTAGGCATAATACCTTTGGAGGTCAGGAAGCGATCTCTGGACTCCTCTGCAAATAGCTTCAATAACAGTTAGGAGATATCCCAGTTTAGGCAGAAGTCCACTCCTCTGCAGGCAATTAGAAAATCCAATGTATTGTGCTTTTTCTCTACCCCCACCCCCCAGAGAAGTTTTCCAAAAATAGTTTGCTCATTCAGATCACAATGGCAACATGAGGAGAAACTCTTTTATGCAGCGTTATTAAGATTTGAAAAGAACTGGCCAAATCTGTGGTGGAACCCAATTCAATGATGGTTTTCAAATGACAACGGGATAAGCAGCTGGACAAAAAGGGTTGCAGAGCTACTTCAAAAAGGGCAGCAAAGTGGGACTAGCTGAAAAGTTTTTGGTAGAGATACAGCACAAACACGACAGGCAAAATGGTCTACTTCTGTGCTGTAAGTAATGATTTTATAAAATTTACATTACAATGACCTCAGTTGACTAATTTTGGAACAAGCTGTTCTAACAATTGTGATATATTTCCAGCACCAGTGAGACTTGAACGCAGGCCTTCTGGCCCAGGTGCAGGGATTCTACCACAGTCCCACTAGAGTCCTCCTGAGCTAATTGTTCTTCCTTCCATCCTGATGTTACTAGTTCTACCAATTTGAATTACATTTGCATTAAGCAAACATGAGAGCCTAAATAGCCTTTTAATAGGCTTCTTTCATATTTTGACCTGAATGTCCTTTTGTCCGTTTCAACAGTGGTGACTAAACAAGATGGATTCAGTAGCCTGCCTGAATTCCCACACCATGGTTTAAAAATGCCAGTTCTAGCATTCCAAAGACAGGGGATTGAGTTTTCCAGTGTGTATCCACTACTAAAAAATACAGATATTTCCTCCAACAAAACAGTCCAAAGACTTAAGTCTTTGTTGCCTGCTTCAACACCATCTTCCTACTACCAACCCCATTCTCCATTTACCAGCTCTAATCCTCTCTCAGGCAGCTCTCCCAGGCTGATCCAGACCATGGGTAATCTTGGTAACATATTAGACACCAAGATAAGCATGCATCTAGATACCTGTCTCATTACTAGGACTGTCTTTTTCCACCTCCACTCTATTGCCCATCATAACACTTGCTTCAACCTGCTTGCTGCCTTGACCCTTATCTCATGCTTTAGAATAGTCAAGTTTGGAGGAAGCTAACACACTCCTCACCAACCTTCCACATTCTATGTTTTCTAAACTTAAACGTTCAAAACTCCGCACCCTCTAGCCTTACTCACACCAAGTCCCATTCACCCATCAACCCAAATGCGCATTAACCTACATTAGTTCCCAATCGAGAGTCTCAGTTGAAAATTCTTGTTATTCTTTTCATTTCCATACGTGGCTTTGAACCTCCCTATCTCTAAACTCCCCTAGTCTCTCAGACATCCGAAATTTCTACATTCATCTAATTTGCCGCCTTCAACATCACTGATTTTAATCACTTCACCTTTTGGTGAATGTTCAGTTGCCTTGGCCCTAGGCTCTTGAATTCCCTTCTCAAATTTCTCTACACTCCTTCCTCTTTTAAAATTCTCCTTGAAACCTACCACTTCATCCAAGCTTTTGGCCTTCTGCCCTGATACTACATTATGTATTTCAGTGTTCAATTTTAGGTCAAAGTTCTTCTGAAGCACCTTAGGGTGTGTTGTTCATTAAAAAGGTGCTATATATAAGTATATTTTGTATGACTTAGCAATATGGTACTTTGTGTCTCCACCCAATAAGCCAATGGGTAACTTGCAAAACATTATTATTAATTTATTGGCAGAAGTAAAAATATATTTTTGTACTAGTCATGCTTGATTCACCCCCAATAATACTTTGTTTGCCCAACTACTTAGAGCTTTCAGGCAATCTTAATTCAAAAATCTGCAAACTATAAGTTTATATACATGAACATTATGTGTAGTTGAAAGAAAAAAATGTTAAAAATCAAATGCTTATGACAATGTCAACAGACCAAAGCTGAACTTTTTTTGTGATGCCATTAAACTTGCATGAAAGAAATCATACATCATTTCAGTAAGAAATAGCACCATCATTGTGTTTTGTTATGTGTGAATCATAAAAACATGCAGCTCTACTGCATCATACTGCCCTGCTGAGGAGGTCAATACCTTTAAAAATACACGCAATTCCATTTTCAACTATCAAGTGAAATTGGGAATTAGTCATTCTTCCTAGGGCCAAGAAATTGGAAACATAAGAACAATCAGCCATTCGCCTGTCAGAATCTATCAGCTACAATTAACTCATTCATGCACAATGATGAAGTCCTATAAGGTAAAGAAAAAAAAAATATTTAAAAAGGAAATGCTAGAAACATCTGGTAACTGGTAGTGTTTAATTATATGCTTAATATTTTGGGTACCAGTTCTTTGGCAAAATTTTGATGGACAAAAATCAGAATTTCTTCTTCACTGGTATACTTGAAAGAAAAGTGGCAATTCATTTAACTGCAGAGACAAACAATTCATGTTTTCAACATTTTTGATTTTTATCCTACTTATGACATAGAGGCACAACTAGCATTGAGACAACTAGTTCTGCTAAACAACTGCTTATATTCACAGTCAAATCAATCTATTGCAGATTTTCACCATTATTTAATAATTTTGCCATTTTACTTCAAAAACTAAACCCCACTTACAGGCCTTTTACAATTCTTAGTTAGCTTTAATTGTATAGGTTAGGTCAATCACCTGGTTATGACACTCGTAACCCATTCCTTCCCCTCCATCCCAAAAATATTTTAAATTAAATACAACCACAAATGCCAGTACTCATCTGGGTGATGTAACCTTTTAAATACAGTGGGACCACCAGGAATACTGGTCTTTTGATGGATATCCATTGAGTAATGAATTCTTCCAGGAATGGCACACAAGATTGATGTAGAAATCAGGCATGCAGGGTGTCATGCAGCAGAGTAGATACTTAACGAGGGAGTTTGGTAAAATATGGAAGAGATCTCACTAGGCTTCTGAGCGAGAAATGCTTCAAAAAGCCCAACACAACTGAAGTTTTGTTTAAAAACATAAAAGTCAGATTGATATTCTAAAATTTACATGTATTTATTCATACTCTTTTTGTGTTCATGGTATATAGGGGATATCGCTTTTCGCTTGTATGGCATAGGAGTGTCAATCTAGAGCTAAACAATACCAAATTAAACCATTTATTCATCCTCTCCTGCTTACTAAATATTATTTAATACTACTGTTTTTTTAAAATTGTAATATAATTAGCTTTGAAAACATGTGGCCTGTAGAACAATTATGATTCCAAATTCTAATCAACAAGCATGAAGTGCTAACTCTATAAAACAACATTTTAAAATATTTTCTGAAAGGTAGTATTTCTAAACTCATTTTCTTCAAAGGGTCTATCAACCCTCGTTTGGCTCAGTAACACTGATTATAAAAGAAATGTAGAATGCGGTCATAGTAAGTACATAAAAATAAGGCTTTGACCATTACAGTTCAAAAAAATTGCATCACAAATATGATTTCACCCTACATTTTGACTAACACTTGTTCTAGTCAAGGTCCTTCAATTATACCCGACAATATTACAGGACTCTGATAGCATATCACATTTTAGCAGACTAGTGCTAATGCACTACAGAACCACAAGTATATACGTATAATCATTTCCTCACTTCATAAATGACTTTTAGCTCGATCTTTATCCTTGTCCTGTGAGCAGCATTTCTTCTGATTATATGCGGTTTCTTTTTACTTAGCAAAGTTTAGAAGTAAAAACACTGATGTGCAAAGGATAGTAATCAAAAGTAGAAATAGTGGTGAAAAGAGACTAGAAGATAAAGTGTGCTGGGTGTGGTACAGAACATTAATACAATATAAAGTCATCCTTGAAGGAAAGGAATCATGACTGTTTCCTTGAAGTTTGGAATGAAGCAGAGGGAGGATAAAAGACATAATGCAAGTTACTTTGCATCTAGTAAGTTGGTAGTTCAGAATTCCAGTACTGACGAAACAATAATCTCTCTAAAGCTTCTTGTACTCCTCAGAACAGACATGCCAGGTATGTAGGCTGTATGTCTCGAAGACTGGTAGATCATATCAAATAACATATCCCTCCAGCTGTTTGCTACAAGCACAGTGCTGACACATCAAACCAGCCCCACTTGCAAAATTCACAGAAGAGCACCCAGCATCTGATATGATTCTGCTACTAAAAGTATGCTCGATAACTGAATGTGAAGGATTATTCTAACAACCAATTTTGGATTGTCAGTCAGGCTCAGTAGTACATGCTTGCATGTACTGGAAGGTACATGTATTAATATACAGGGCCCTGTCTTCTGCAGGCGGAAAGAACATGTAAAAGCATTGCATCTGTTTCAACTTAACAAAGTAGGTGACAGCCAGTTCATTTCTCAGGCCATGCCCTGACCAGAGTTGAATTGCCTGGTTTAAAATTTAAAGTCCGGCAGTTAATGGTCAATCATTATTAAAAACAAAAGATCTAAAACAAAACCAGAAATTGCTAAAGAAACTCAGCAGGTCTGGCACATCTGAACAGAAAATAGAGTTAACATTTCAAGTCCAGTGTCTGAAGAAGAGTCTCTGAACCCGAAACATTAACTCTGTTTTCTCTGCCCAGATGTTGCCAGACCTGCTGAGATTCTCCAGAAATTTGTTTTTGATCATTAATTGATGCATTGCCCACGGCAACACCTCTACCATTCAGATTCCACTTGCTAAACAATTAGGCATGCTCTTCTAATGCAGTCTCAACACTGGCTTTATCAGGAAATACAGACATGTTCATAATTACAGCATGAAGATATGTGGGTACATTTTTTTTTTGAAAAAATAAACAAATTTACAGTCCTACCTGGTCATAGTATCCGCTCCGGATTACACAGGGGGTACGTACACCAACTAAAGGGAAAAAAAACACAAAAACAAAAGAAAAAACTCCTGGTTGGCCCCCTGACCAGTTGGAGGAGGCCCCAGCTGGACCCAGTTATTGAAAGGGCCCCTGTTATATTCTGGCCGAGGGGTCTTACACGGTGGTCTTTCCCCATCACGCCTTGGCGGTGGCCGCCCCAAGCTTTAGCGCGTCCCTCAGCACGTAGTCCTGGACCTTGGAGTGCGCCAGTCTACAACACTCAGTCGGGGTCAGTTCTTTCTGCTGGAAGACCAGCAAGTTGCAGACAGACCAAAGAGCGGAAGATATGTGGGTACATTAAAAGACCTGACAATTCTGCCATTGACAAATGACCTTAAATCAACCTGTTGAGGTGTTGTTATACACCTCTGGAGCAGGTGGGGCTTGAAGCAAGGTCTTCTGGTCCAGATGTAAGGATACTTCCAAAGTGCAATGTGACTCCTGGCTAATCTTTCTACCATTGACTTTCGACTTTTGTATATATCACACACAACTGAACGGTTTTGCCCACCACCAAATCAGTGGTAGTTTATCTGTTAACCATCAGCAGTAAGTCACTCCTGTTTCCAATTGTTCAATTTACATGCAGAGCCTATTAAGGACGATGCTATAACACCAAAGGTGAGGGAGAGAGCTAAACTGAAATGGAGTTGGAAGGGCTGACATCTGACTTCAGAATATTAGCAACACCAGTGAATCCTTGAACACCGACTCAGCAAGATGTTAAACATTGCTTTTATAGTAAAATGATTGCATGCCTCCTACTTTAGTTTCTGAGTAAAGCATGGCACATGACCAATAAATGAGACACATTCACATTGAAACAAAGCAAATTACCTACGGTCAGGAAATGGATGGGAAACCTGTCATGTAGTCTATGACTGTTAAGATGTTCTTTTGTGGTAACAAAAACTAACAGGCTTGCCTGTCTATCAAAGACCATGCCTTTTTCTTTTATGGCACACTGAAAAGAATTGAAGAAATAAAAAGACGGTCTCGACAGGTTAACAAATGGAACTAATATAATTACAATATTAGAGTTATAGAGGTGTAAGCGTGGAAACAGACCATTTGGTCCAACTTGTCCATGCCAACCAGATGTCCCAAATAAATCTAGTCCCATTTGCCCCATATTCCTCAAAACCCTTCCTATTCACATACCCGTCCAGATGCCTTTTAAATGTTGCAAATTGTACCAGCCTCCTCCACTTCCTCTGACAGCTCATTCCAGAGACACACCACCCTCTGCATGAAAAAGTTACCCCTTAGGTCCCTTTTAAATCTTGCCCCCCTCACCTTAAACTTGTGCTCTCTAGTTTTGGTCTGCCCCAGCCCGGGAAAAAGACCTTGTCTACGTACCCTACCGTGCCCCTCATGATTTTACAAACCTCTAGAAGTTCACCCCTCAGCCTCCGATGCTCCAGGGAAAATAGTCTGAGCCTATTCAGCCTCTCCCTATAGCTCAAACCCTCCAACCTTGGCAACATCCTTCCTATAGCAGGAAGACCAGAATTGCTTGCAGTATTCCAAAAGTGACCTAACCAATGTCCTGTACAGACACAACATGACCTCCTAACTCCTTTATTCAACGCACTGACCAATAAAGGCAAGCATACCAAACACCACCTTCATCATCCTATCTACCTGTGACTCAACTTTCAAGGAACTGCAAACCTGCACTCCAAGGTCTTTGTTCAGCAACACTCCCCAGTATCTTAGCATTAAGTGCATAAGTCCTGCCCTGATTTGCCTTTCCAAAATGCAGCACCTCACATTTATCTAAACTAAACTCTATCTGTCACTCCTCGGCCGATTGGATATAGAGTTCATTCAGCATACAAGACGGTTTAGATAAAACTAGACAGATAATCATCTCAATTTATCTTCCTACTTTTATGTCAATAGCTGATTTACCTTAGTCCAGCTTGACCAGTTAAAAAGGCTGTTCTTTTCAATGTCATATTTGCCATAATTAAATCTATTTTCCAGAAAATAGAAACTTTATTCTTATGCAATTTCAGAACTCAATGAATTAATGCTGTCAACTGTTGCCATCCCTACCTGTTAACATTAAGGTATCAACAAGAGAAGGGTATTGTGACACAGTTGTAGTGTCCCTATCTCTGGGCCAAGAGTCCCAGGTGGTGTGTCCTAATATGGCCAAACAGATCAGTTAAAATAACTATTCATGAGCCAATTGTATTAACAGCCTTCAGAAGACTGAGCTACCAAAAATCTGTCCTCTTACATTTACAATATTGCCAATTTGTAGAAAAGCAGTCTGGGAAAATAAGCCAACAGGCTTTTCATGTTTTATTTGTTCATGTGGCATGAACACAAAAGCTTGGGTTTTTTTTATATAATTGCCGAAAAAAGGCTTCAACTTACAGAATATGTTCTGGCAATCCGCACATTTCCTTCTCTTCTGGTACCCTCAGTCTCAACTCCACAAGATTTTAAAAAAAGCTTCTTATTAAATCAATGACACACAGTTTTCTATACACTGACAAAAAAAAAAAAACAGATAAAGGTAGGAGGAATAAGTGACTTGGGACTGATGGGTCCCAAAGCTTTCCACCACCAAGGTTGTCCTTACTTCCTGCATGGATCTAAAAATCGGCTAGAAAATAGAAATTGATTGCTGTGCTTAATCAATAAATTACACTATCATTGTAGTGTACAGGGCCAGGATGGTAGGAGTCAATTTGATGGACTTTACTCTCATTATCCAGCAATGCTTGTGTCACTGTTTTGTACACAAATGAGCCAGATGTAAGAAATGAAACAAGCTTAATTAGAAGCACAGTTGAAAGAATATGATACAGTAACCACAAGACAAATCTGGCTGTCCTGATGAAAGGTCATCAGCTTCAAATGTTAACTGTTTTTCTCCACAGATGCTGCTAAGTTTCTCACATTTTTTCCACAAATTGAATGTTGAAAGTGACATGGAAACCCTACTATGCAGCTAAATGATAGCTTTTATATTACACATTTATTACTGAGAAAGTAAACTAAGATGTGACGCTGAGCCATACAAAGCAGGATGATTCCAGTTCAAGCCCTGATAGCTGCAGAGATAGCTATCAGGGAGGTGGCAGTCAGAATATATTTAGTTGAAACATTTCTTTAGGAAGAAGAAAACAAGTGGAATTGTTTCTATCTGATCAGAATCCAACAACCATTGCTGAACAATTATCAGGTGAGCACTGAGTCAGGTTATTTCACTGCCCATTGTCTAATGTTCTTATTACACTAATGGCCCAACTCATGTGACAGAAGTGGGATCTGATTTCTTCGGCACTGAAATGGGTACTGAGAAAAGGGATAACAAGGTGTACAGCTAGATGAACACAGGGGGAGGGGAAGGGGATTCTGAAATAGAGGGAGGGGGAGGCGGATGGAAGATAGATAATGAAGCAAGGTGTAGAACTGGATGAACACAGCAGGCCAAGCAGCAGAGGATCTCATCAGGGGAGATTTTGAAGCTTGTGAAGTCCACATTGATACCATTAGGCCGCATGGTTCCCAAGCGAAATAGGAGGTGCTGTTCCTGCAACCTTCGGGTGGCATCGTTGTGGCACTGGAGGCAGCCCAAGATGGACATGTTGTCCAAGGAGTGGGAGGGGGAGTTGAAGTGGTTTGCGACTGTGAGGTGCAGTTGTTTGTTGTGAACAGAGCGTAGGTGTTCCACAAAGTGGTCTCCAAGCCTCTGCTTAGTTTCCCCGATGTAGAGGAGCCACAGCGGGTACAGCAGATACAGTATACCACATTAAACAGATTTTCACCTGCACATCTGCTAATGTGGAAGGTCTCCTTGGGGTCTGGGATGGGGGTGAGGGGGGACGTGTAGGGGCAGGTGTAGACTTCCTGCGGTTGCAAGGAAAAGTGCCGGGCTGGTGGGGCTGGTGGGGAGCCGACAAGGGAGTTATGGAGAGAGCGCGGTCCCTCCGGACGGCAGATAAGGGTGGGGAGGGAAAAAGTCAGATTGCGGGTGGCAGAACTGGTGGAGGATGATGCATCCCTGCAGACTTGCATTCCCCATGCAGATGGCCTAAAAGCCCTCCTCTTCTTCCTGTCCCACAGGCCCGATCAGTCCCACTCCACTGACACCCTTATCTGCTTAGCAGAACTCGTCCTCACCCTTAACAACTTCTTTCAATTCCTCCCACTTCCTAGAGACAAAAGGGGGGTGGCCATGGGTACCCGCATGGGCCCAAGCTATGCCTGCCTCTTTGTAGGATACATGGAACAGTCCCTCTTCTGCAGCTACACTGGCCCTAAACCCCACCTCTTCCTCCATTATATTGACTGACTGACTGTATCAGCACTGCCTCGTGCTACCACGAGGAGCACAAAGTTCATCCCCTTCACCAACACCTTCCACCCCAACCTTAAGTTCACCTGGACCATCTCTGATACCTCTCTCTCCTTCCTGGCCCCTCTGTTTCCATCTCTGGCAACCACCTGGAAACCAATATCTATTCAAAGCCTACTGACTCCCACAGCTACTGAGAATACACCTTATCCCCCACCTTCCTGCAAGAATGCCATCCCCTATTCCCTATTCCCAATTCCTTCGCCTCTGCCCCCGAGATAAGGCATTCCACTCCCAGACATCCTAGATGTTCTAGTTTTTCCAGGGACCACAACATCCCCTCCACAGTGATTGAAAACGCCCTCGACCACATCTCTCATGTCTCCTGCAGCTCATCCCTCACACCCCTCCCCGCAATAACAACAAAAACAGAATCCCCCTCATCCTCACGTGCCATCCCACCAACCTCCAGGTTCAATGCATCATCCTCCACCACTTCCGCCACCTGCAATCTGACCCCACTACCAAGGACACTTTTCCCACCCCACCCCTATCTGTCTTCCGGAGGGACCACTCTGTCCCTGACTCCCTTGTCTGCTCCACCAGCCCCACCACCCTGGCACTTTTCCCTGCAACGGCAGGAAGTGCTGCACCTGCCCGTACACCACCTCCCCACACCACTCCCCCCCCCCCCCCAACCCCCCTCAGCCCCATCCCAGACCCCAAGAAAACCTTCCACATTAAACAGACTTTCACCTGCACATCTGCTAATGTGGTATATTGTATCCGCTGTTCCCGATGTGGCCTCCTCTTCATCGGGGAAACCAAGCAGAGGCTTGGAGACCGCTTTATGGAACACCTATGTTCTGTTCATGACAAACAATTGCACCTCCCAGTCGCAAACCATTTCAACTCCCCCTCCCATTCCTTAGACAACATGTCCATCCTGGGCCGCCTCCAGTGCCACAACGATGCCACCCGAAGGTTGCAGGAACAGCACCTCATATTTCACTTGGGAACCCTGCAGCCCAATGGTATCAATGTGGACTTCACAAGCTCCAAAATCTCCCTGCTCCTGACCTCATCCCAAAACCAGCCCAGATCATCCCCGCCTCCCTGACCTGTCCGCCTTTTCTCCCACCTATCCGCTCCTCCCACCTCCTACCTACCAGCCTCATCCCTGCCTCCTTGACCTGTCCATCTTCCCTTGACTGACCAACCCCCATCCTAACTCCCCACCTACACGCACCTTTACTGGCTCCATCACCGCCTCCTTGACCGGTTCGTCTCTCCTCTCCACCTATCTGCTCCTTTATCCATCTTCCATCCACCTCTCCCCCTCTATTTATTTCAGAATCCCCTTCCCCACCCCCATTTCTGAAGAAGGGTTCAGACCCAAAACGTCAGCTTTCCTGCTCCTCTGATGCTGCTTGGCCTGCTGTGTTCATCTAGCTCTATACCTTGTTATCTCAGATTCTCCAGCATCGGCAGTTCCTACTCCCTCTGAGGAAAGGGAGATGTCTACTATTGTGATGGTCTCCACCTAAACCATGCTGGGACCAGTGTTCTTGCAAGCTTTATAAATAGCAAAGTGACAGGTAGTAAACTAAATTGTTCAGGATGTTTTTGAAAAGTTGAAACAATAGAAGCATCCTGTATGCTCCCACAGACCCAGAATTTTTAGTTTTAGTTTTCAGCAGTTGCTGGGGTCTTGAAGATGGATGCAGAAGCTCTTATTCCTCTCACTGTTAGACCTAAAAGCTAGGGTTATCTTCCTGCTGCAAGAATTGCATGTGAGACAATCAGTTTTACTCAATCTGCCTTTGCCAAGGGTGTGTTCGTAGGACATTACAATATTGGAACAATTAATGAATTAGTTAATAAGTATATTATTTAGTTAATCATTTTGACAGTGCTACAGTTAAGCAATTTTTTTTTTTTAAAATCTTGTCTATATTTTAATTATAGTGAATAAAAAGTGTATTTTATTTCAAGTCTCATAATTCAACCAATCGAAATGCATCCAGAAACAAATGCCTTTAAAATAAGAAAAAATTAGGATCTAAACTATCTTCTTAATATGTTCTGAAGGTGTTTGGTCTGGTCCATAACACCACCTGCAAGAGCGATAGGATCCCCTTAGTCCTCACTTACCATCCCACAGTATCCACATCCAAAAGGATCATTAGCTGCCATTTCCATCAACTCTAATGGGATGCTGCAACGAGAAACATATTCCACTCCCTTTTCAGCATTCCGCAGGAGCTGTTCCCTCCAGGACACCCTGGTCCACTCCTTTTCCATTCTTAACTCCTCCCCACAGCACCTTCCACTGCAATTGCAGAAGGTGTAACACCTGCCCTTTCACCTCCTCCCTCCTCAAATATCCAAGACTCCAGACATACCTTCCAGGTGAAGCAGTGATCTACCTGCATTTCATTCAATCTAGTCTACTGTATTCACTGTTCACAATGTGGTTTCGTCTACATTGGACAGACAAAGTGCAGACTAGGTGACTGCTTTGCAGAACACCCATATTCTCTCTACAAACAAAAAATCCCCAAGCTTCCAGTTGCCTGCCACTTCAATACACCAGTGTTCCCACAATATTTCCATCACAGCCCTGTGCAATGGTCCAGCAAGACTGTGTAAGCTCAATTAACAGCATCTCATTTTCCCCTTGTGGATCCTGCAGCCTCTAAGAAGCAACATCAAGTTCAATAACTTGAGAACCTGATTCCATCCTTCCATGGTTTTTACCCACCCTCACACCCAGTCCTGATATAACATGCTTTTAGCACAGACTACCCACTTTCACCCACTAGTATCACACGACAGTCACACAGCATGGAAACAGACCCCTTGGTTGGCTCAAGTGAGTTGATCCAGATATGTGGGGAGGCAATGGCCTAGTGGTATTATCGCTGGACTGTTAATCCAGAGATCAAATAACATTCTGGGTTCAAATCCCGCATGGCAAATAGTGGAATTTGAATTCAATGGGGGAAAAAAAAAAAACACAGAATTAAGAATCTAGTGATAACCATGAATCTGTTGATGGTCAGAAAAACCCATCTGGTTCAATAATGTCATTTAGGGAAAGAAACTGCCATCCTTCCCTGGTCTGGCCAATGTGTGACACCAGACACACAGCAATGTGGTTGACTCTCCACTGCCTCTGAGCAATAAGGCATGGGCAATAAATGTTGCCTAGAAGTCTCTCCCTTACCTGTGAATGGGATTTGTTTTTTAAAATCAATCTGACCTCGTCCCATTTGCAAGCATTTGGTCCATATCCCTCTAAACACTTACTAATCATGTGGTTTGCTTTCAGCACAGCCTACACCATTCTCTGCTACCCTCACGTCTCATTATTACTTATTCAGCTTTTCTTCTTTTCTGGCCTGCTATCCATAAACCCTACCTCCTTCAAATCTTGCTCACACTCTCTCTCTCTCGCTCGCTTGCGCTCTCTCTCTCTCTCTCTCTCTCTCTCTCAGGTCCATCTCTATCCATGCGCTCACCTCTCCTACCAGTTTCTCCGAGTTGCTTTCAGTTCTGATGAAGTGTCACTGGACTTGAAACGTTAACTCTGCTTCCTTCCCACAGATGTTGCCACACCTGCTGAGTTTCTCCATCAATGTCTGTTTTTTTTACCCTCTATGCCTAGCTTGTTTGAGAAGAGAGAATGCTGAATTTTAATAAGGTGACTTGGGCTGTCAACAATGCACTTAGTAACAATAACTGCTCTTATGCCATTTTGTTACAGATCTGGCTCAAAGGTAGAAGACCGAGGGTGATAGTGGAGGGTTGCTTTGCAGACTGGAGGCCTGTGACTAGTGGTGTCATAAGAATCGATGCTGGGTCCACTGCTTTTTGTCACATCCAAATCATTTATATTAGTGAACCTAAGAGGTATGGTTACTAAGTTTGCTAATGATACTAAAATCGGAAGTGTGGTGGACAGTGAAGAAGGTTACCACACAGTACAACAGGATCTTGATCTGATGGGCCAATGAGCTGAGGAGTGGCAGATGGAGTTTAATTTAGATAAATGTGAGGTGCTGCATTTTTGAAAGGCAAAGCAGGACAGGACTTGTACACTTAACATTAAGGTCCCAAGGAGTGTTGCTGAACAAAGAGACCATGGAGTGCAGGTTCACAGTTCCTTGAAAGTGGAGTCACAGGTAGATAGGATAGTGAAGAAGGCGTTTGGTACGCTTGCCTTTGTTGGACAGTGCATTGAGTATAGGAGTTAGGTGGTCATGTTGCGACTGTACAGGA
This sequence comes from Ginglymostoma cirratum, assembly GCA_024137785.1. NCBI lineage: Eukaryota > Metazoa > Chordata > Chondrichthyes > Orectolobiformes > Ginglymostomatidae > Ginglymostoma > Ginglymostoma cirratum. The sequence goes on from JAHRHZ010000066.1 coordinate 6,742,090, forward strand.
CATTGGTTAGGTCACTTTTGGAATACTGTGTTCAATTCTGGTCTTCCTGCTATTGGGGCAAATGGGACTAGATTGATTTTGGATATCTGGTCAGCATGGCTAAATTGGACCAAATGGTCTGTTTCCATGCTGTACATCTGACGCTAAACTGCGACTTCTCACTGCACCACTTCTAAAAAGCACCGGGGATTGCATAATGGCACAAGGTGCTCCCAAATGGAGATGGGCTTCACTAGACTTCTCATCTGATTCAGCCCTACATCTTGCCTTAGCCAACACTGCTCAGCCTCCCAATAAGATTCTGCCCATCGCATTTGGATTCTTTACAATTTGAAAAGAAAGGGGTGATTAAATTATCATCTAGATTTATCCATAATGATCCCAGCTGATCTTGTTACTAGACAAGTCAGATCTCGGAACGAAATTTGGCCGAATAGATTGTGTTTTGTTTTGGTTTTAAAGAGATTGAATGGTTGTATTTCAGCAACAGGCATTGTTGCAGATTTTGTTTCAACAATAAAACAGATGTTTATTAAGCAAAACAAAGATAAAATAGAATATCCCAATCCACTTACTCATACACATATCCAAAGAGTCTTAAATCACAGTAAAAGTAAAATCCCACTAACTCCAAAATAAGCCTTTACAAGATTTAAAACAAAACACCACTTGTCAGTGTCCAGCAACAACACTTGTATTCATAGTAGAGTCCTTCTCTCTAACACCTCCATTAGCCTTAAGGTAACTGTGATTTTTAACTCCTAGACTGGAACATCTGATAAGGTTCAGAATAAAAAGTATCATACAGAGGTTAAATAAACTGATCTTCAAGATCTCCTCAGGGTTTTATCCCAACACCTCTAGTTTGGGACTATCATGAATTCCTTACCCTAAGGTCATTGAGTTTTACTAATTTCTCCACTTCTCAGGAGCACTGCTCAAAACATGCATCTCCATGAAAGGACTTCACACAACTGTTCCACTCAAAAAGTAAAATTGAGACCAAAAAAGAAGCTAGTGGGTGTTTCCTTTAAGCTTAAAGTATGCTAAGTCTAGAAATTTCTAACAGAAACCTTGAGGTGTAATTGTCTAGGTCATTAAATCTTAAACCAAACAAGAACACAGCAGGCTGCCAAAGTAGCCCCCAAACTGGTTTAAAAGAAATCACCATGACTATAGAAATACTTAACAGTTAGCTATTAACTTCAGACACAAAGAAAATTCATACGTTACTTGCTCAATTCAAAATACAAACTTACAACAAATGAGACGTTACGTATATGTAACATTCCAGATTCTGAACAATAGGAGTGATAGTGCACTGACATTTTGTCAACAGAGCATACAGTTGAGAAAAATATTGCACCAGTTGTATTTTTACAGCAATACATATTTCATAGTTTAAACTCTTTTAAAAGGAATTGTGGAATAGAGGAGTAAGGAAAGGTTCAGGCACACTTCTAGGCTATTATACCAGGTTTATACAATTCTCACCATTCACTTCTAAAAGTGATGGCATTTCACTCATGAATCCAATAGGGAATTCACAAGTAATGTATTCACTTGGGAGAGTGGTTAGATTGGGGAATTTGGTACCATAAACAGTAATTGAGTACCATGCATGCATTTAAGGAGAAACTAAATAAATAAAAGGATTATATGATAGCTGGTCATTTGAGGAGAATTGGAAGGTGGTTCACGTAGACCTGCATTGATATATTTGGCTTTGTGGCCAGCTTTACTGTAAATTCTATATATTCATGTTTATACAGAGATAGGAATACAAGTTAGAAATTCTTGGTAGCAGGAGGCATCACATTCTGCTTACTAACAAGGTTTGAAGCCACCTAAACATCTTTGCTGTAATGTTAATGCCAATTCACTTATACAGTTTATTTTTGAGACCGCCAAAGTCAACAGGGTCAATGAAAAAGACTCAAAAGATACAACTTTCATTAAGATCATCTCCTTTTAAAGGTGTGTACCTAAAGAAAAACTATTACAGTGACAACAATGGAGCAGAAACCTCCCAAAATTATAACAGGGTTGGTGTGGAACAAAAACAGAAATTGCTGGAAAAACTAGCAGTGTTTGGTGGTATCTGTGGAGACAAAGCAGAGATAGTGTTTCAAGACCAGTAACCCTCCTTCAGAATGGTTTACAGGGGACTGGGTCATGAACATTAGAGTTTTGGATGAACTTAAATTTTCTCAATAGTGAGGTTTTTGTATTACACTAACATAGTTGTTGGGCTAATTTATGATGACTGAGGAAGCTTTGTTACAGCTGGTTGAATTATTGAAATGGGAACAAATAACGTCCATAACTGTGGCTTCACTAGAACCAACACAATTCTAACTATGAACCTTGATTTCAACTGGAACCTTTAGCGAATAATGCAATTGCTTTAACTTCGAAACAGGGCATATGTTTTGAAGTGTTTCAGTTTTACATATTGAAACGGATCGACAGTCTGGATCACTTTTTACAGCACAAGTCGCTGCTAAAATATCCTAATTTTGCTGACATTTGTTAAATGCTGAAGAAAATTCTAAATTCGGAAACATCGTCTCGTGGTTTTTGTTTTGCTTTATGCTAATTCTGTATTAATATCATTTGACCAGTTTGGGAGAAATAGTAGGGAGAACAAATAAAACATATTTCTACAGATGCTGTGAGAGCGAGCGGCCAGTAAAAAGTGATACTCAATCCAAGGAAATCGGTAGGGGAATGCAATTGTTGAACTTGGAAATTTCCAAACGATACAAGGAGTGAAGTCTGAATGGAAGCGGGCAGCAGCCAGAGTGGAAACAAATGTTCAGGGTGCTCCGTGCAAGCCAGGTACACAATGTACTCACTAGATTACATTGATGTTGAAAAAAAGATGTCAGCTCCGTTCAGAGCAGGATGTGGGACTGGAAAGAAGTTTATGCAAGAGATAAATTCCCAAGGAAGAAGCAGGAACCTCCACCCGGAAAACTCTTTCCGGATTTAACTCTCTCGGAAAAAGAGTGGATGGCGGAACAGAAGAGAACAAAACTGCAAACCCCATCAACCAGGCCTCAGCTCAGGGAGACTGAGAGGGGGGGGGATTAAAAAGTGAGAGCTCGGCGACACAGGAACTTTTTCCTGATCCGTTCGGGGAGGCTAAGTGAAGGGGGGGGGCGGTTTCAGCCTTACACAGAGGGGAGGAAAAATAAATAAATAAATAAAATACCGAGTAACATGAATCCGCATGAGGTACTTACCGCCGCTGGGGAATGGGCTGCACCGTCAGCCCGCAGTGACACCTCTCCTTTCCCCACCACCGGGCCAGCCGCTTCCCGGTGACCACAACAGCTACCAACAGCCCGCCGAATAAATAGTGTCGAGCTCAGTCTTTTTATTTTTTGTTGTCGGGGTTGGGTGGGGGAAATAAAATGAGGAGGTTGGCTATGAAACTCCACCCTCACCGACCTGTTCTCCCACCTCTGAGAGCTCGAGACGCCTCTCTGGCTACTGCCAAACTTTTCATCCTCCTTTTACAGGGCGTGCACTGCTCTCTCCATGATCCTATAAAACATCTTTTTTTAAGTATACGTTCAAAATAAAAGCACAGATGGGAGGCCAATAAATGGTAAGCGATTTAGACGTCGTACTTTTTATATTGCACCGAATAAAATGGTTATTTGAAAAATAAAGCTGTCATTTGGGAACGAAGTATTTAAGCGATGAAAGGGATTCGAATTACAAAATAAAAAGTTGGAATAGCATTATGCAGCTGCAGTGTAAAGACATTTACAGGTACCAGTTCTGTATTAAGATACCCCTTGATTCCCCCCAACTTGATGGATCAAAACCTTTGCAGTTTGTTTGTTGGTGGCGGTTATTCGTGTGCCTCGCGCGCCACCTAGTGACAGGTTTGTCACGGAGCTCCGCCCCTTCAATCCATCCTCGCGCCGCAGGTGCTCGAGACCCACCTGAGGACACAACTTGTTATCTCAGATTCTCCAGCATCTGCAGTTCCTACTATCTCTGAAACAATTTTAACCCCACTGCGAAGCCTCTTCTAAGGATGCCTACCCTGAAGAAGTTACCATCCTCCCTCCAGAAAAATTCAGTGGATCTCTCTCCGACTGCAAATCTCTCGAAATCTCTTCAGCCTTGAAACTGCTCAACCATATCCTGAAGGAAACCAGGTACTACAGCCACATCACCTTTCTTAGTACCTGCCTACGGAACCAGATCATCCCCAATGGACTACAATCCACATTCAAGCCTTCCCAATTTGCCCCCAACCGTGACAATGTCTACATTCAGAACATTGAGATCCTTCAGAAGCGTTTCTCCCTGCAACTCCTGAAACGCACACTTGCAGTAATGCGCCAGCACCTCCAGGCACTACAATCAAGACTCCCCCAGCTCAGAACCTCCCTCTCCCAGACCTGCAAAGGACCTCTCCTGTTTTTATTCTTCATAGGATCCACAACCTGAACTCACAATTCTGCTCAGCTTTATTGGACACAAAAAACCGTAAGTACAGTAAACTTACTGGTGCCTACCACCCAAAACGGGCTTCCTACGCCTCCCAAATCCCCAACCCTACCCAGGACCTTCCCCACAATGTGCCCGCCACCATTGGCCATGTGGCCACTGTCGGAGCACTCACGGATGATGTCACATCCTCTACCGCCGGGTACACCACTTCCGGGTCAGCGCACGCCATCGACACCGCCACTGATGCCACTGCCTCCATTTCCGAGGCCAACACCATAGACACTGAGGACGCACCTACGGTCACCGCTGCTGCCGCCGATGCAACTCCACACACTGCCAACGCTGATGCAACTCCGCCCAACGCTGACGCAACTCCGCCCACCACCACCGACGCCGACATCGCTCTGCCCACCGCCTCCACAGCCAGCAGCTCCAGAGGAGACAGCAGCACCCAGCCCTGCCGAGTCTTCACCATCCCCCCAGACCTCCCCCTTACTGAGGACAAATTGTCAGTCCTCAGTAAAGGGCTCACCTTTGTCCCCCTCCACCCACACATCAACGAATACTGGTCACATTTGGACATCGAGCAGTTTTATCACCACCTCCACCTCAGTGCTTACTTCTTCAACCGTGAGCCTAACCCTCCCTCTACTGACCCCTTCTCCCGCCACCAACACACCCCCTCCTCCGGGACACCACGCAAAGGCCTCCTACCCTCCCTCATCCTCTTCATCTCCAACTCCCATGGCGACATCAATCGCATCAACCTCTCCACCCCTCTCACCCACTCCAACCTCTCCCCCGCAGAACGTGCAGCCCTCCGCTCCCTCCGCTCCAACCCCAACCTCACCATAAAACCTGCGGACAAGGGAGGTGCAGTTGTAGTATGGCGCACTGACCTCTACATCACCGAGGCCAGACGCCAACTCACCAACACCGCCACCTACCGCCCCCTTGATCATGATCCCCCCCCCCCCGACCACCAAACCATCATCTCCCAAACCATCCACAACCTCATCACCTCAGGTGACCTCCCACCCACAGCCTCCAACCTCATCGTTCCCCAACCCCACACCGCCCGCTTCTATCTCCTTCTCAAAATCCACAACCCTGACTGCCCTGGTCGACCCATTGTCTCCGCCTGCTCCTGCCCCACTGAACTTATCTCTACCTATCTCGACTCCATTTTCTCCCCCTTGGTCCAGGAACTCCCTACCCACGTCTGTGACACCACCCACGCCCTCCACCTCCTCCAGAACTTCCAATTCCCCGGTCCCCAACACCTCATCTTTACCATGGATGTCCAGTCCCTATACACCTGCATTCCCCATACAGATGGCCTAAAGGCCCTCCGCTTCTTCCTGTCCTGCAGGCCCGACCAGACCCCTCCACTGACATCCTCGTTCGCTTAGCTGAACTCGTCCTCACCCTCAACAACTTCTCTTTCAATTCCTCCCACCCCCTACAGACAAAGGGGGTGGCCATGGGTATGCGCATGGGCCCAAGCTATGCCTGCCTCTTTGTAGGTTACATGGCATAATCACTGGCCCTAAACCCCACCTCTTCCTGCATTACATTGATGACTGTATCGGTGCCGACTCGTGCTCCCACGAGGAGCTCGAACAGTTCATCCACTTCACCAACACCTTCCACCCCAACCTGAAGTTCACCTGGACCATCTCTGATACCTCCCTCTCCTTCCTGGACCTCTCTGTCTCCATCTCTGGCAACCACCTAGAAACCGATATCCATTTCAAGCCCACTGACTCCCACCCACCTTCCTGCAAAAATGCCATCCCTTAATTCCAATTCCTTCGCCTCCGCCGCTCCCAGGATGGGACATGCCACTCCCGTACATCTCAGATGTCCTCGTTTTTCAAGGACTGCAACTTCACCCCCTCAGTGGTCGAGAACACCCTCGACCGTGTCTCCCGCATTTCCCGCAACTCATCCCACACACCCCGTACCCGCAATAACAACCAAAACAGAATCCCCCTCGTCCTCACGTACCACCCCACCAACCTCCGGATACAACGCATCATCCTCCAACACTTCCGCCATCTGCAATCTGACCACACCACCAAAGACATTTTTCCCTCCCCACCCTTATCTGCTTTCCAGAGGGACCACTCTCTCCGTGACTCCCTTGTCCGCTCCACACTCCTCTCCAGCCCCACCACCCCCGGCACTTTTCCCTGCTACCTCAGGAAGTGCTACACCTGCCCCTACACCTCCCCCCTCACCTCCATCCCAGGCCCCCCCCATCCCAGGCCCCAAGAAGACTTTCCACATCAAGCAGATGTTCACCTGCACATCTGCTAATGTGGTATACTGCATCCGCTGTTCCCGTCGTGGCCTCCTCTACATCGGGCAAACCAAGCGGAGGCTTGGGGACCGCTTTGCAGAACACCTACGGCTGGTTCGCACTAAACAACTGCACCTCCCAGTCCCGAACCTTTTCAACTCCCCCTCCCATTCCTCAGACGACATGTCCATCCTGGGCCTCCTGCAGTGCCACAACGATGCCACCCAAAGGTTGCAGGAACAGCAACTCATATTCCGCTTTGGAACCCTGCAGCCCAATGGTATCAATGTGGACTTCACAAGGTTCAAAATCTCCCCTCCCTCTACCACATCCTAAAACCAGCCCAGCTCATCCCCGCCTCCCTAACCTGTCCTTCCTCCCACCTATCCCCTCCACCCACCTCAAGCCCCACCCCCATCTCCTACCTACTAGCCTCATCCCGCCCCCTTGACCTGTCCGTCCTCCCTGGACTGACCTATCTCCTCCCTACCCACACTCACCTTTACTGGCTCCATCCCCGCCTCTTCGACCTGTCTGTCTCCTCTATCTATCTTCTATCTGCCTCCCCCTCTCTCCCTATTTATTTCAGAATCCCCTTCCCCTCCCCCATTTCTGAAGAAGGGTCTAGGCCCGAAATGTCAGCTTTCCTGCGCCTCTGATGCTGCTTGGCCTGCTGTGTTCATCCAGCTCTACACCTTGTTATCTCAGATTCTCCAGCATCTGCAGTTCCTACTATCTCTGACAATCAGAAGTACATTGTCAAAACTATCCGCAGGAACAAAACGTCTAAGGCCAAATATTCAAGTAAGTCTCACTTGGCGATTGTATCTGGTTCTAATTTTTTTTGTTTCTTACATTTTCGTTATTAGGAATGCGAGCCTTGCTTGGAAGGCCAACATTTGTTGCCCTTGAGATGGCGGTGGTGGTGAGTTGCCTTCTTGACTTGTTGTTGTCCATGTGGTCTACATCCACCCACAAAGGGGTTAATGGAAAGAGTTTCTTGCTTTTTAATTCTGTACTGACGAAAATCTTCCAAGGCAGGATGGCGACAGGACCTTGCCAACAGTAGTAGTTCCCATGTGTCTTTGTCATTGTCCTAGGTGCTAGAAGTAATAGATTTGAAAGCCACTGTCGGAAGACTTGGCAAGTTTACAAAACAGTGGAAAGCTGTTCAACCCAACATGTCTGTGTCAGCCAAATTCTTCAACTAAATCCCACATTTTAACTTTTGATCCATTGCCTTGTAAGTAATGGAAATTCAAATATATATATAGAATCATACAGCATGGAACCAGACTCTTTGGTCCAACTCATCCATGCTGACCAAGTTTCCCAAACTAAATCAGTCCCCATTTGCCGGCACTTAGCCCATATCCTTCTAAACCTTTCCTATTCATGTATCAATCCAAATGTCTTTTAAATGTTGTAACTCTAAGCATTTTCTTTTAAAATTATGAGAGTTTCTGCCTTCACCATCCTTTCAGGCTGTGAACACTCTCTCAATCCCTGCTCCCCGCCCATGGTTATTAATTGTAGCATACTTCTGGGAAGTCCCATTTAACCACAATTGCAAGTCTACATGGTTCATGTCCAGCTTTGCGAAGGGCAGCCACCCTGCCAGTTTTGCATATAAGTACTCTCTACTCTCTGGATAAACTGGATGTTTATCCAGCTGCAAAAAGCGGTTCACATATTGTTTGAAACCCCAACAAAAGTGAACCGACCCATCGGACTTCACAATTGGTACAACCAGTGCTGCTCATTCCACAAACTGGACTGGTTTGATGATTTCTTCGCTTTCCAGCCTCCTGATTATGTTCTGTACTTCTGCATGTAAGGCAAATGGCATTTGGCAGGGCTCGCAGAATCATGGAATTGCTTCCTGGTCAACAGGTAAGGTTGCCTTAGCTCCTTTGATAGTCCCTAGACATTCCTGAAAAGCTGCTTGGTATTTAATTAAGACTTCACTCAGGCAGCCATTTTCTAATCAAAAAATATTGAATCAATCAAGTTGAACCTTTTTCATCAATATCGCCCCATCAAGGTTCAGCCCTGAGCCTTTTACTATAATCAGTGGTAACTGAACCACCTGCTTCTTATAAGAGACTGGAACCAAAGTTGTATCCTTAATTTGTAGAGCTTACTCGATATGGGTTCTCAGCCTAGTCAAGGTTTTAATCAATCTCAAGGGTTGGAGTCCAGAGTGAATTTTGGCAAAGACTGGTTGTGTAATCATTGATACAGCCGCTCTGCTATCAACCTCCAGTAGAACCGAGTGACTATATAACCAGATGTTTATTTTGATTGGTTCTGATTTGGATGTTGCTAAGCAACTTCACTGATCCAAACCAGCTGTAGGTAGACTTTCCAGGATGTGCAGTCTCCTGGATACTGGCCTGTGAGTTCTCTTAATCAGTCCAGGGACTCTGTTGCTGTCTCAAGTCTGCATACCGGCAGCAACTATAAATGGGTCGCCAACTTGGATCCTCAGGAAAATTTAACCATTTGGCCAAGGCTTGGCTTTGTTCTGGGGCTTTGCGGTGGGCTGACCTGGAGTCCCTCTGTTCAGGATATGCCTCAAGTGAGGCTATGCAATTGCCTTTATTCAAGTGGTGTTCCCCAAGTTCAGTCTGCCTGATAAGGGTGTTCACTTCTTTCAGAATTCCGTGTAACTGATAAGCTCCACTTGCCATATTTTCTAATGACAAAGCCAGTCATAGTGCCTGTTGAGGTCCAGTTGTGTTTCAGCTAGTAGGCACTTTTGTGTGGTTATATCATTAATCTCACATACCAAATGGTCTCTCAGCATCTAATTCAGGATTAAAACAAAATCATGTGCCTCTGCCAGCCATCTTAACCACATCGAAAATCCCAGTATAGATTATCCTGGTTCTCAAATAACCAAGTAAAACTAATAGCACTTCAGGATTAGAGGAGGCTTGGGGTCATAATATACCTTAGCCAAATCCATCAACTCTTGAAAGTTTTTTTGTAGCTGGTGCCTCAGGTAACATCAGGCTCCTAATAACCGACAAAGCTGCACGTCCACAAGCTGTCGGAGAATTATTCGTTGCTTTTCGTCTGTCATTTGCCTGAAAAAAATAATGCATTCTTTCCACATCCTGACCCAGTCTTCCACAACAGAATCAAATGAGTCAAGCTTCCCAAATAGTGGCATGATGCCAGAAATGCTTATCCCAACTTAAGAACGATTATTGTGAGCAAATTTCTTCAGGGGCATGTTTTTCTCTCATCACCACTGAAATAACTACACAAAGGCCAGTATCCCATCACCAAGTCACCCTTAATTTACATGTGCATAGTACATGACGCTAATCTAGCTGGCTCAGAGTTGGCTCCTAGAGTGAACAGAACCCCAGCACTCCTGTTCATAACTTTTTCTTTTTTCCTGTTAATGTTTTCTTTTTCTGTTTTTTTTTCTTCTTCCTCCTGCACTATCGCTGCAGAGCAGTAGTGCTTATTTTTTTCCACACAACCTGTGGTGTGTGCTTGATTCATTTGATTCTGTTGTACATGTGCAGTGACTCAGTGAAGGCACCCTGTGCAAAAAACTTAATTCAACATTTCCACCATCAGGAAACCAGTCATGTGGGCCGTGAACCAGATACGACTAAAGCCTGATATGGGCAATGCTTACGTGAAGTAAGTGAAAGGGGAGAAAAAGGATTAAATCAAAATCGAGTTGGAGGGGGAAATAAAGACTCTAACCCCCAAAGTGCCCATCTCTCCCTAAAGGAATCAAGAGCATTGATGGAAACTGTGTGCTCTCTCTCCAAGGACACCTGGGCTTGAACATAATAATGGACACTCCTGTTCATACGTTTTCTTTTTTCTCCTAAATCCCCGTTTATATTATTTTGTTTTCTTCTTTTACCCCTCTGTGTGTGTGTGTGTGTGTGTGTGTGTGTGTGTGTGTGTGTGTGTGTGTGTGTGTAGGAATTGAGAGCATTGGAGAGGGAACACACCAATGACACGGACTCAAACATAATTGCGGGCACTCTAATTTTTTTTTGTTTTTGTTTGTTGTGTAGATTCAGGAACTCAGTGAAAACGATACTTGTGTAAACAATTTTCTTCAATACTTCCACCACCAGGAAAAACATTACTGTGGCCAGGGAACCAGTAACAAGCAAAGCCCGATAGGGGCAATAATTACATGGAAAAAAATGTGAAGGGGAGGGTGGGCATTAAATCAAAATAGAATCGGGGAGAGAACTAAAGCACTCCACGCCTGTGGTGTTCGCTTCTCCCGAACAGCATCGAGAGCATTGGTGGACACTGCATGCTCCCTCTCCAATGAGACGCTCTAACATAACCACAGGCACTCCTGTTTATACCTGTCAGCCAGGACTCTCTGATTGGACCAAGTTAAATCAGAGCACTCATATTCTATGAGGTTCACCTGGCTGGCCTCGTACCAATCACTATATCTATGCCCTTTCGTGATTGACCCCCAAATAAAGGGAACAGCTGCTCTCTATTCACACTGTACATACTGCTCATAATTGTATACACCTCAATCATGTCACCCCTTAGTCTTCTCTGCTCTAAAGAAAACAATCCAAACATACCTAGTCTCCTTATAGCTCAATTTCTCCATCCCAAGCAACGTCTTGGTGCACTCCCTTTGTACCCCATCTAGTGATATCACATCCTTCCTGTAGTCAGGTGACCAGAACTACACATGGTATTCCAGCTGTGGTCCGACCAATGTTCTGTACAACTCCAATATTACCTCCTTGCTCTAATATCCTATGCCATGACTGATGAAAGCGAATGTCCCATTTGCCTTCTTAACTATCCTATTCACGTGCTCTGCCAACTTCAGGGATCTGTGAATAATTATGCCAAGATCCCTCTGGCCTTCTAAGCTATGCAGTGTTCTGCCATTCATTAAATACTCCCTCAGATTGTTTCTTCTTCCAAAGTGCATCACCTTACACTAATCAGGGTTAGAAAGCATCCACCACTGGTCTGAAAATCTGACCAATCCATCTATATCTTCCTGTAACCTACAACGATATTCTTCACTATTAACCGCTCTAGCAATCTTGTGTCATCTGCAAATTGGCTTAACATCCCCCTCCCATTTTCATCTATATCATTTAGGTAAGGTCCCAGTACTGATCCTTCTGGTACACCACTGGACACCCAAATCCAGTCACTCAAACAACCTTCTACTCCTACCCTTTGTATCCTATACTAAATCAGTTTCTAATCCATCTTGCCAGATTTCTCTGAATTCTATGTTTTAACCTTCTCAATCAGTCTCTCCCACCTGGGAGATAGCAAGAACTGCAGGTGCTGGAGTCAGAGTCAATACAGTGTGGAGCTGGAGGAACACAGCAGGTGTTAAATCAGAGCACTCATATTCTATGAGGTTCACCTGGCTGGCCTCGTAGCAATCACTATATCTATGCCCTTTCGTGATTGACATCACCAGAGGAGCAGAAGAATCGACATTTCGGGTCAGGACCCTTCATCAGGACTGGGACCTTGTCAAAACCTTTGCTAAAATCCATATGAACTGCATCAACTGAACTGCCCTCATCCACACACTTGATCACATTTTCAAAAAAATTCAAACAAATTTGTTAGGCATGACCTCCCTCTGACAAAGCCATGCTGACTATCCCAAATTAACTTATACCTTTCTCAGTGGGTATTAATTTGCTCCTTCTGAATTTTCTCCAGTAGTTTCCCTACCACTGACGTAAGACTCACCAGTCTGGTATTTCCTGGTTCATCTCTACCAACCTTCTTAAAAAATGGAACAACATTAGTCATCCTCCAATCCTCTGGCACATCCCCTGTGGCCAGAGTGGAATTAAAAATTTGTGTTAGAGCCCTTGCAATTTCCTGCCTCGCTTCCCACAGCAGTCTGTTTTTAAGCCCAATGGAGCCTCTAATTCCTCCTCATTTCCTATGTCAAACTATGCAAGTTCCTCAGACCCTTTTCCTGAGTTCCATACCTTCATTCTCCTTTTCCAGAGTGAAGAGACGAATTCATTCAATACCCTTCCAATATCCGAGATAATAGGTACTGCAGATGCTGGAGAATCCGAGATAACAAGGTGTGGAGCTGGATGAACACAGCAGGCCAAGCAGCATCATAGAAGCAGGAAAGCTTGACATTTCGGGCCTTCTACCCTTCCAATATCCCTTGGCTTCATGCACAGGTTGCCCCCTTGGTCCCTAATGGGCTCTACTCTTTCCTTGATTAACTTCTTCCCTTTAATGTACTTATGTTCACAGGCCCTTTCTCATGCCCCCTTTTTGGTCTTCTGATTGCTTCCTTAAATTCCCTCCTGAATTTCCTGTATTCCTGTAGGGACACAGCTGAATCGCTCCCTTTAGACTTGTTATAAGCCCTACTCCTCTTCCTCATCCAGTCTGGAATTGTCCTAGACATCCAGGGTTCTCTGAACTTATTGTTCAACATTTCCCTCTAAAGGGCACATCTTGGACCTATACTTTCTGCAGCTCCCTTCTGAACTCCCCCGACTCCTACACTGTAGACTTACCCGCAAGGAGCTGTTCACAGTCTACTGTGGTCAGATCTGCTTTATTTTGAAAGGAATCTTCTTTTCCCCCAATACAAAGCTGTCTTTTGCAGGCCATTTTTTCCCTAGCCCAGAACAAATTTGAACCATACCATGTTGTGGTTGCTATCGCTAAAATGCTCCCCACTGCCACATTGAACATTTGTTCGGCTTCTTTCCCCAGAACCAGATCCAGCATTGCACCGTCCCTAGTTGGGCCTTCTACACATTGATACAAAAAAAACTCCCCTAGTTACATTTCAATAAATTCTCCTCCCCAAACCCTTAACACAATGACTACCCCAATTCATGTTGGGAAAGTTGGATAGAGACAAAAAAAAACTGCAGATACGGAATCCAAGGTAGGCAATCAGGTGGCTGGAAGAACACAGCAGGCCAGGCAGCATCTGGAGGAAAGGAGCAGTCAACATTTTGGGTATTACCCTTCTTCAGGAATCTAGTATGGATTCTGCATTGAATATAGAAGAATGGAGGTCCGCAAGTTTGGGAAAGGGAGGCCTTGAGCTGGGGGACAGATGAGGAGAGGGAGTGGAGGTGCCAGTGCATTGCAGAGAGGGTTGAGCGGAGAATCCGGAGAGGGAATTGTTTCTGAAGGCATTGAAGGTATTGTAAGTATGGAGCGTCGAAGGTAGGTCCAAATTTTGGAAGTTTAAAATGTACCTGTAGGCCTTGCGAGATTAGATGGTAGTGAAGACAGGAGCTGAGGAAGTTCACATGGCTGTAGAAGTGGATTTGGTTCATGGTGTGGTCGAAGAGCTGAAGGGCTGAAGAGGTCACAGCAGCATGGCAGTGAGAAAGGGACTCACTGAGTTCACATCTGAGGGAGGCAGAGAACTTCTTCAAAATGGAATAACAGTGTGGAGCTGGAGGAACACAGCGGACCAGGCAGCATCAGAGGAGTAGGAAAGCTGATGTTTTGGGTCGGGACCTTCTTCATTTCCGAAGAAGGGTCCCAACCCGAAACGTCAGCTTTCCTGCTCCTCTGATGCTGCCTGGCCTCCTGTGTTCCTCCAGCTCCACACTGTGTTATCTCTGACTCCAGCATCTGCAGTTCTTACTATCTCTTCTTCAAAATGGGTATCCTTTGATGAGACTTCGCAGTGGTAGCACTTGGTTAGAGACAAAAATTCCAGATGCTGGAATCCAAGGAAGTCCTGAAGAAGGGTAACACCCAAAACATTGACTTCTCCTTTCCTCCAGATGCGGCCTGGCCTGCTGTGTTCTTCCAGCCACCTGTTTGTCTACCTTGGGAAAGTTTAAATCCCCTGGCATAATTACCTGATTATTACTCATACACACCTCTGTGAACATATTTGCTCCTCTATTTGTCACTGACTCTTTGGAAGCCTATAACATACTCTGAGTAAAGTAGCTGCCTGCTTAACATTCCTACAAAACCTCGTTTGAGGACCCTTCCAAGATAGCATCTCTCCTTATCGCAGTATTTGACTCCTGAATCAATAATGCTTCACACCACCCTTTTTACACCCTCCTGTGTCACCTAAACATCCAATAGCCTGGAATATTAAGTTGCCAGTCCAGCCCTTCCCTCAACCATGTTTCTGTGATGGCAACAATATCATACTTCCATGTGTCAGTCCATTCCATTAACTCATCAGACCAGTCATGACATTTTATGCAATATGATGATATTACTCAGGATATGAGTGTGTTTATGAACCAAGATGTGATTCATTTTAGCAGACAAAATCAAATTGTTAAACAAAAATAAAACCTTTAATATATTTCACTCAAACAAAAACTGTCAATTGGAAGTTTCTGCTGTAGCTCAACCAGCCAGGTAATTACTGATCTTCCAAAACCCAAAAAACATCTAATCACAAATTGAAAATCCTGATGCACATATAATTTTCTTTCAACAGGCTGAATGTTTAGTAGTGGCAAACTGATGTTTTCAAAGACCTTACATTGCAATCTAACTTACCTGACACTAATCATCAGTGAGGAAGGAGGATTCCATCCTTGACATGGTTCTGTAATGCTCTTCCACATTGAAGAGGACAGATGAGGTGGTGTGGTGAATAGAGGCCGCACTAACAGTCTACCAAAACTAAACTCAGAATATTGGACCAAAGATGAAATCAGAACATTTTAAGATGTTATTTTTAAATCCCACTCATATATAGTATAAAGTGACAAAATGTCCAAAAGACCATGAGAGGCTATGATCAATTAGACAATCCAGTTATCAGAGAATTCCATACAACTTTTGAAATGTAAACTTGATTAGAATTGAGTCTAGGATGGTGAATGAGACACATGACCCGCACTTTGAGAATCTTCAATTACATCATAATTGGTTAATCTATAACATATAAACTTGAGAAATAAGTTGGTAACTTCTACAGTTAAGAATTAAACATGTATCAGCAGAATATCTTAACAATGTGAACCAATTTGGAGACAGGATACCAGCAATCAATCCCTCTAATGTTCACCATCTTTATTAGGATTTAGATGTAAGTGGTGCAAGAATGAGGCACAAGTTGGCAGATAAAGACCAAAGTACTGCAGACAAATTTGGGTATGTTAAGATACTTAGCCAATGTTTCAAAAATGGGTTTTAACTTCCAGAATTGTAATATTATACATGAGTGGGAATAAGACTAATTGCATAGTGCAAGTATCATACAAGAATTAGAACTGATGCCAAAGATAAAAGAAAAAAAAATCTGGATATCAGAGTTTACATATTTTCAGTGAAGTTTCATTTAAAGCAATTGACATGCTGGCCTGCATCCCACAGAACTATTCAACATTTTTTAAAAATTGAAAAATACCATTTCATCATTGCTGAGGTCTCATTTAAAATACTGTATCCAATTTTTAAATGACATTTGCAAATGTTTTCTGCAGAGTTGTCCATGAATTTTCTCTTGCTTCTCCCAGCAGAAAGCATGGTCTCAGTGGATGGGACATGTCGCTAATAGGTGAGATCCAAGGCATCAAAACCACAAGGGACAAGCTAAATAGACAAGTTGCACTTTTCCTGTCTGACTTTTTCCTATGACCTTGTGTTGATCGTGGTTGACTTCCTTAAAGTTTGTTATGACTTCCATCTACTACCCATGATTTAGCATTTCAAAATGACTCCAATAAAGATAGCAAAACATTTAGGTAGTATCTGATTGTGGGGCCTAAATAACTTCTGCCTTATGTTTACCATCTCCTATTCTACTTGAATTTTCCCCATTTGTATTAGGTTGATTGAATTCATCCATCAAAATAACTTTGCAGTTCACATATTCTTCCCATCTCTTTACTATGAACCATCTTCAGACTAACTAACATCAGTGACCTGCTTCATGAATAATTGTCAAAGTATGGAATATCATTAGAAATATTAAATAACAAGTCACTCTCAAATAAGACCAATTCCCTGCTATCTAGGAGTTGACAAGGTTAAGAGTTTTTTTTTATCCATTTATTGGATGTGGGCATTGCTGGCTGGCCAGCATTTATTGCCTATCCCTAGTTGCCCTTGAGAAGATGGCGATGAGCTGCCTTCTTGAACCATTGCAGTTTACCTGCTGTGGGTTCATCCACAATGACATTAGGGAGGGAATTCCAGGATTTTGAGCCAGCGACGGTGAAGGAATGGTGATATATTTCAAGTCAGTATGGTGAGGTTCTTGGAGAACTTGGAAGGTGGTGGTGTTCCCATATGTCTGCTGCCCTTGTCATTCTAGATGGAAGTGGTTGTGGGTTTGGAAAGCACTGTCTGAGGACTTTTGGTGAATTTCTGCAGTACATCTTGTAGATAGTACAGATTGCTGCTACTGAGCATCGGTGGTGGAGGGAGCGGATCCTTGTGGATGTAGTGCCAATCAAACAGGTTGCTTTGTCCTGGATGGTGTCAAGCTTCTTGAGTGTTGTTGGGGCTGCACTCATCCAGGCAAGTGGGGAGTATTCCGTCACACTCCTGACTCGTGCCTTGTAGGTGGTGGACAGCCTTTGAGGAATCAGAAGGTGAATTACCTGCCACAGTATTCCTAGCTCCTGGCCTGCTCTTGTAGCCGCTGTGTTTATGTGGTGAGTCCAGTTGAGTCTCTGGTCAATGATAACTCCCAGGATGCTGATAGTGAGGGATTCAGTGATGGTAACACCATTGAATGTCAAGGGGTGATGGTTAGATGCTCTGTTATTGGTGGTGGTCATAGCCTGGTATTTGTGTGATGCAAATGTCACTTGCCACTTGTCAGCCCAAGACTGGATATTGTCCAGATCTTGTTGCAAGCGAACGTGGACTGCTTCAGTATCTGAAGAGTCATGAATAGTTCTGAACGTTGTGAAATCATCAGTGAACATCCCCACCTGATCTTATGAAGGAGGGAATGTCATTGATGAAGCAGCTGAAGATGGTTGGGCCTAGGACATTACCTTGAGGAACTGCTGCAGAGATGTCCTGGAGCTGAGATGACTGACCTTCAACAACCACAACCACCATCTTATGGGCCAGGTATGACTCTAGCTAGTGGAGAGTTTGCACCCTGATACTTGTTGATTCCAGTTTTGTTACTGCTCCTTGATGCCACACTCAGTTTAATGTGGCCTCAATATTAGGGGCTGTTACTCTTACCTCACCTCTGAAATTCACCTCTTTCGTCCATGTTTGAGCCAAGGCTGTAATGAGGCCGGGAGCTAAGTGGGCCTGACAGAACCCAAACTGGGCGTCACTGGGCAGGTTATTGCTGAGTGGGTGCTGCTTGACACCTTCCATCATTTTACTGATGATGGAGAGTAAACTAACTGGCCAGGTTGGATTTGTCCTGCTTTTTATGAACAGGACATACTTAGGCAATTTTCCACATTGTCAGGTAGATACCACTGTTGTAACTGTACTGGAACAGCTTGACTGGGGGAGCGGCAAGTTCTGGAGCACATGTTTTCATTACTATTGCTGGAATAATGTCAGGGCTCATAGCCTTTGCAGTATTCAGTATCTCCAACCATTTCTTGTTATCATGTGGAGTGAATCGAATTGGCTGAAGACTAGTATCTGTAATGCTGGGGACCACTGGAGGAAGCCAAGATGGATCATCCACTCAGCACTTCTGGCTGAAGAGTTCTGCATAAGCTTCAGCCTTATGTTTTGCACTGATGTGCTGGGCTTTTCCATCATTGAGGATGGGGATATTTGTGGGGCCTCCTCCTCTAGTGAGTTGTTTAATCATCCACAACCCTTCATGACTGGGTGTGGCAGGTCTGCAAAACTTAGATCTGATCCATTGGTTGGATCGCTTAGCTCTGTATATCACTTGCTGCTTTTGCTGTTTGGTGGCTTCACCAGGTTGATGGCTTATCTTCAGATATGCCTGAAGCTGCACCTAGCATACCCTCCTGCACTCTTCATTGAACCAGGATTGATCCCCAGGCTCAATAGTAATGGTTGAGTGGGGGATATGCCAGGCGTTGAGGTTTCAGGTTATGCTGGAGTACAATTGTGCTGCTGTTGATGGCCCACTGCACCTCATGGATGCCCAGTCTTGAGTTGCTAGATCTGTGCAAAGTCTGACCCACTTATCACGGTGATTGTGCCACAGAACACGATGGAGGTTATGCCCAATGTGAAGGCAGGACTTCTTCTCCACGAGGACTGTGGGATGGTCACTCTTACTGATACTGTCGTGGACAGATGCAACTGCAGCTGGCAGATTGGTAAGGATTAAGTCAAGTATGCTTTTCCTTCTTATTGGTTACCTCACCACCTGCTGCAGACCCAGTCTAGCAGCTATATTGTTTAGGACGTGACCAGCTCGATCTGTAGTACTGCTGCCAAGCCGCTCTTGGTGGTGGACATTGAAATCCCCCACCCAGGGTACATTTTGTGCCCTTGCCAGCCTCAGTGCTTCCTCCAAGTGTTGTTCAACATGGAGGAGTACCGATTCATCAGCTGAGGGAGGGCAGTTTGTGGTAATCAGCACAAGTTTTTGTTTCGTGCACCTCTCTGCTCCAATCCCAACCTCATCATAAAACCCACGGACAAGGGAGGCGCAGTTGTCGTATGGCGCACTGACCTCTACATTGCTGAGGGCAGACGCCAGCTCTCCGACACTTCCTCCTACCACCTCCTTGATCATGACCCCACCCCCGACCACCAAAACATCATCTCCCAAACCATCCACAACCTCATCACTTCAGGTGACCTCCCACCCATAGCCTCATTGTCGCCCAACCCTGCACCGCCCGTTTCTATCTCCTTCCCAAAATCCACAAACCTGACTGCCCTGGTCAACCCATTGACTCTGCCTTCTCCTGCCCCACCGAACTCATCTCCACTTATCTCAACTCCATTTTCTCCCCCTTGGTCCAGGAACTCCCCACTATCGACTGTAACACCACCCATGCCTTCCACCTCCTCCAAAACTTCCGAATCCCTGGTCCCTAACACCTCATCTTTACCATGGACGTCCAGTCCTTATACACCTACATTCCTCATGCAGATGGCCTAATGGCCCTCCGCTTCTTCCTGTCCTGCAGGCCCGACCAGTTCCCCTCCACTGACACCCTCGTCCACTTAGCTGAACTCGTCCTCACCCTTAACAACTTCGCTTTCAATTCCCCCCACTTCCTACAGACAAAGGGGGTGGCCATGGGTACCCTCATGGGCCCAAGCTATGCCTGCCTCTTTGTTGGTTACATGGAACAATCCCTCTTCCGTGGCTACACTGGCCCTAAACCCCACCTCTTCCTCCGTTATATCAATGACTGACTGTATCAGCGCCGCCTCGTGCTCCCACGAGGAGCACAAACAGTTCATCCACTTCACCAACACCTTCCACCCCAACCTTAAGTTCACCTGGACCATCTCTGATACCTCTCTCTCCTTCCTGGACCTCTGTATCTCCATCTCTGGCAACCACCTGGAAACCGATATCCATTTCAAGCCTACAGACTCCCACAGCTACCTAGAATACACCTCCTCCCACCCACCTTCCTGCAAAAATGCCATCCCCTATTCCCAATTCCTTCACCTCCACCGCATCTGCTCCCAGGATGAGGCATTCCACTCCCGAACATCTCAGATGTCCTCATTTTTCAAGGACTGCAACTTCCTCCCCTCAGTGGTTAAGAACACCCTCAACCGTGTCTCCCACATTTCCCGCAACTCATCCCTCACACCCCGTCCCCGCAATAACAACCAAAACAGAATCCCCCTCATCCTCACGTACTACTCCACCAACCTCCGGATCCAACGCATCATCCTCTGACACTTCTGCCATCCGCAATCCAACCCCACCACCAAAGACATTTTTCCCTCCCCACTCTTACCTGCTTTCTGGAGGGACCACTCTCTCCGGGTCTCCCTTGTCCGTTCCACACTCCCCTCCAGCCCCACCACCCCTGGCACTTTTCCCTGCAACCGCAGGAAGTGCTGCACCTGCCCCTACACCTCCCCCCTCACCCCCATCCCAGGCCCCAAGAAGACCTTCCACATCAAGCAGATGTTCACCTGCACATCTGCTAATGTGATATACTGTATCCGCTGTCCCAGATATGGCCTCCTCTACGGAACACCTATGCTCGGTTCGCAACAAACAACTGCACCTCCCAGTCGTGAACCATTTCAACTCCCCCTCCCATTCCTTAGACGACATGTACATCCTGGGCCTCCTCCAGTGCCACAACGATGCCACCCAAAGGTTGCAGGAACAGCACCTCATATTTCGCTTGGGAACCCTGCAGCCCAATGGTATCAATGTGGACTTCACAAGCTTCAAAATCTCCCCTCCCCCAACTGCATCCCAAAACCAGCCCAGCTTGTCCCCACCTCCCTAACCTGTTCTTCCTCCCACCCCAAGCCCCACCACCATCTCCTACCTACTAGCCTCATCCCGCCACCTTGACCTGTCCATCCTCCCTGGACTGACATTTCCCCTCCCTAACTCCCCACCTACACTCACCTTTATTGGGTCCACCCCTGCCTCTTTGACCTGTCTGTCTCCTCTCCACCTATCTTCTCCTTTATCCATCTTCTATCCACCTCCCCACCCCCTACTTATTTCAGAATCCCCTTCCCCTCTCCCATTTCTGAAGAAGGGTCTAGGCCCGAAACGTCAGCTTTCCTGCTCCTCTGATGCTGCTTGGCCTGCTACGTTCATCCAGCTCTACACCTTGTTATCACAAGTTTTCGTTGCCCACGTTTAACCCGAAGCCATGAGACTTCATGGGGTGCAAGTCAATGTTGAGCACTCCCACAGCAGCTCCCTCCCAACTGTGTACCACTGTGCTGCCACCAGTGAGATGACATATCCAGGGATGGTGATAACGGTATCTGTAAGGTATGATTGCATGAGTATGACTATATCAGGCTGTTGCTTGACTAGTCTGTGAGACAGCTCTCCCAATTTTGGCACTAGCCCCCAGATGTTAGTGAGGAGGACTTTGCAGGGTCAGCCGGGCCAACAGGGCTGTTTCTTAAGTTGTCTTTTCTGGTGCCTAGGTCAATGCCACGTGATCTGTCTAGTTTCATTTCTATGAGACTGTGTAGCGATTGGTACAACAGAATGCTTGCTAGGCCATTTCACATTGCAATTGTAAGTCAACCTCATTGCTGTGGGTCTGGAAATACATATAGGCTATAACATTAGCGGAGTTTCGGGATTAATAGTCTAGCAACAATACCACTAGGCCATCGCCTACTCTAGATCATTATCCTGTTAAAGCTTCTAAACTGTGAGAATTATGGTTACAAGCTGGGAAAGAGCTACTGGATACCCAGCCAGATAGCAGGAGAATGACAACAGCAAACTTCTGCAAGATCTATCCAGTACTGGACATCTGGGGTGTGCTACATGAAGATTATTGTTTGCATAAGCAGTCACATATTTAATCAATTTAGCATTATCAATTAATTTTTGAATGCAAAAATTGCACTTACAACATTCTAAAGAATGAGGATTAACTTTTGTTAATTCTAAAAATTTGACTTAAGTTAAAACATTTAGATTACAACTTGGATTTACACACTGCAGATATCTTGATTCATAGAGGTGAAATGGAAGGAAAGTAAAAGCTATGACAGAATACTGAAGGATTGTGGAAATATAAATCTGAATTAGGGTTTTTAAGACTAGATGGTAGCAAAGCACAAGGATCGGAAAAGACAGGGGGCTCAATAATAATTGTAAAATGGGAAGTGAGCAGGGTAAGATTCAACATTTTGAAGTGCAGATTTCATTGATAAGCTTAAGCGGCCAGGAGGAAGAGTGGATTTGTACCTGATAAGTGAAAATTACGAGTGATTTCCTGATGAATACAGTCTAAGTGGCATCCAGTCGGAGGGGGTTAGGGATGGGCCATTTGGATGCAAGCTTACTAGGATCTGGAGGTTAGGGATGGAGAAGTGGCAATACTGTCACTCTTGGTCAACAAGCCCTACAGAAAAGTCACTCATCAGTTTCATTGAGCCATTTTCAATTTCTATCACCTGTCAGACTTCCTGAAGCCCAAGAAGCCTAGTTAGCCAGCGTTGTGGGGAACACAGGTAACAGAAGGCAAACTAGCTCACTAAAAACATTTAAAAGGATTGATCGGTGTCTGAAAAGCCATTGAATCTAAATGGTTATCCTCCTCCTACCAAATCCAGCGTGGTGTGTTAGACGTGTGTTGGGGTCAGGTTTATCATTTGTGAAATTTTAACCATTTTTTTGTGGTTTTCAATTAAGTGTTGTGCTAGTCAAAAGCTGGACAACTATGTACATGTTAATACATTTGCTATTCAATTGGTACTCATCAATCAACTGGACAAAGTTAATCTTGATGTTCTGAGGTGAAGACTGCTTTGCAGCAAGTTCAAAGTAGAAATGAATGGCCAAATTTGCACTGATGATAAGACTACTGAAATGAATATTATATAGTTGCTAAAATTTAAAAATTGATCTGTGAAATCTGACAGTGTTGTACGTATGCACTGATTGTGGCAAGCACTGAAAACTTCAAGTAGTACTCCTGAATTTTTAAATCAATGATGTGTCATATCTATGAACAGTCCTCCAAAGGTACATAAGGTTACAATTGTTATTAATTGGTGCAAATGTATTGTACAGTCTTATATCCCAAAGTAATGAAATACAGACAAATTCGGAAGTTGGTCAACACAGATCAATAGTTTGCTCCAATTGAGGTAAATTACACTTTTAATCATTGGATCCTTTTATTCAGCAAAAGCATATGCAAATTTTACCAAAAAGCACAGAAACTCCAGAAACCAGAGATTGTCATAAAATAATGTTATGATTACAATCATGCAACAAGACAACAAGCAACACAAGTCACAAAAAGATTTCCCTTTCTAAACAAACTATGGGGCATTCTAACAGTGCTCAGGCACTTTGCCAATGAACTGAGATTTGAGGCAACATGACTACGGTTTAAAAAAAAAAAAAATCACATTTACAGAGGCAATCTCAGTTTATGCAATAGCTCGGAATCAATACATCTCCACATTCAAATCAGGAGACAGGAGTGGAAAATAAGCAACTTCCACAGATGCACAACATGTATGCTATGGAATATTTAACATACTAGCAACTAATAAGTTGCAATTCTAGTCAGGGCTTGTATTGTATTTTGAATCAAGCCTAATTTGCATTCTATGTTTTATTTGTAGTGCTGAGGTGGCTTCTAACTGAATCAGGAAGGAATAAAAAACACAACAGACTATTGGATCTCAGCATACTCGAGTACCAATACAACCAATCACGTGCTTATCTGAAACTCTGTTTCGCAAAATGAAGTACATTTCATTTTCCAAACTCAGAAATTTTTAGTTGTGTCACGTAATATTAACAGAAAGTTGCTTGGGGAAGTAGAAGTGTAATACTCAAAGTAATCAAAAACTGAGATTTTTCTCCCCCCACATTCTTCACTGCTTTTCACCACTGTTTGGATCCATTGTTACCAGCATATTGTCAGAAGATTTGTTTCATTCTGGTTTAATTCAATAAATAAGGCTCATTTCAAAACAATAAAATAACTGGGAAGGAATCAAGGAACTCGAAAAAAATATTTTACTCCACAGAAATACACCGAATTAATAAGTGTAGTCTAAAATTGAGACCTCTGATCAATTTTATCAATTTTTTTTTAATATGGGCCACTTTACTCCTTGGGGAGCAAAGTTCTGAAACTCTCATTTTAAGCTTTTTATGATAGCTTTGAATTCCTTTCATTTAACAATCACTACAAACATTATAAACAATGTGAATTCAACAAAAGAAGTTGTGAAGGGGGTATTTCAATCAATTTGTAATGGCTAAAACAAGAAAACACAAAAATAAGGCCAATAGAAAGATTGAGATTAAGGCAATTTTGTGGACCAGTACTATACATGCAAATACAGTTTGACTAAGGAAGTGGTTGGATTGGGGAAGAGGGGAGAGAGGCCTGTACATAGGAGAGAAAAAGTGGAAGAAATTGTGTACAGTATTCCAGCAAGCCATACACATAATACAGCCAACACTGGCATGACTAAGCAAGCACTTATGCTGGACAGCAGTATAGTAAATTACACAATGAATTCCGTATACATTTCCTGCAAGCTCAAGCGGTACTGAAATGCTTTATAATATACATTTGTCTTCTTCAATGTTCCAAAAGGTTTAATGCCTTTTCTGTCAAGCATTAACAAGAGATAATAATTGTGCTGAACTACATATACACATCAACGTCAAATACTTAACAGATCATTGGTGTCAGAAATGCAGCATTTACCACTACAGCACATATTTCCAACACATTATTTACACATTTGATACACGTTACTGGTTTATTTTTAAAAAGTATTTTTGCAACTCAAAGCCTCAAAAGAGTTCAAAAATCCTCAACAGAAAAGTAATGCTTCTGAAATCATGGTTAATCTTCATGAACCTTCCTTCTATACATCCAGACTGGGTATGGTCGCAAACTTTTTAGTCTTTTTTTAAAAAAAAAATCGCAATTAGCATGTGGCACAAGTGCATCGACAGACTGGTTTTGGATATATTATTACAAATATGTACAAAGTAAATACAGGCACTTAAAATGTCTTTGGTTGGAATAAACCAACGTTGCAGGACACTGGAATCAAAAGTGTCAATACCCATAATTTTGGGTTCAACGTGCAAATGCTACAACCTGTCCACTTCCAGTAATGAGGGCGATTTATGCTTCTGATAGTGCAACCTGAAAAAGAAAGAAAAGTCATATAGAAACTAACATACACTCATCACAAAGAGAAATTTCTGGTGAAACTCAGCAGGTCTAGCAGCACCTGTGGGGAGAAAAAAAGAGAGTTAAATTTCGAACCCGGTAACTCTTTTTCAGATCTGATAGCAGATAGGAAGTGATAGCTGAAGACATTTTGACAGGGGAAAGAGGTAAGCGGATAGGTGGAGACAGAACCCAGAGAAAGACAGAGATATGAAAGGGGTAGGCAGAGAAGGGAATTATTGATAATAGGCCAGGTCAGAAGAGAAGTTGAATAAATGACAATGAGAGTTGTTGGCTGGTTCACTGAGCTGACTGGTTTTCATGAAAACATTTCGTCTCCCTTCTAGGTGACATTGTTAGTGCTGTGTAGCGTCCACTGAAGTGCTGTTGTTCTGTCCCGCTCTGAATTTATATGGTATGATCTGTGATGGTGCGCAGTCTTGTTTCTGGTTTTGTACTGTAGTGGTATATAGATAATGAGAGCTGACAGGAAGTGAAAATTGGTTGTATGTACTGAAAGCAACCCATGGTATGGGGGTGGGTTAAACAAAAAAAACAAAGAACAAAAAAATCAGGCTCTAGAAGAAGTTATTTAAATCAATGTCGAGTCCTAGAAGCTGCAGGGTCTCTCTCTCTCAGCTTTGTCTCCACCTATCCGCTCACCTCTCCCTCCCCACCTCCCAAACTTGTCTTCAGCAGGTACACTACATTTTCCTACCTGTCAGTTTTGATGGACTCAAAATGTTAACTCTGCTTTTTTCCTCCACAGATGCTGCCAGACATGCTGAGTTTTGCCAACAGTTTCTGTTTTTGCTTCAGTTTGCCACCATCCAGAGTACTTTATTTTATACATTAGTAAACTAAATTAACAGCTGCTGAATATGACGCCTGTATATTAGCGTAACTTGAACACACTAACAGTTAATTAGGCCAGCACAGAATAAGCAGACCAAACTTATGGTTACATGGATTCCTGGTTGGAAAAAGTAGAGTTTTGGAACCACAAAAGTATGGTAACCAAGCTCTTGTACTACCAGAGCTGTTGAGTAATATTCAAGGTAACATTTCCAATCTAGGTTTACTAAAGTTAAAGAAAAATAGAATTCTAGGGTTTCTAATATTCAATAACCATTTGCAGCCAACATTATGCACAAATAATACACAATATTTTAACATTTTTAATGTTCATAATTTAAATAGAAGTACTAATTATGACATGTTAAATGCTTCCAATATTTAATTAATGGTGAAAACTAAATTCTAGACAATAGCAATGATCCAAGACCTCATTTTATATTAGGAAAATGAGAATAATACTCACAATTATGTACTGTGTTAGTGTCTGTATTTAACAGGCATCACGATCAGAGTATAATTTCTCTTTAAATCGGGCTGAGTCACAGGAAAAGAAGGAGTTACCTTTTCTGAACAGAATTCACTATTGTTTTGTCGTATTTTCCCTGGCCGTCCTTTAATAACCGCATAGCAGAATATTGTAATCACCATGACGAACAGGAAATAACTGGTATGCATCAAATGCAAATTAATGAGTGAACGGTCATCCTGTAAATGAAAAAGATTTTTGCGGGAATAACTTTGCACAATCAGATTGAAAATCAAAGTGCATTGAAGAGAAAATAACATGCATCTGTATTCTTCATTTTACAAGTTTCACCATTTCTTTCTTTCCCTTAAATTTGTACAATCCTCATCAGTTGGCAGATCAATCCAAAAGCTTGACCATGGTTTTGCATAATGTAAACATTATAACGAGACAGCAAATCTTTTCCGTCCATGCCAGTTCTTTGCTATCCAATTAATCTTTTATTTGCCCACTCTTTTTCGATAATGCTGTAAATTTTTTTGAATCATTCCCCCACTCTAATAGGTAGCACAATCCAAATCACAAAAAGGAGCTGCAAGAAAAGTGTTTTCATGCCACCTCTGGGTCTTTCGTTAATCACATTAGCTCTGTATCCTCCAATTTCTGACCTATTTCTTTCCAATCTCCTTCTAGCACCCTCTACTCTAAAAAGAACACCACAAGCTTTGGGGCAGCACGGCGGCTCAGTGGTTAGCACTACTGCCTCACAGCACCAGGGACCCCGGGTTCGATTCCACCTTTGAGCCACTGTCTGTGTGGAGTTTGCACATTCTCCCTGTGTCTGCGTGGGTTTTATGCAGGTGCTCCGGTTTCCTCCCAAGTCCAAAGATGCGCAGGCCAGGTGGATTGGACATGCTAAATTGCCCATAGTGTTCAGGGATTGTAGATTAGGGGGATGGTCTGAGAGTTGGTGAGGACTTGTTGGGCCAAAGGGCCTGTTTCCACACCGTAGGGATTCTATTCTCAGCTTCTCTGGTCTCTCCATATAACTCAAGTCCTTCATTCCCCTAAATCTCTTTGGCAGATGTACAAAGACTTTGGCATCCTTTCGAGACGAGACTGAATTGAACACAGTACTACAAATGAAACCTACTAAGTGTTTTAAAAAGATTTAGCATTCCTTCCTTAGTTTGGTATTCTATGCTTCTAATCATAAAGCCAAGGATTCAATGTATTCTAAAAAAAAATACAGCTCTCATAACTCACGCCACATTTAAAAGGTTACCTTTTTAACAATTTATATGGTCTCTTTATAGTAGATACTAATCTATTTACATATCATCTCTGATTCTGTTTTCCTTTTTTTGATCTTGCCTATTGTTTGTCTACATAGCTGCATGGTCAAGCCAACTGAGGATTATTTCCCTCAGGCAAATTAAGGCACAATGACAGCAAGCTAGTCTACTCTACTACTGGGTGAGATAATGAAATTGATGCACACCAACCAGAAGCCCATCAATTCTGACCAAAGGTTTTTAGACTTGACGATTCCAAAGAATGTTCAATCCATTAAGAAGTGAGAGTAGCTGCACATTTTCACAGCTAGAGGTAAAATCAAAAGGTCACCAGAATTGAAATACATGGCCTATTCTGTATACTGAGGAACTGTGGCATCACGCAGACAGAACCAGAGTAAAGATACTAATGGACTGTCATTGAACTGACACTTCAATTGTATTTCCCCTTCCATAGGTGCTGCCAGCATCATTGTGCATCTGATTTTAAAACTTTCAGCATTTGCAGCACTTTTTGTTTTTGTAACTTAAAAAATCTGATTATTACCTTGGAATTTTAATGCCTTATTAACAAAGGATACCGGGATTACACGTGTTAACTGCCAGTAAATTTGCATGCCTTAAATACGGGCCATTAAAATCAGAAGAGACCCTTCAGCCCATCAAGTCCATTAAAAAAATAACTACTCAACCTACATGAGTCCCACTTTCCAACACTTGGCCTATAGACTTGAACGTTATAACATTTCAAGTGTTCATCCAACTACTTTTTAAAGGTTATGGGGCTTCCTGCCTTAACCACCCTCCCAGACAGTGCATTCCAGATGCCAAATTCCCTCAAATCCCTCTAGACCCCTGACTTTCACCTTAAAATTATGTCCTATTGTTAGTGACCCTTCAATTGAGGGGAACAGTTGCTTTCTATACACTTCCAACAGGACCCCTCTCAGACTTCTCAGCTCTAAAGAAAACGACCTGAGCTTATCCAGCCCTTCTTCGTAGCTCAACTGCTCCATTCCAGGTGAAGCTCCTCTGCATCCCCTCCAGTGCAATCACATCCTTCCTGTGGTGGAGTGAGCAGAACCACATACACTATTCCAGCTAAGATTCAACCAAAGTCCTTTACAGCTCCAAGATAACCTCCTGCTTTATAATCAATGCCATGACTGATAAAGACAAGTGCCCTGTATGCTGTTGTAACTAATCTATTAACCTATCCTGCTGTCTTCAGGGATTTGCAGACAAGCACCCCAAGGTCCCTTTGAACTTCCTTATGTTCTGCCATTCATTGGAAGAAGTAACAAGACAAGGGAGTTCTCAAAGTGCATCATCTCACACTTTCAGGGTTAAATTCCATCTACCACCAATTTGGTCCATCTGACCAATCCGCCTATATCCTCCTGTAACCCAAGAACTCTGTCAATTACCCAGTCAATCCTCATGTCATCCGCAAACTTATCATTGCACCCCCCCACATTTTCCTTCTACATCATTTAATATGTTTATATCATATGTAATTCACAAACAATAAAGGGACCCAACACTGATTTCAGTGCTATGCCACTGGACACCAGCCTTCAGTCATACAGAGCCTTCTACTACCACCCTCGGTCTCCTGTGACTGAGTTAGTTTTGGATCCAACTTGCCAAGTTACTCTGGATCCTTTGTGCTTTTGTCACCTTTATCAGTTTCCCATGTGGGACCTTGTCAACAGCTTTGCTGTAATCCGTATCAACCACATCAAGTGTGCTAGCCTCATCTACACATTTGGTCACCTCAAAAAAATGCAATCAAATGTGTTAGGCATGACCTCCCTCTGACAAAGCCATGCTGACTATCCTCGATCAAACCTTGCCTCTCCAACTGGAGATTAACTCTCTCCTTTAGAATTTTCTCCACTAGTTTCCCTACTATTGATGTGAGATTCAACGGTCTGTATTCCCTGGTTTAGCTCTAATACCCTTCTTGAAAAAAGTGAAAAGACAGCTGTCCTCCAATCCCATGACCATTATTCTGCCATCGATTTCCGCTCAAGTAGCTGTTCCTGGTCTACTTTGGCCAGATAATGCTTTCTTTCATTAAAATCTGCCATTCCCCAATCCAAAACACTATTGCCTGTTCTCAGTTTGGAGGTCTATAATAGTCCCAGTTGTGTGAATGCCCCTTTTTATTCCTAAACTCTAGCCACGAAGCCTCATTTATTGATCCTTCCGAGATATCATCCCTCCGTACTGCAGTAACTGACTCACTGACTAATAATGCAACATCACCTCCACTTTTACGCTCTCCCTTGTCTTGCCTGAAAATCCTACACCCCAGAATGTTGAATTGCAAGTGCTGCCCTCACGCCCCAACCATGTTTCAGTGATGGCAACATTGCAATTTTACACATTAATCAATGCCCTTAATTCATCCATACTCTCATCATTAAAGTAGAGATTAACCAGCTGAATTTCCTCTGCCTTTGTACCTTTCCTCAAGTGCGCTGTGTCCCTATTGGATTAACACAGGGCATCTCCTCTCCCTGCCAAATTAGTCTAAATTCCTCCCAACAGTAACAGCAAACCCACCTGCAAGGATGTTGGCCCTATTCTGGTTCAGGTACAGACCATCTCACTTGTACAACAGACGAGCCCCAGAAACAGTCCCAGTGATCTAGGAATCTAAAACCCTCCCTCTTGCACCCACTCTTGAGCCACACATTCATCTGCACTATTCTCTTAATTCTGTACTCACTAGCAAGAAGTAAAGTCTCCTTAGTTCCAGAGGACCACAGGCTGCTCTCTCATTAGACCAAGATGACTGGTGGTAAGTTTAACCCAGGGGTCTCCACACTTCAGGTAAGGGGCAAAGTTGAGAAGACAGGACCTTCATGGTGAGCTCAGCAGGTACAAGAATTGAATCTGTGCTGTTGGCATCATTATGCATTACAAACCAGCTATCCAGCCAATTGAGCCAACTGACACTCCTATGATTTATATAATTTTACACTGGGCAGCATCCACAGAATAGACTCGACCCAACTGTGGTATTACCAACAATGCATTCATCAAATACAAACTGCAAAAAATCTGAAGAGAAAAAAATTGAGAAGTCTTTTAAAATAATAAAACTTTGATGGGGTAAAGTTCAAGGTAGACATATCATACCATAATCCGGACCAACCAGATTTCCTACTGAATGGTTCTTGGCCCATACAAATATTAGGTAGTAGATTATGTTTGAACTAAAAAATTCTTAGTAAATAAACACAATAAGATAAACTAGTAAAATATTTCAATTTCTATTTTTAAATGTGCAAAAGTTTGTATAACTTTAGGCAATGTTAATGGGTTGGCAGCTTGTCACTAGAGCGCTAAAGAAAGGAAAACATAAGAACTATGAAACATCAGGTTAATTTTGTATTTTACATGCATGTAGTAAGATAATATGTTACTTACATCTGGCACAATGACCGTTAGTTTAGGATTAAGTGCATGATACACTTTCCCAATTGCTCCTTTGTAACACCAAAATGGGTTGTAATCCTGTGAATATTTTGTATTTGCATCTCTAGCTGTGGTGAAGATTTTATACCAGACGGTAGCATTACTGAATGTTTCAGGGATGCAATGTGGTGGCTGGCTGTAAAAAAAGTAATTTTCACTTTATTTCAAATATTAAATCTGGTTTGAAAGACACAATCCATGCCAAACATAATCCCAAACTAAACGGGTCCCACCTGCCTGCTCCTGCCCCATATCCCTCCAAACCTTTCCTATTCATGTACTTATTTAAGTGTCTTTTAAACATTGCAACTGGGCCCACATCCACCATTTCCTCAGAAAGTTCATTCTACACATGAACTACCCGTTGTAAAAAATTTACCCCCACACCTTTTTAAAAATCTCTCTCCTCTCACCTCAAAAATATGTCTCCTAGTCTTGAAATCTACCATCCTAGGGAAAAGAGTCTTACCATTAATCCTATCTATATACCCATCATGATTTTCTTAACCACTAAAGGTCATCTAGCAACCTCCTACGCTCCAGTGAAAGTCCCAGTCTATCCAGCCTTTCCCTATAACTCAAACCTTCCATACCCAGCAACATCCTGTAAATCTCTTCTGAACCCTCACTAGCTTAATAATATCCTTCCTATAACTGGGCAACCAGAACTGGACACAGTACTCCCAAATAGGCCTCACCAACGTCCTGTACAATCTCAACATGACTTTCCAACTCCTATATTCAAAGGACTGAACAATGAAGCCAAGCATGCTATATGCCTTTTTAACCACCCTGTCTATATATATTGTAAACTTCGAAGAATTATGTAACTGAATCCCTAGGTCCCTGAGTTATACAATTAACGGTAGCGCCTTGGGTAATGTTGTAGAAGTCTGCCCGTTTGTTGTACGAAAATCAACACCACGCATTTATCCAAATTGAATTCCGTCTTCCATTTCTCAGTCCATTGATCAAGATCCCTTTATAATCTTAGAAAAACTTCTTCATTAGCCACGATGCCACCAATTTTGGTGTCACCCAGCAACTTACTAACCATGACAAAACAGGACCCAGAACCGACCCCTATGGAACACCACTAGTAACAGGTCTCCAGTCCAAAAGGCCAACCATCTACCACTCCCTCTCTGTCCTGCCATTAAGTCAATGATATATCCAACTGGCAAGTTCACCCTGAATCCCATGTGACCTACCTTTACTAATTAGTCTATGTAGAACCTTAAAGGTTTTACTAAAGGCCAAGTAAACAATGTCTACTGCTCCGCCCTCATCAATCTTTTTCCTTGCCATCTTTAATGCATAACAATTTTTGGTTACATTGGAGGGAAAAAAATAAATCAAAATATATCAGTACAAGACAAACACAACATTACAAATTCCCTCAAAATGCATTGCTGCAACATTCCCTATAGTTGTATGACCATGCAGCTATTGGAAAACCCTGCTGTGTGACATCTGCTTCCATCTGAACCTGCCATGCACAGAAGTTGAAGATCACACAGAAGAAACAAAAATTAGGGCAACAGTGCTGCAAAGTTCATCAAATGCAGGGTCACAGATGTGCATAGTTATAACCCATCACAAATTATGAATAGTTTTTAGGAGATCTTCTATAACAGCTTTCAATAAAATAAAAAATATTTGCAACATAGTATGCGCAAGACCAACAGAATAGGGAAAGTAAAAGACCAAGTTATGGAGAGACACTCTAGACGGGAAAGAAAATCTCAACAAAGGTGCAATAACTCCTTGGAGGGCCATAACAATGTTAAATATGGGGAGGCAATGGCCCAGTGGTATTATCGCTGGACTGTTAATCCAGAGACCCAGATAATGTTCTGGTGACCTGCTTTCAAATCTCACCATGGCAGATGGTGGAATTTGAATTTGATAAAATATCTGGAATTAAGAGTCTAATGATGACCACGAATCCATTGTTGATTGTCGAAAAAACCCATCTGGTTCACTAATGTCCTTTAGGGAAGGAAACCGCCATCCTGACCTGGTATGGCCTACATGTGACTCCAGACTCACAACAATGTGGCTGCCTCTGAACTGCCCTCTGGGCAATTAGGGATGGGCAATAAATGCTACCTAACCAGCGACACCTTGATCCCATTAATGAATAAATAAAGGGGTTAAATAAGAAATTTGTTTAAGTTACAGAATACCTACATTCAAATGTTATCCAGCTACAGCAACCATTTGAAGAATCTTCATTTAAGGCAAAATTTAAAAGAATATCTGTGGAATAAGTTTAATTCAATTGGCTGAGCTGATTGAATTTTAACCTCAATGTCAGAACGTTGTAGATTTAGTTCCAAGATTTTAGAATTGTCCAGATGGAAATTCAATAGGAAACTGAGGGAAGCCTGAATTGTTGGAAGTATCATCTTTTGAACGAGATCACTCCAGCACCACCCTCAGGTACTGCAGAGCACTCGTGTGCGCTAACCGCACTTGGTTCCCGAATCTCAGCAGCGAATATACTTGCAGAGCAGCTGATTTGTTAAGATTCGGAATACCCTGATGACAAAAGGTGTGAGTTAGACATCAATTGATTTACTTTTTTCAAAGGAAACAATGCATAAGGGAAATTAATTTTCATTGAGCAATTACTTTTAACACAATAAATGAGCTGGAGGCTCTGGTTTAATTTTTATTACAAAATGGGAGATATTCTTCAAGCAAGGTCACAAACTCCATATGCTGTTGTCGAACCAGAATGGAGATTAGGGTTAATTGAGTTTATAAATTGCTTTTTCTATGGAAGCCAAGGACCTGAATCTAAAGAACGAATGGAGAAGCATGCATAAGTCAATTTGATTGAACAGTTTTAATTGTACCAACAGGTAGTTAAGAAATTTATCTAAATGGATTCTGCTGCATAAAAGAAAACTATTTTCTGCGCAAAAGGATTTATCAGACAGAAAAGGAGATAGAGTTAAGGGATTAATATTTCAACTTATGGAATAGTACAATACCAAAAACGTAAGCAATGCTAATAGTATGATGACACAGGTAAAGTGAAGTGACAGATCAAAAATACCAAGTTATGAGAACGTCCTTATTATGTAAGAATCCTGGCCATAAAATATTCTTGTGTCTTTACATAAGTTTACACTTCACTTTCTTTGATGCTTTCCCCTCCTGAATATATCAGGAATCTTAGATTCAATGTTATGGATGGCAGACACCCTTACCCATATCACACAAGTAGTCCTTATTTCTGTTATCACAACTGTGGGTGTGACAGGGTTAATCAGTTGTGGAAGGGAGGAAAACTGAGCTTATTTCTGTTCTCACCACTAATCCACAAATATGCATTTAATATAGTAGTTGTCAGAAATAGTGACTATGAGTCACATTATTCCTCCAGAATCCTGAGCTCACTTATCACTGCTCAGCTTTAATCAGTAAGGTTTGTACCAACCAGAAATCTAACCAGATACGATTTTTCTTTGTGGTTCAACTCTTCACTAGAAAACCCAAATGCTAGTGATTCTGAAAACTGGAAAGACAATTAATTTCTAAAAATTCTTAATGGCTGCTAAAAGATTTGGTAACTGTAGTACTGGACAATTTGGAAGACTTCCTATTCCTGACACCAAGGCAAAACAACACCAAACTAAATATGTGCTTCCTCACACGAAGTATAGTTATGGACAATACCATTATCTGGTAGAGAGGGTGACAAGAGTGTAAATCACTGCAGACAAATTCATTTGTTATTCACAGCCAGGACCACATTAATTCAAGTTTGAACATACCATCTGCATTAGCTACCAATTAAAATATTCTCTCTCGCTCACCGTGCACAATATATTCACTCCTGGTTCAAAAACCCCAGGTAGTTAGAAAATACGAATACCCTAACACAGCCATGTGAAAACCCAAACCAGTTCCAGAATAATACTCACACTGTGACAGGAAAAACATTAGCTGTGGCTGTAATGGTCATGCATGTTGTGTAAACCATCTGCTCACAGTGGCCATGGAGTACACATTCATCGGAATTCCAGGAAGTTGGCAGAGTAAATGTAATATTCATTTCTTCATGTGATTCATGTCCTATAAAATAGCCACAATACATTTTTAAAGTCACAGTCAATAAACGTTTCAGGGTGTACTGAGTGCACAAAACATGCAGTGGGGACCTTACAATTAGAACCAAAAGTGATATATTCCTGGAGAGACACTCAGTATTTAGCAAAATGGATATGTTCACATTAAAGGTTAGGTTAGTAATAACTGTTAGCTCTGCACATTAGAACTACAACATGCAATAAGGTACACTACAAGAAATATGCAGATCTGCTAATCACAATTTGATTGAACAAACTATTCAGTAATAAATATTGCTTTATAATCCAATTCACGAGGAGACTCATTTTCAAGTCAGTGTGTCGCAAGAATAAGTAAAATTAAGTCACTTAAAACATCACACAAAACATACTGAAAGTGCAATCACACAAACAATGGTGTCAAATAGAATACAACATTATCAAAAGCAAAAGCATTAAATATTTCCACCTCTAGAATCTACTCGCAATCAGCCTTTCTAAACAAAAGTTCATATTTGTGGAGTGTTTTATCACCAATGTCTTGAGAATGCAAGTCTGACATTTTTTAAACAGTGTAAACTCTAAAGCTAATCTAAAGTAAATCTCAATAGTTTGCACTGAGATGGTACATTGTAGAAAACATCGAAGCCACTAACACTTCAAGGAATCAGTAACGGTACCAGGTTCATACAACATTACCAATTTGACAAACTTCATATTATGAAGCAACTGTAACTGGAAATTTAAAACCATTGCAAAAGTTGTTTATTTACAGCTAAAATCACAGTAGGAGGTAGAGTGAGAGACATCATGTCCCCTCTTGTGATTTCTTGGAGTGTGCAGACAATTCATATAAATGCTTGACCCTTTTAATTTTTTTTGCTGAACTATGATACAGTGGCTAAAAGGACAACTTGGATGCAGCGTGTTTTGGAATGTTTATGTTGCAGACATGTAGCTCTCAGAGACAAGTGGTTTTACACACATGCCGACAAGAACTTTCGATAAGATATAGACTCATATCTGCAGAATAGAAGGTGGCCTTTCGGCCCATCATGTTCACACCAGTCAACAAAGACATCACTATGCTCATCCGCTTTCAGCTCGTGGCTGATAGTCTGGAGGCTGTGACAAAGCAAGTGAAGGCCTAAATACTACACAAGCATTGCAAAAGTTTCTGAATCAACCATACTTTAAAACGATGAGTTCCAGACTCCCAGCAGCTTCTGGGTGAAAAATGTTCTCTTTGCCTTCTACCATTTACCTCAAATCTAAGCCCTTTGGTTATTGACCCTCCTAGTAATAAACATCAAAATAATAAAATCTCAGCTGTGGCTGAGATGTATTAAAATCATTGAGTATTCAATGGAAGTTTTCACACTGCTGTAGATTTAAATCTGTTGAAAGAATCACAGAATTTAGTATTCAATGAATCCAATCCAAACACAAACATTCCAATCCTTAAATAAAACAAAAGTGGGGATGGTGGAAATTGAAAGCAAACAAGAAAAAAACAAATTTCTAGAGAAACTCAGGAGGTTTGGCTGGCTCACAGACTCTAAATATTGACCTTTTCTTTCCACAGATGCTGCCAGAACTGCTGAGCTTCTCCAGCATTTCTATTTTTGTTTTCTTTCCAATCCACTCTATCTACACTCCTCCAAACCTTAAACATCTCTATTGGGTCCCCTCTCAAACTTCACTGCTCCAATGAAAATAATCTCAGCCAATCAAAACGTTCCTCATAACTCAGACCCTCAACCCAGGCAGCAACCTAGTAAATCTTCCCTGCACCCCCTCTAGTGCAATCACATAAGTCCTATAACAACGCTGACCAGAACTGCGCACAGTACTCCAATTTTTTTTTTTTTAATACAGTTCCAGCATGACCACCTTTCCCTTGTATTCTATACCTCAGCTAATAAAGACAAATATCCCACATTCCTTCTCAACCATATTATCTACTTGCCCACACACATACACAAGGCTCCTCCATCTTGAGTAACTTCAGGCAAGGTGGTTCAACAGTTAGCACTGCTGCCTCGCAGCGCCAGAGACCCAGATTCAATTTCACCCTCAGGCTCACCCTCACCCTCAGGCAACTTTTTGGGTGAAGTTTGCAAATTCTGCCCATGGCCCATTGAGTTCACACTGGCCCTCCAAACAGCGTCCCATCCCTGTAACCCTACATTTCCCTAATCCATCTAACCTGCACACCTTGGACACTATCGGTAATTTAGCATGGCCAATCCACCTAACCTGCATATCTTTGGGAGGAAAATGCAGAGGGCAGCCCTCCACACATGCATTCTCATATACGTCCACTCTTACGATCTCATTTGATGGTTGTTGGCAAGATATCAGCCCTCCTCGCATTAATAATTGATTCTTTAGCCTGTATCATGACCCCCTCTTCCCTATCCACATCTCTATCCTGCCTGAATACTCAATAACCAGCTGGCAATCCTTGTCTTTCATCCAGGTTTTTTTCCTACCTATGATTATAATAATCCCACATGCTTGTGTCCTCAATCTGTCTGTCTTATTCCTCAGCCTCCAAGTATATATTAACTCTATTCCAATTAGCCTTGCTAAATTAATTTCCTTCTTATCTAGCCAATGACTCCACTGCTTTCCAGACTCAGTAACTAATACTTTACCTTGTTATTCCAACTCAACTTGTCTCCCTACCTGGCAGGATCCCATCTCACTGCCAATCTAGTTTAAATCCACCCCAACAGCATTAGCAAACTGTCCACAAGGATATTAGTCCCATTTCTATTCAGATCTAAACCATCCAGCTCTCACCTCTCCCAGAAGTAGTCACAATGTCTCAAGAATCCAAAGACCTCCCTCCTACAAGACCAGAAGATGTAGGAGCAGGATTAGGCCATTCGACCAATCGAGTCTGCTCCTCCGTTTGATTACAACTGATACATTTCTCATCCTCATTCTCCTGCCTTCTCCCCATAACTTTTAATCCCTTTACTAATAAAAGCAGAGATTGTTTCTTGAAAACAATGAATTGTCCTCTGCAGCCTTCTGTGACAATAAGTTCCACAGATTCATCACCTTCATCTCAATTCTAAAGGGTCATCCCTTCACTCTGAGGCTGTGCTCTCAGGTCCTAATCTCTCCTACCACATGGGAACATCTTCTACACTTCCACTCTATCCAGGCCTCTCAGTGTTCCGTAAGTTTCAATGAGATCCTCTCATCCTTCTAAATTCCATTAAGTACTGACCCAGCATCCTCAACTGCTCCTCACATGTCAAGCACTTTATCCTGGGATCATTCTTGTGAACCTCCTTATATGACCTCCAAAGCCAGCACATCCTTCCTTCGATACAGGGCTCAAAACTGCTTACAATATTCCAGATATGGACTGAACTGGCCTCAGCAGTACATCCCCGTTCTTGTATTTTCGTTATCTTGAAACGAATGCTAACATTACATTTGCCTTCGTGACTGCCAACTGAACCTGCATGTTAACCTTAAGAGAATCTTCAAGTAAGACTCCCAAGTCCCTTTGCACTTCAGAATTCCAACTCCTTTCCCTACTTACACAGTAGTCTATGCCTCTATTCTTCCTACCAACATGCAAAACCTCACATTTTCCCTCATTATTTTATATCTACCACTTCTGTGCCCATTCTCCTAGCCTGTCCAAGTCCTTCTGCAGCCACCCTGTTTCCTCTACATAACCTATCCCTCCACCTATCTCTGTGTCACCTTTAAACTTAGTGGCACTGCCTTTTTCAGTTCCTTCATCCAGATCATTAAGATACAATGTGAATAGCTGTGATTGCCAACACTGATCCCTTCAGAACTCCACTAGTCATTGGTTGCCTTCCTGAAAAAGACCCTTTTATCCCCACTGCCTTCTGCCAGTGATCCAATCCTCTATCCATGCCAGTACCTTGGCCTTAACATCATGGCCTCTTATTTAGCTGACTCTCATGTGGCACCTTATCAAAGGCCTTCTGAAAATTCAAACAGATCACATCCACTGACTCTCCTTTGTCTAACATGCTCATTATCTTCTCAAAGAATTCTAACAGATGTGTCAGGCATGACCTCCCCTTGACAAAGTCATGTTTACTCAGCCCTATTTTACCATGCATTTCCAAGTTCTCCGCATTTTCATCAAAAGTCAATACACTAAGATCAAACAAAAACTGGAATCATCCAACAACTAGATTAGTGGGATAAAAGAAAACTATGCAAAATTATAAATGAATTGAACCAAATTAAGTTTCAAAATTCTTCTAATTCCAAACTTTTAAAAATATCTCAACATTGAATTGTGGAAGCAGAGGAAAAAGGGCAAGCCAAGCCAATAACTAAAGACTAGAGAAATAAATTTACAGCACCATAGTTCATCAGTACAGAAACATATTTCAGTTTCTTTACCTGTCAGTCCGATCTGATGTCCAAATATAGTTGTACTGAGGTGAGTAATATTGCGTGAGTATCCGCCAAAAGGTTTCAGAGGATCCAATGTGAGTGTTATAGAGACTGAAATATTTATTGGTCCAGGATCTTCCAGAACTGATGGGGATTGTGTGGAAGATCGCATTTGTCCACTTGTTACTGTGCTCTCTGGGGTGGTAGTTTCATTAATGAGGTGTTTTAAAGTTTCATTCTCAGATATACACAAGTCCAAATCATTAAATCTCAACAGGAAAGTATTCCAGTCCTATCAGGAGACATAAGTGTTTATTTCAAAATCATAATTATAGCGTTTGACCTTTTAAAATATACTCCAACGGCAATCACGACCCCCTTAGTACAATGATTGCGGTTGATGCCGTCACCTTTAACCATTATCAGAATTACAGTTAGAATGTAACCATAGAATTAGACCTGAAGTAATTTAAGTAACAAAGCAAATCTTATTTTTATCACTCACTTTAAAAAAGGGAGAACATATGCATACAGGAGAATCTGAGATAACAAGGCGTGGAGCTGGATGAACACAGCAGGCCAAGCAGCATCAGAGGAGCAGGAAAGCTGATGTTTTGGGCCTAGACCCTTCTTCAGAAATGGGGGAGGGGAAGGGGATGGGGATTCTGAAATAAATGGGGGGGGGGCGGATAGAAGAGGGATAGAGGAGAAGATAGGTGGAGAGGAGACAGACAGGTCAAAGAGGCGGGGGTGGAGCCAGTAAAGGTGAGTGTAGGTGGGGAGTTAGGGAGGGGATAGGTCAGTCCAGGGAGGATGGACAGGTCCGGGATGAGGCTAGTAGGTAGGAGATGGTGGTGGGAGGAGGGGATAGGTGGGAGAAAGAACAGGTTAGGGAGGAAGGGACAAACTGGGCTAGTTTTGGGATGTGGTAGGGGGAGGTGAGATTTTGAAGCTTGTGAAGTCCACATTGATACAATTGGGCTGCAGGGTTCCCAAGCGAAATATGAGGTGCTGTTCCTGCAACCTTCGGGTGGCATTGTTGCGGCACTGCAGGAGGCCCAGGATGGACATGTCATCTGAGGAATGGGAGGGGGGAGTTGAAATGGTTCGCGACTGGGAGGTGCAGTTGTTTAGTGCGAACCGAGCGTAGGTGTTCCTACTATCTCTGCATACAGGAGAGTACATTTTAACCCACAGTGTCTGAGTTTATTTATAAGATAAACTATAGTGGGAAGAAGCATTTTGATTTAAATCCAAACTTGAAACAAGTTAGAGATACAGGTTAGGCTTGCAATTCCTGATTAATATACTTGGAGGTACGTTATGGACAAGTAATACCTCAAAGATTAACCATTTCATGATATCAAATACATATTCAAATAGCACTTTGGTTTTTTTTTTAATATCCTTTCTTAGGCTGTGGGTGTTGCAGGCTATGCAAGGATTTATTAGCCATCTATAAATGTCCTTGAGAAGGTGGTGGCAAGTGTCTTGAACTGCTGCAGTCTATGTGGTGTAGATATGCCAACAATGCTATTACAGAGTTCCAGGATTTTGACACAGTAACATAGCTTTAAGACAGGATGTTGTGCGCCTTGGAAAACGTGCAAGTAGTTGTTCTTATTTTTCTAGGTGGCCAAAATCATGAGTTTGGCAGATATTGCCAAAGGAGCCTCGATGAGCTGCCGCATCGATGGCGAAGGAAGTGAGTTTTGAAGGTGGTCAACGGGATGCCAATCAAGCAAATTGTTTTGCGCTGGACGGTGTCAAATATTTTGACTGTTGGTGAAATTGCACTAATCCGCTTAAGTAGAGTTATATCACACTCCCACCTTGTTTTGTAGATGGTGAAGAGGGTTCATGAAGCCAGGTGGGGAGCTACTTGCTGCAGAATTCTTATAGCCTCTGGCCTGCTCTGTAGCACTACAGTGTGTAAAAAGCCGACTCTGTCTGTTTTCTGGTTAGTGGTAACTTCTGGGATTTTGATAATGGGAAATTTAGAGATGGTAACAAAATTGAATATCGTGGGGAAATTATTAATTGCCTCCTGTAGGAGACAGCTGTTGCCAGGCACTTGTGTAGCACAAATGTTACCTATTACTCATCAGCCCAAGTTTGAATGCTGTCCAGGGCCAGATGGATGTGG
The DNA here is from genome assembly GCA_024137785.1 of Ginglymostoma cirratum. NCBI lineage: Eukaryota > Metazoa > Chordata > Chondrichthyes > Orectolobiformes > Ginglymostomatidae > Ginglymostoma > Ginglymostoma cirratum. Next base: position 6,784,411 of record JAHRHZ010000066.1, read on the forward strand.
ACTACAGAAAAATCTTCATGTTATTTCATTGATTCAAAGGAGGGGATTTTAGGAAGATGAATAAAAGTTTGGGCAAGGAGGTGCATTTTGAGGACTGGACTGAGGAAAAGCAGAGAGATTCAAAGAGGTAATACCAGAGCATAAAGCCTTGAATGACTGAAAACACAGCTGTTAATGTGAGTGGCTGAAACACAAGTGACTTGGAGGAATGCAGAGCCTGAGAGCCGGACAAGGTTACAGACATAGGGAGGCAATCCCCATGAAGGAATTCAGAGAGTACAAGAACATTTAAAAGTTTAAACTAATAAGAAAACAGGATTCTAGTGTATTGAACTTGATGTGGGATAGGATACAAACATTGCATATCTAAATCAGAGATGAGAGGTTGACAAGTGAAATATTGGCAAATTCAAGTCTACGTATAAAATCATGGAAGAGGGTTTCACTGTAAGGGTTTCATAGAGGTGCAGACACACAAGGGATCTTTGTATGGGCAAAATTTGATAAGATTTTTTAAAAATGCATATAGAATATCAGAATACTTCAAAGTTGCTACTGATCAGTGAATTTAATAATGCAAGGTCAGTCCTTATCTTAATTGACCTGTTGAAATGATCAATTGCCAAAAAGCAGAGATTAAAGGAGATTGGTCAAACTCTTCAGAAATGTCAGGCAACACAAAAGCAAGGAAAAAAATCAAAATGCAGCTAACAATTTGTAGCAATTTGTTGATGCTTCCTCTTCCCAAGACTCCTCAAATCCATGTTGATAATATATAGTCTACTCTTGAAGAAATCAGTTTATTTTTCAAAAAACTGGGCACACGATCAAAAACAGAACACTTCAGTCAATAGTAGATCATCACTATCCTTTGAGGTGCATACAAAAGGCTTGCTTTGTTCAAGCAATTCGACTGCAAAACCCTGTGATACATTCACGGCCACAGCCAGGGAGAGCAGTTTCAGTTTTGATTTCTAAAAGTTTAAACTTAAAACTTACTTCTGAATGACTGCCCATTTGTTTTATATCACATATATTTTGAATTGTGAGATAATTAATGGTGATCTCAACAAGTTTTACATCAAAATCCTATTGGACAGTACTTAAAATAATTTCTCATCAAAACTAGCACAAGACTTAATCAAAATTCATTGTCATTGGAGGAAACATCATCCAAGGTCCCACCCATCTTCTCAAGTAGCTGTGAAAAATCCCAAGGCACTATAGGATGAAGTAGAGGGTGGTCTCATGGTACTATAGGGAACATCATCACAACAGATCTTTATTTGTTGGGTCTCGCAATGTGCAAAATCATAGGTACATTTCTCTCCAAGTGGGGCTAAACTTCAAAAATTATCCATTGATGTGACATACTTAGGTATGGAATGAAGTTGTGAAAGAGGTCATTATATAAAGTTCTATTTAAAATGTTATTCTCACTTCTGTGACTATTCTTTTATAAACCTAACAGTGAATGCACCCAATTTAATACACAAACCCCTGAAGTGTTTAACAAAAACAAAATCACTGGGCTGCCAAATATATGGGATAGCGTGGTGGCTCAGTAGTTAGCACTGCTGCGTCAGAGCACCAGGGCCCTGGGTACAATTCCAGCCTTAAATGGCTGTCTGTGTGGAGTTTGCACATACTCCCTGTTCTGCTGGGTGCTCCACAGTGCAAAAATGTACACATTAGGTGGTTTGTCCATAGTGTCTAGGGATATGCATGGTAAATGCAGGATTATAGGTACAGAGTTTGGGTCTGGGTGGGATGTGGACTCAATGGGACAAATGGTCTCTTTCTGCACTGGAGGGATTCCAAGATTCTATGACATGCCATTACCTAGTAATACTACTAATTATAAATAATTAACACACTTAGGTTTGTGCCTTTACCTGATAAAACAGATTTTCTTGGGTTCTAGGATAGATTAACATAGATTGAGGCAGCAAAATGAAAAAGACTGAGACAGTTCAAGAATGTGGCATTTTTACAAGGATAAAAGTGCTGTTTATATTTTAAAATATTACATAATGATTCTTCCTGTAATAGTATGCAAAAGAGAAGGCTGATATACTTAGCAAACAACATGTACACTACAGCTGATTTTGTTGAATTAAGGCAAGGTTTGCAAGCAAAATTGTTTTTAGCTCCAAGTGAATAAATACATTCTATCCATAGATTTCAGAACAAAAGTGACACTTCAGTACATTTACTGATGGAATCCATGTAAACAGTGTCTGTGTTCTTGCAAAAGCCTACAGCTTGAATTGTGACAAACATTTTTTAAAAGCATTATTTCGTACCACAAGAACGGAAGAAAGAAACAATACCTCAGTCATTTCTGGAGACTTGATTTCCTTTATTTTGAAAAAATAACCCAACGTCAGGAAAGCAATAGCCATTGCACTGACACTAATCATAAACACCACAAGTGGAGGACGGTTGCTGATGTACACCCTCAAGTTCTCAAGTGGATGGATAGTAAGCATGGTTCCCATCAAGTAAACCTGTAAAACAAATCACTAATTAAATCTGATACAATGGATTTCATTATCTGCCAAGAGGCAAGATTTCCTACAACTCATTGATCATACGGAACGAACAGAGAGCGAGAAAAACCATTACACGTTAAATTTGGTACTTACAGAAACAGAAAGCAGGAAAATAAAACGTCACATAACAAAACAAATATTTCTACGTGTGACAATGTTGACAGACAGCATTATATTTGTTATCCCGCACATGCCCTCTCTATAAGAAATTATTGACCTGCTACTTTGCAATTAGGAATGAAAAACCCAATGTTATTAAACATTTTTGATGTTCGATTCACATCAAACACAATTATCACTAAACCAAACATCAAACTCAAAGCTCCAAGGCAGTTTACAGTCCAATTTATCATCACTGTAACAAATAATTCAAAACTTTAGCATACAAAAATATTCCTGCTTATAATACACATTGGGTAAGAATTTTGATTTGTTGATCAAAATCACAATGATTTCATATAGCAGTCAAAGCTAAAATTCAGCAAACATTAAGAAAATTTCCAGAAAATAAAACATCCAGCAGTTGTTTACATTTGCCAAATAAATCCCCTCCCATTTCCAACCTGACAAACTCTCTATTCATTAGGGTTAAATTGACTTAAACATCAAATGAACCACATTCAGAATGATTTAAAGCAGTTCTGATGTAAATTTAGTACCCATAAGTCATTACTTAATTTTTCAGATTCTGCTTCAACTAATTATTACTGACAGCATTTTTCTTTTTACTATTTCAGTTGACTGCAGAATTATGAAGCTCACAGCCAATTAAAACAAAGAGCTAAAATTTAAAGAGGTGTGCACAAACAATGGTTTAGTTCACTCCTGGTCCTGAGCCAGCATATGGCCTCCATTTAGTATCCTTTCCTGAAAAGATGCAAAAAAAAAAATCAAAAACTCAAAACAAATCAGAATTTGTAGGTGCGAAGCCAAGTCGTGCACCAGTAGTCAGTGTTAACATCCAAATTTTAGAAAATGTCAGTAAATTGTTTTGCAAATAGTATCCGTCATGCATATATTCACCTTGCTTCTTGGGTTTCAGTCATGACTATCGTTAGCAGTTGCAGTCACTTCCACTTTTCACCAGAAAGACTGAAGCCTTTGCATCAAGTTCCCATTTCAAACACTTTTCCCAGTTCAACTTTATCCATCTCTACATTTTTGAAGTTAAACAAGTCTGACGTTCCTATCTTGATACCATATTTTAACCCAAGCTGAGTGAACAAACAAATCTACCTTCATTAAGTCAGGTTACGTCCACTCTGTTGACAGACTTTGCCTCAGATTATATGCTGCCGAAATCTTTGTTCCTGCCTCTGGTACCTGCACCCACGACCACGCCAACACATTTTCTGACTGTTCCACCACAATCAATTTTCCACACACAAGGTAACCCTAAAATCCTTCCCATGTCTTAACGCACACCAAGTCTGGTTCAACTATCACCCCGCTGTAAATGAACATTGTCTTTATAACATTCACATTTCTTGGTTTTTTGGGGGGGGGGGGGGGGGCCTTGTGTGTGGAATAATACACTTACGTTCAGTTGTCTCTCAAACATTTTTTCTCAAAATTGCCAATTTATTCATTAATCGTGTTTCAACTTGTACAATAAAGTATCCTTTCCATGTAGAGGCAGCATTACATTTCATTGTTGTGAGAAGAAGACCTTACCAATATGTCTGACTTTATGAATTACAGAGTGTGAGGATAATGAGAGGATAAAGGTTTACAACCAGATTCGGAACAGCAATTTTCATTGTTTATACAATCATAACAGAACTTGGGACCATGCATTTCTTTCTCATAATTAGGACTGCAGTATTGTGACATTCAGTGACCACAAACCCTCATTATAAAAGTTTCACTTCAACTTGTTGCTCATTCACTGGATCTTGGAATTGAACACAAAACTGATCATCCCATATCTGAAAGATAAATATACTCCATTACGATGAGTCACCATAATGTTATATATACACATATATATGATCTCTACTGAAGATACTACAAGACACATCAGACACCAGAATGAAATCTGGCTTGACTCATCAAATGTTGAGTTTTTTTTTAAAATTTAACGTTGCAGTCTTTTACTGAAACAAATCAGATTTAGATTTGCCAATTAAATAGAAACTTAATGCACAAAAGAAATTAAAATGAGCTAAACCAAATTAAAGATTTCAAAACACACGGCCAAATGAAGTCTCATCTATTCCCTGATGAATTGTTTCACATGTAATCGAAACCCATAGGAAATTTTCCTTCCACTGCTTCTTCTCAGTTTCTGTCCGGACAGCTGTGGAACCTTTTCCTTAAGCTCACAACTGACAGCTTAAGATTTTCTCATTTTGAATAACTAATACGGATTTCTAAACAAACATTTCTAGTCTGGAAAGTTCACAAACTACATTCTTTCGCTGAGGTAACTTATCTCCTCCACTGCTCTGAACAACGTCCTCTTTACTAGCAGAAACTATATTTGCTTCTGACTCCAGTCAGATCTCCATCAAACTGAACCAAAGTAAAATAAATCTGCTCATACTGAATGCCATGACAGCTAATGGCTTAATATTTTCTCTCAACTGTTGTAAACCTCAAAATAGAAACAAATTTCAATTAATGTTGCAGAGATCCTTACAGTTAACTGCTTTGTCTCTGATACATACTGGTTTTAAAGTAATGGTTCTGATAAGACTGACCTAATTAATTTTTAAACCCCTTCCTTCACAAAAACAGACCAACACCCAAATACCATAAGTTTGAAGTCCAAACCCTAAAAGAAATGAAGTCATTCAATGCAGTTCTGAATACACCAGGGTGTTCATTAACTACAACGATAAGCAACCACATTAGTAGCACCAGTGTGAAATGCAGTCACGGATTGCTTACTCATCTAGGTGACTGTAATGGAAGAAAATACTTACCATAACCATTTATGTATTAAATTTATACTCTAATATATAAAATTGATATAAGGAATTTTTTTAAAGAGATCTCATCTGAACAACTTCTAAAATGCAGTAAAGGAATGTTACATGACAACACTATTCCAAAAATCAAACCATCATACCAAATTCAGCACTGCTGGTTGGTTCATGCAGTTGTTTCCAAATTAACTCATGGGATGTGGGTAGCATTGAGAGGGACATTGTTGCCACTCCTAACTGCCTTCAAGAAGGTGGCAGTGAGCTGCCTTCATGCACTGCCACATGCTGTGTGGCATGGGTACTCCCAAAAGGTTAACGCTTCAGGTCTGGTGACCCTTCCATGTCAGAATGGCATGTGACAAGGAGGACAACATGAAAGTGTTAAGGATGGATCACTGGACCCGAAACATTAACTCTGTTTTTTCCTTCACAGATGCTGCCAGACCTGCTGAGCTTTTCCAGCAACTTTGTTTTTGTTCCTGATTTACAGCATCTGCAGTCCACCTAAAGGGTTGTTAAGTATGGATTTCCATGATTTTGACACTATTAGGAAGTAAATTGCATTCCTTTATTACATGTCAAAATGGTGTGTGACAAGGAGGACAACATGAAAGTGTCCACGTGCAATTGCTGTCCTTATCCTCTGAGGCAGTAAATGACTAGGTTGGTAACCCAAAAAAGAAGCTTTGACAAGTTACTGCAGTGCATCTTTACAAATGCTACACACTACGCCAAGCATGCCCAAGGTGGAGGGAGAGAATGAGTAAAATCAGTTTTGCTAAAATGAAACTGAATGATTAAAGTCAAGAATGAGAAGTGTGCTGCCTCATCCTGTACAGTGTCAAATTTCAAGTGTTGTTAAGACTGCACTTGTTCAGCAAACTGGGAAGTATTCTATCATGTTCCTGTCCCTTGCCTTGCAGATGGTGGGAAAGTTTGAGTGAACCAAGAGGCGAGTCACTTACCACAGAGCATCCAGTACTGGCCTGTTTTTGGAGCCAAGGTACTTGTGGCTGTTCCAGTTAAGTATCTCGTTAACAGTGACTGCCCAGGATGTTGATGGTAAGTGCTTTATTAATGGTAATGCTATCAACTGTCAAATAGAATTGATCACTTCCAGGTTGGACTCATGTTGCATAAACTGTATTTACCAGTTATCAGGTCAAGCCTGAATGCTGTCCATGCCTTGCTGCAAGCAGGCAGACTCTGTTTCACTGTAAGGCAAGTGTCCATGTGGTTTTAATTGAGGAAAAACATGAAAATGCTATCATATAAGCTACTGTCACTGTACTGGCTGCTTGCTAGTGTAGTCCAACTAACCTTAACGCCCTGCTCCCCTCTCTTTCAAATACTTATCCAATATCCCTGCAAAAGATGGAATGACTTTTGACTCAACTATTCCCTGGAGTAAAACTGTCATGAGAAGTTTTATTCTCCCAACTTCAGACTCCACTCTGCATTTTAAAATGCAAGAGCTCTCATCATGAATATCCCAGTCAGAAAAAAGAGTTCTATTCACCCAATTAAAATCCTTAATTACTTTAACAGTTTCTATTAAATCATCTCTTACCCTATTTTGTCCCAAAATAGTCCCAGTATCTCTCTATAACTATAATTTTCTGTCCCTACAATCAACTTGCCAGAGCTCCGCTGTATACACATTATGCAGGAAATTTTAATACTTGGTCAGGTTGAAAGCAGGTGAGAAAGTAAAACTTTTAGATTCTCAAACCTGAATCCAACCCACCTATTTAGTTTTAAATGTCCATCTTAATAGGTTACCTGCAATATCACAAGCCCTTCTCTTGCCTATTAATCTTTTGAGAAAAATCTTACTGAAGACCTTTTGGAAATCCAGGTATACGACATTTACTGGTTCCCACTTTATTTACCTTACGGGTTACATTCTGAAATAACCCCAGTAAATTTGTTAAATAGAATTTTCCTACTGTTAAACAGCAATGACATCTCCTACTCATTCTACCCAAACTAAATGCATTAAGACTTTCTTAATTATAGATTCGAGCACGTCCAAAAGTCTACGTTAAGATAACAGGTCTGTAGCTCCCCATTTTCTTCAAAAACAATGTCAATGTTTTTGACAACTTCCAACTTGATGGGAACATTCCAGAAATTAAGGATTTTTAAAAACCATATCTAGCAGACCAGCTATCTCTGCAACTCTCTCTTTTAGAACCCTAGCCAGTAGGCCATCAGGTCCAATGGATGTCAGATTTTAGTCCCTTAAGTTTCACCAATACATTTTTTCATTTGATATTAATTTCCTAACTCTTTTAAGTTATGCCATTTTTGGAATGAACCTTGTATCTTCTGCTGTAAAGACACACACAAACACACACCATAGATCATTTCCTTGCTGAGCTGCAGATGGGTTATTCCTGCTGAATTTTGCTTTTCAATGCAATTTTGTTGAGCATACATAAAAATACATTACATCTATATTAATTTGTATGTTCCACCTATAGGCCCACTCCATACGTGTCCATTATTTTTCTCCACCCCATTCAACTTATTCAGAGACATTATTACTCACCTCTGGAGCAGGTGGGACATGAACCCAGGCCTCCAGACTCGGGGGCAGGGTCGCTGCTACTGTGCAACATTTCTTCCAAGCCTTTCGCGACCACCCTTAAAATGTTACTTCCTACTTTACTGTCACCAGTAAATTACAAGATAACTTTCCTTCTACTCAAATCCAAATCAACTATATATAATGATTACAAAATAGGTACAGTACTGACTACTGCAGTTTACCATTATCAATTCCAAAATCTGAACAAAACCATTTAGTCCAAATCTTTTTTATGCATGTTGCTGCAACATTTCTTTTCCACGTGCTTATTTTTTTTAAGAATTTCTGGGAGATACCCTTTCAAACAAGATCAGAAATCACCTTATTAAGATAGACTATTAAGTCTATTAATTTTCTTAAATATGACTTGCTTTTATTAAATCTACGCTAAATGACTTTAAAACACAGATAAAATCAGCTCTAAGTAACCTAAGATGACAGATTACAAGCAGTTGCACACAACTGACATTGGATTAGTCCTTGCAAAATATGAGATACTGGAAATTTAAAATAAGAGACAATGCTGAAAATATTTCGCAGGTAGGTAGTACCTAGTGCAGAGAGAATCTGAGTTAACATGTCATGGTGATGACCTTTCATGAGAACTGCTGAGCAATCAGGTGTGTCGTGATAACGTCAGTATACCAGTAATCCAGAGACCTAGGCCAGTGCTCTGGAGACAGTTTCAAAACCCAACTTAGCAAATGGTGAAATCTAAATTCATTTTTAAAGAAAAATCTGTAATTAAAAACAGGCTTGATGGTGACCATTACACCATTGTTACTGGTCATAAAAACTCATCTGGTTTACTGATGTCCTTTGCGATCAGTCATCCTTACTCAATCTGGCATATAGGTTACTCCAGACACACAACAACTTGGTTGGCTCTTATTGGCCTCTGAAACAGCCTTAGCCACCCACTTAGTTCAAGGGATAATTTGGAATAGACAATAAAAGCTGTCCAACAATGCCCACATCCGATGAGCATAGTTGGAAAATTCTGAATGCCGATCATTAAACCAGTGCCTTACGGTAATGAAAGGTTATCTATTTATTTACTTACTGATTTATTTATTTATCCATCCCATCCCAACCCATCATTCTCCACAAGGTTTCATGAGAACTGTTAAATTGAGAGCATGCCCCAGGAAATTTCCCTGTGGTATATTCTTACATTCAACCATGAACAAAGGAAATCCAAAAACTTTTAAACCAAAGACAGCTATCAGAAAGCTATGCCAGGCTAAAATCCATTTGGCACCAAAGTGCAATTTCTTTTAGCCATGAAAGGAATATGCAAAGAACAAAGCCAATTAGTTCAATTCAGAGAAACTTTTAATCATGTTTTGCAATCATGATGTACGTGCATGGATAGAATATGTCTGACTAATCAACTGAATATTAGAACAATGCTTTTCATAGAGTCATACTGCATGGAAACAAACCCTTCAGTCCAATTAGTCCACTCCAGCCATGATTCCAAACGAAGCTAGTCCCTGTCAACTCAATTTGGTCCATATTTCTCCAAACCTTTCCTGTTCATGCGCTTAGCCAAATGTCTTTTAAATGTTGTGACTGTATCTGTATTCACCACTTCCTCTGGCAGTTCATTCCACATACAAACCACTGAGTAAAAAGGTTGCCCCCCATGTCCTTTTTAAATCATTCTCATCTCAACTTAAAAATATGCCCCCTAATTTGAACTCCCCCACCCTAGAGAAAAGACCCTTATCTCTGTCCCTCGTGATTTTATAAACCTCTATAAGATCACCAGTCAACCTCCTGCACTGCGGTGAAAAAATGTCCCAGCCCATCTTTTAACTGAAACTTTCCATTCCCAGCAACATCCCGATAAATCTTTTCTGAACCCCCTTTCAATTTAATAATATACTTCCTACAGCAGAGTGGCCAGAACTGGGTACACTACCTCAGAATGGGTCTCACCAATGTCCTGTACAACCTCAACGTGACACACCAACTCCTGTACCCAAATGTCAGAGCAATGAAAGCAAGCACACTAATGCCTTCTTAACCCCCTCATTTCAAATTTCAAAGAATTATGTACCTGAATCCCCAGGTCTCTCTGTTCTACATTACCCAGGACTCTAACATTATTTGTAGAAGCCCTGCCTTTGTTTGTTTTACCAAAATGCAATACTTGACATTTATCCAAATTAAACTCCATCTGCCACTCTTCAGCCCATTGGCCCAATTGATCACGATCTCTTTGTAATCTTCACTGTCCACTATACCACCAATTTTGGCATCATCCACAAACCATGTCTTCTAAATTCTCATCCAAGTCATTTATATACATAACAAAAGCAGACGCAGCACTGGTCCTTGTGGAACACTGCTGGTCATAGGCCTCCAGTCTGAAAAGCAATCCTCCATCATCATCCTGTCTCCTATCATAAAGCCAATTTTGTAACCAATTGGCAAGCTCACCCTGAATCCCATGTGATGTAACTTCACTAATTAGTCTACCAGGCAGAATCTTGTCAAAGGCTTTACTAAAGTTCATGTATATAAAGTCAACCGTTCTGCCCGCAACAATCTTTTTGGTCACTTCATTAAAAAAAAAACAATCAAGTTTGAGAAATAATTTCTCTCACACAAAGCCAAGCTGATTATCATTAATCAGACCTTACCTCTCCAAATGCACGTAAATCCTATCTTTCAGAATCACCTCCAACAAGTTACCCACTACTGATGTCAGACTCACAGGTCTAGAGTTCCCAGGCTTCTCCTTACAGCCTTTCTTAAATAAGGGCACAATGTTAATCACCCTCCACACCTAAGGTACTTCATCCCTGGTTACAGAAAATTATAATATATCTCTGATAGGAAAGAAATAATGGGGCCCCTAATTTCCCAAAGTCCTGGAATACACTTGATCAGGTACAAGAGATTTATCCACCTTTATATTTTCAAAGGCTGCCAGCACTTCCTCTTCTATAATTGAACTGTTTTCAAAACATCAATATTTACTTACTCACGTTCTTTAGCCTCCATTTCTTTATCCACAGTAAAAACTGGTGTGAAATATTCTTTACTACCTCACCCACTTCCTGAGGTTCAGCACATAAGATGACCTTGTTGATCTTTAAGAAGCCCTATTCTCTCTACAGTTGCCCTTTTGCTCTTAATGTACTTTGTAGAATCTCTTTGGATTAAGCGTAACCTTATCTGCCCAGATTCTCTCATATCCCCTTTTTTTCCCCCTGCTGAGGTCCCTCTTAAGAACACCCTACGTCCTTTATACTCTTCAAGAAATTCATTTGATCCATCTGCAATAGTCTGGATGTTTTGAACTGAATTTTGACTGCAGCAGTAAGTACAGATATCAGGTTGCTATACATATATATTGAAGGGAAAACACTGACTTGAATAAAGTTCATGTAAATAACGTCAACCGTTCTGCCCTCAATCTGTTTGGTCACTTCATTAAAAAAAACTGAATCAAGTTTGAGAAATAATTTCTCTCGCACAAAATGCCATTTTGATAAGTTATTTTTCATGACCATGAGGTAATCAAGTCCACTTTTCATACATCTATAATTACAACGTTGTTTGCAATACTAACCACATTACATTAATAAATTTTAAAATACATTTGACTAATAGAGTGACATATCATGTTTTAATACTAAGTTCTGATGTTTGGTAATATTCTAAAAAGATATACTGCTGAGTGACTAACATACAAATTTCATTTTCCTACAGGTACTTAAAGGAAAATTTGATTTTATGAAGGCAAGTTCTAGAAGCTTTTAGTAATTAATTTAGTCTCTACTCTATTGACTACATCTTCCAAACTAGCTTTTTAATCAGATTAAGATTGTACTGTGAAAGGAAGTTGGAAAAGGATATTTAAAAAAGCTGAATTGCAATATACTATGCACCTTCTGATATTAAAAAAAAAGAGATCTGCTGATATTTAAGTGTTTTCAGCAGTTTAACAGGAATTGAACTTTAAAACACAATTACTTCTCTAAAAACTTGCAGAATGGAATAAAGAGTTTGTTTGAAATGATACCTTTCCTGGGAACAGATACTGTACTGCATTGCAACTGTTAAAGTAAAACTAGTTTGGAGATCTGGTATTTCTGGTTTCCAAACAGATGTATGATAATGCAGAACTCGGCACACTGCAGAAAAGACAGACATGCTGCTGAAGCTTTTGGTCTTGAACTAATTAGGACAAATGGCTAGAATGCCAAATTTCAAACAACAATTCACACACAGAGACCAGTTCTCTACAAAGAAAAGTAATATGTTCAAGCTTTGCGCTTTTTCTGAATTACTTGGAACCTGGGGAGATTAAGGCTCCCCGTTGCTTGCCCCTATCAACATTGTGATCTTTGAAACTTGAAATTCTTGCATTTGTACCAAAGGGTGCAGATGAAAAGCTTCAGTAACATGTCCCTCTTTTCAGCAAGATTTTTAATTTCCTCGTCCTTTTACCCATTTGGACAGTGAAATTAAACACATTGTAAACTGATGAAAGGATCTTGGGAACAGTAGCAAAAGGGAATTAAAGTGTACCAATAGAAGAAATTCATTTAATTAAAAACAAATCTCTGCTTATATTTTTCTTGTGGAGTATTCCAATATATTCAGCTGAGATCAGTCAAAAAAAAAAACACAAAAGACCAAGTTACTATTTTATTAATTTCTTCTGAGGCTACTTTACAATCTCAGAGAATATCTTTAATCATTCATCAATTGTTCTCTATAATTAGTACTAATGGTTTACAATGACTGAATAAATCAAATACCTCCTTTTAAAATGAGTTTTAGGGACTTTCTTCCACACATTTGAAATTAATAAATTACTTGAGATAGTAACATACTAAATTCCACCTTAGAAAATATAATCAGAAGCAAAAACCAAAAAAAAAATAAAGAAGGGACCAAAAAGTAATTAAATATCAATTCAATTCAAATCTTCAGGATAGATGCCATGCTGTCAAACTAGCAAGTCAGTAATCTTAACACAAGTGCAGGAATTTTGAACAGCAGCGTTAAACATAACTGAAGTATTATGAAATGGTCAAATTACATCCACGGGAACAATATAAAAAGTTCTGCAGTATTATAAAATTTATTGAAACTTGAATTGTGCCTGCAGTGAGCAATCTGAACTATAGATACATTTTGTAAATCATGTTGGAAGCAACTGGACCCTATAAATGAAGCATCACACAGAGGAAACATATTATAAAATGTGGAAGAGTATTTTTTTTGGGGTTGCATTATTTCGGTTGCCCATACGATTCCTGTGCAGAAAATATGCCTATTGACAACACAGTCGTATTGTTGCCCAACTGCTGCAACATATAATTGAGGAACATATATCACTCATGCTAAATGTTAAGACTGAAGTCACTGTCATTGGTCCCTGTCACAAACCCCACGCTTCAACTTCTATTTCCATCCCTGTCTCTGATACCGACTGAAGCTGAGCTGAACCATTCACAAACAACCTTGGTATTGTTTTTGACAGTGAGATGAGCACTGACAAGTCAAAAGCAAGAGATCACAAACAAGGACTGCATACAGTTCAATGCACAGAAGAGAGAGCTGGAAAATGTCAGGGGGACAAAAGCAAAATACAGCATACACTAAAATGCTAAGATTGATTGTCACATCCAAGGTACAAAACAATGATGTTTTAAGATGGAAGTACAGGCTTAAAAGACTAAAAGATTATCACTAGTTACAAGATAACGATTGATTTAAAGGATAATTTAAAATACCATTAGCTAGGTATTTGAAAGTTATTACTAAAGTGATATAAGGAAAAGATAGAGAAACAATTGCTGTCAATTAAAAACAGCTTTACAGTCTATATCACAGCACAGAACCTGTTGGGTCAAAACTTTAATTCATTTCACACAGTCCCCCAAAAAGTAATAGAAAATAGAAACAATTTTGTTCTATCTTTTCCATTCCGGCTGTATATGAATTTCCATTACAAACAGAATTTTTTTTTAATAAATATGCAGAGTACCACCTTAAACAGAATCACAAAAAGACCACACAGATGTTTTTGTCTAGATTTAAATGGAAGAGTCTAATACTTCAGTAATTACAACAAGTGGAAATGCATAAATAGAAATTAAAAACTGTACTACAAGTAGCAAATCTTTATAAAAGGACTGTTATCAGCACGAAACACAAACAAACTATCTCTCAATTGTTTCAGGAGATAGTAGGAATCGCAGATGCTGGAGAATCTGAGATAACAAGGTGTAGAGCTGGATGAACACAGCAGGCCAATCAGCAGAGGAGCAGGAAAGCTGACGTTTTGGGCCTAGACCCTTTCTGAAGAAGGGTCTAGGGCCGAAACGTCAGCCTTCCTGCTCCTCTGATGTTGCTTGGCCTGCTGTGTTCACCCAGCTCTATACCTTGTTATCTCTATCTCTCACAATTAATATGATTCTAGCCAAACAGTAGCCAATTAAACAACCAGGTTGGAATCAGAATCTCATACCATAAGGTGAATCAGGAATATGACACATATCTCCCAGTTATAAAACCAATTATTTAGAGTGCAAAGGTGGTAGTATCCCTACTGCCCAAATATTAAAATGAATTACTGGTAAACCTTCAGAGGATTCACAGGATTCCATGAACACTTGTTTGTGGTTGCACTGAAGTTACACTCCAAGTGACACCAACTAAAATTTGAAACTCTCCCCTCCTAGGTCTTCCCACAGCATCTCTGTAGATGTATAATAGGTCCTCTTACATTGTTTAAATTGAAACATCTCTGTTGGAGTAAAATAACAACAATAATGTTATAGCATAAATGCATGTTAAAATTTGGTTGTTTATGGAAGTTTGACAATACCAGTAAAGATGCATAATTTTGCATTGATCTAAGAGCTTCCTGGAGATTAGGAAACACTTTTGTTTGGATGGATTGCACATTATTGCAGCATGTGACAATATAGGATAAATGCACATGACACCAACCATACAAGAGATAACTCCTTAGGATAAAGAGTAGTACAAGTTTTCTGAGAATATTTTTGAATCAACTAAAAACTATGCTGAAGTAAGCCACAGGGCAGTACAGCAACTTTAGTACGAATGTGAAATTTGACAGTAATACCACAAACTTATAAATCACAAGCCAACAGAATATATTCCTTTCACTATGTTCATACTTTCCCGTATTCTTTGTACATAATTAATCTAATGCATAACATTTCACAAATGTTTGCAATCATATTGCAGAGATCACAGATTTACAATCATTGGCAAGAGTTTATAGGGGAGATGAGGAGGAAACGTTTCATATAATTATTGGCACATGAAGTACTAGCTGAAAAGATGTCAGGCAGGTTCCTGAAATAATTTCGAGAGAGAGTTGGGCAAGTACATGACATTGAACTTAGCTTACAGACAAAAAGGGAGAAGAACTAAACATTACTATTGCAGCACAAGCATACCAAGACTGAATGAATTCCCCTTCCTATGATTTTATAATATGTATAAAAACAACATTCAAATAAGAATGAATTGAAAGCCTCTACCACATCACATTGAGAAAGAGAATGTCTTCCACTACTTAAACTGAAGAGTTGTGCCCCTAATGAAACACTGATATTAATACTGGCAGTTTAATTCATTAAGCAACATTGTAAGTTTATAGTTCTTAACTAACAATTTATCAAGTCAACTGTGATACACCACGATACTTTGTAATGTCTCCCCACAGCTTGAAAACAAAATACCAATTTAGTATCTAAAACAGTGAAACAAAAGCCTAATATATAACTGAACGTATGTACGTTTGGTCTAAAACAGTTGCCAAAGTAGATAATGATGTTTTTCTCAGTAAAGACAGAAACCCCTATAAGTTAACAGGAAACAAGTGGATAATTAAATGTTACACAGCGAAGACTTAAAACGAGTCTATCATGATTGAAGTTTGAAAGCGACCTGAACAGAAAGGACAATAGTCTCAAGTTTGAAACTAAGCTAAAGCGGCCTAGCACCAACTTCACAACAGCAGAGCCTGCGCGTCTGCCCGAGCCCCAGCAAATAAGAAAGCCGGGTCGTCAGGCTCCCCGGGCCGGAGGCTGTACTCACCATGATGGGGGACGGCGGTTGAGACGGCGGCCTCGCCTCGGTCGAGGACACAGACTGACCGGGAAGGAGTAAGGTGAAGGAAGGTGGGAGAGAAGGAAAGGTTTTGAACAGCGATCGCCCCCGCTAACTCTGCACGGCCCCGAGCTGAAGGGTGAGGGGGAGAGGGGCTAAGGGAAGACCGGGCTGCGCTGCGCTGCTCGCCGGCCTCTCGGCATCTCTCAGTCAACTCTCACGGAGAGCGGAGCGGGCTCGGCATCTCGGCCTGGCCGCCACCGCTACCACGGTTCAAATCCTGGTTCTCTGCCCAATGCCAGCTCCAGGCTCCGGCCTCAGTCTCTCTCTCTCTCTCTCTATTTCCTCCTCCTTCGCTTTGGACGCTCCCTCAGCGGCTCCTCCTCCGGGTCCTCAAGCCCGCCTCCTCCCCGTACAGCCACAAGCCAAGCGAACAATAAAGTGGAAACCTTCCGGCTCCGTTCTGTGTTGACATTAACTGGAAATGAGGCACCGCCGATTCTCAGGAGCACTTCAGAGTGTGGGGCAATTTCGAATTTAAAATTGAGAGCCGTAAAATTTAGGATTGTTTACCCTTTTTTATGCAGAAAACATTTCACCCTCGGCGAACATAAATTCCTGTCAACTCTCACTAGCCCAAGACCTTAATGTTTCAGGTTTAGTGCGTCTCAATTTTTAAAAGGTGGATCATTCTGACATTCGTTTGAACGTGTTGACAATCTTCCTCACCTTATTTCATACTTAAATTTGAGGCCCAGTACTTATTTGGTGTTGAGAGCTTTTGGGTTATGTCACGTCTACGTCAGAACACTGTTAAAATATAAATGTATGCCTTTTAATACAGTGCCCTGTGGATGTACATTTCTGTTGAAGCATTTTAAACCAGAATGGAATCAGATCAGCAAACAATCATGGATCTGGGAACGACCATTTGGTCAAAATGATCCTCTCTTCTGACCCCCACCACTGTCATAATAGGTTTCTCAAATGATTCCAAAGTTTTTACCTCCACAACTCAATTTGGAAGTTTATGTGACATGTTCATCATTTTTTCAATGAAGCAAAATATCCTGAAAGCCTAAAAGTTCACTTCTCATTTGAAACTCGTGTCTTAAATCTGCTAAAGTGATACTCTGAAATTAATACTTTGTTCACTTCAAAAAAAATAATTCCATCAGATGGAGAAAACTCCCTGAAAAGTCCTGAAATATCTCCACAAAGGCTGGTACCCCATCACCATGTCACCCTTAATTTACACATGCATAGTGCTTGACACTGACCCAACTAGCTCAGAGCCTGCTCCTAGAGTGTGCAGAATCCCCTACACTCCTGTTTATATGTGTCAGCCAGGACTCCCTGATTGGACCAGGTTAACAACCCCAATCAGGGAACTCATATCCGATAAGGTCCACCTGGCTGATCCCAATCACTGCATGTCCAATTTTATCTTTTCTCACATCACTATGCCTTGGAAAAGTATGACTGTTCTCTGCACTGTGTTTGCTATTTTGCCTTGTATCTTGGCAACCGGGATTGGAGTATAAAGGTGCAGTCTGACCAATAGCACTGTATAATTTAATTCTTACCTCTAGTGATTTATAATCTATTGTTTCTGCTACAGAATTCACATCTCATTGTTGTTGATAGCTGCTCTGTTTTGGTTGGAAATGTTGAGTCTGCTATGACAAAGATCGCCTCAGTTTCATCTCTGGCTAGATTAGTACCATTTATGGACTATCTCAGTTTTTTTTGCTATTACTGTAAAATTGGTCATATTAAAATGTACTTGTCAATGTTCTACCCACATATACCTTGTCCAGCTCATTTGTAAAATTTATGTCTCTGTAGTCACTACTGTCTCTTGTAGTTTCTCTGACCTTGTTAGTTTAGTAACAACTTTAAATAAGACTGTTCAGTACCCCATAGAATAATACAGCACAGAAGAAGGTCATTTGGCCCATCATTCCTTGCTTCTGTGTTGTTGGAAGACAAAATCAGTTGGACACAAAATCTGTGGTGTCAGAACGCAGAAAGAAGTTCAATGAGTCGCTAGGTAGCTAAGTGTCAGAGTTAGGGCTTACAAGAAGAACAAGAACTAATAATTCATTGCAGCAGAGAGTGAGGGTTGAAGGCCCATCATTAATAATTGCTTGATGCAACTGAGTAAGATTAGAAGAGTTCTGGAAAAAAAATCCAGGGGCAGTACTAACTTGGTGAAGCTAGCTATGTGTGAAAAGCTGGTGTTATGTCTGCAAGCAGATGCTGGAACAGTTTCAGTAATCCATGGGAACTTAGACTCAGAAAAGGCAGGAGAAATAACAAAATGTAAGTAGTCATTGAAGCAGTTCAAGATGGAATGAATTTTCAGGGACTTTAAAAGTTTGGTCTTTGAAAGAGTAGAAATTGGAATCTCTTGTGACATTTTAACAGGAATTACTGACTCAGTGTTGCTGACATCTTGTGAGTTGCTGAGAAATCTGTGGATTCTGTCTAGACCACATTTGCTGTTTGATATGCTTTGTGGGGTGTTTGACTACAGTTTGTCTAGTAACCATCTTTACTACAGGTTAATCCTGGATGTTAGAGTATAAGTTGTACACACACAACTGAGATAAGAGGAATGGAGTGACTTTCTCTAGACTCACTATTCCACAAATCACAATATGAAATTAATTGTTTTACCTAGTTCCTACAAAGGCCAATCCTATGCTTTCCCTATATTAGACTTGAAATAGAAAAAAGACCTATTAGCTAGGTTTTCTTATTAAAAAGAACATTATTGAACATATTTGTTTATAATAAATCAATGATATTGAAAAACTAGTTCACGTATTTAGATTTTAATTTATAAAAATTCTCTAACTAGCCTAAAACACACATGCAAATAAATACACAGTGGATAAAGGGTTAAAACAGATTTCTCTTTGCAGACATTCTCATTGAAACAAAAAAATACCTTTGGCCAGTAAGTTTTAGTTCTTGAAGGCAAAAAGGATGAGGTGTGGAATGTTCATATAGCTGTGAATCTGACATTCTGGCTCATAAAAACATTGTCACCAAACACAGGCACCTGTCTCTGGGATATTTGCTAACACAGTTCAGGAAAACCACATTCAGGAAACACTGTATCAAGGATACATCTGACCCTCTTCAGATGCATATTCAGAGTCCAGGCTGAACCAAGGCACCAGGTACCACACTGCATCCACAACAAAAAGTTTCCCTTCTCTAGGCAGGCCACTACTGCAAATCCCAGCAATGTTGAAAGCAGCACCTGCAGCCTGACAGTTGTAAACCCAGACTGGAGGCCTGCAGTTTAAAAAAAATTACCACAAGGCTGGTGACTTTCAAGAAGCGAATTGTTAAAAAAAGTTCCACAGTCTTTTCATTGATTTTTTTAAAATGTGCAATCTTACCATTCATTTCAAGAAGACTAGAATAAAACAGCAAAATTTACTGTACAAGGCTTTGGTCAAACTGCAATTGGAATATTGTGAGCAGTTTTGGGCCTCGTATCTAGAGAAGGATGTGCTGGTGTTGGTGGGGATCCGGAGGAGGTTTACAAGAATGATTCCTGTAATAAAGGGCTTGTCATATGAGGAGCAATTGAGGATCCTGGGTTTGTATTCAATGGAGTTTTGAAGGAAGTGGGGTAATATCATTGACACAGAATACTGAGAGGTCTGGGTAGAGTGGACGTAGAGAAGATTTTTCACTCGCAGGAGAGAAAAGGGCACAGCCATGGGGGTGATCCTTTAGAACTGAAATGAGGAAGATATTCTTCAGCCAGAGGGTGGTAAGTCTGTGGAACCCACTGTCACATTTAAGACAGCAATAGACAGGTTCTTGATTAGAAAGGGGGTGAAGAGTTATAGGGAGAAGGCAGGAGAATAGGGTTGATAAACATATCAGCCATGATCGAATGGTGGAGCAGACTCAATGGACTCAATGGCCTAATTCGGCTCCTTGATCTTATGGTCTAAAGTATGCACAACCCTTCAAACCCAAATTGACAAAAACGATTAAATATGAAACCACCAGAAAAGCATATAATGTTGATTGGACTACTATTCTAACTTTGTTTAGTAAGGTTTATTATTGTTCTAAACAATGGAAACCTGTGGTCTTATTCTCTTAATAAGTACCTGGATTTCAAACATGGTCTACTTTAAAAATAAAAGTTACTGATCTTTAGCCAGATCGTAACATAAATTTAGCACTCAGGTCTGATGATCATAACAATATCATATAACATGTTGAGCTGTGTTCTAAAGAAAGATTTATTTAAACTTTGAGAATGTTACTGCCAGCAACATTTAGTAGACTTGTTTCATTGTTTACCCAAGGGGCCAGGCTACTTAAGAACAGGATATTCAAAACATTTTAACAAGTTGTTGATGTTCTGCAAGGTTATTTTATGGGTCTTTAAAGTAACAACTGAACTTGGGCCTTTTGGTGAAGATTCAACACAAGCATTCATGGGGTTTTATCTTTATTATCATACCAATTAAGATATAAATCTAAGCAGAAATATAAATTTAACTAAGGTTGAATATGCATTATGCTTGAATGAAGATACCAAATAGAGTAATGATACAAATGTATGTATATTACATGGGATGAATGTATGTTGTTAAAATTACGTTCCTCGGTTATCATTCTTGAGTGAATAGATTGGTTTATGGGCTACAGATAAGATAAACAAAGGTCAAACCATAGTTTTACTAATTTCACTGAAAGGAAATTTGCCTCAATGTTACTTTGTCAAGCTGTGTATACTGGTTAAAACGGTTGAATATCATTAACTTCATCAGCTTTCGCACTCTAGGAAAATCCATGTTTCTGATTTGTTTCCACCGTTATGAAATCTGTATTATTGGATCTATTTGCTCAATATTATCCCTCTGACTGTTTCATTTTAGCATCACAGCATATTATAACAATCATGTAGTATCCTGGAAACAGCAAGCTGAGAAGTGTAACAAAAAGTCATAGCTACCAGCAAAGCTTAAATATTTTGATAGCAGACAATAAATAGAAAGCTGAATCAGACAGTAAAGTTGCTTTAGATCTAGAAATGATATGTAAAAAGACAAGAAACTGGAAGGAAGACTACAAATACAATACAAAAAGTGTCACATTTCACTTTCACTCATTTTTTAATAGGCTGAACAGTTTATGGAAATGTATGATATAGCCTGTGACTTGATCAGTACATGCAAATAAAATAGCTGATCAACCCATGCCAATTCCAAATTTACATATGTGGTTTGAAGCATGGAGGGGCCTGGAAAAAAGATCAAGGGTGGGCCATTCAGAAAAAATGAAAAAGCCTGTTGAAGTTAGGAGAAAATATGGAAGCTGAGGATTCATACTAGGGACTGGAGAGCAGAAGCAGTCGTGTGGGAAGCAGCAAGGTATTAGAAACATAAAAATTGATCATGACTATTCTGCATCAACTTCATTTTCCAACCTTTGCTTCATATGCCTTGATAAATTTATCTGGCAAAACATCCATCTCAAGTTTTGCCAAATTCCATTTCACACTTAGTTGTAGAATAGCATCAGTTATTCTGTAACTATAAGCAACTTAGCGTTTTTTTAAAAAAATCAAAAGAACTGCATATGCTGTAAATCAGGAACAAAAACAGAAGTTGCTAGAAAAGCTCAGCAGGAAGGGTCACTGGACCTGAAACATTAACCCTGATTTTTTCTTCACAGATGCTGCCAGACCTGCTGAGCTTTTCTAGTGACTTCTGTTTTTGTTAGCATATTTTAATGCATTTGAAAATATTTTCCCTATCGATAATTACTGTTGCAACCAACAAACCAATTGTTCAGTTCAGAAATGTCAACATTCATTGTATATGTTCCGTATTCTTGACATCAACAGCCTACATTAAGTTGAGGTTTGAGGTGAGGAACCTATTCATTGCATGGCCACCTGCTCACCAGCAGGAAGATACGTACTTAATTTGATGAATGGGTTATTGTGGAATTTACACAATAGCTTTTTGCAGTCACAAGCAATGATTTATAACATTAAGTCATTCCAAATCTTCAAAATCATATTTTAAAATATCATGTTTGACATTGATATTACATAATACTGCAGAGTAGTGAAATTAGTTTTTGATAAATATCTCAACTTTGTCAAAATGTTGATTTCTCATGGCAACCACAGAAGATGAATGTATTGAACATGGTACCTCACCTGCTAATACTGTTGTTTATATCCAAAACATGTCATAGAATAATTATAATGGAAAAAGTACAGAAATAATAAGCCCTTTGAGTGGTGAATGACCTTTAGATTTCAAAATGAAGAAAAAACTAACTTATAAACAATAAAGAAACAATTGCCTGAAGTTTATTTTGCAATTGAACTATATTATAAAAAAGTATAAAATATTATCAAAGAGTACAACCAAAAAGGACTGCTGTTCACTATATTTGACATGAGACAGTGTCACAATAGAGTTCGAAGAGATAGTGTTACTCAGAGAATGTCTCTGTTGGGCAAAAAAAAAGGGCTGTTGGATAAGGTGTAACAGTCAGCTGGGCCTAAAGAGCACCTTTGAGCTGGGCTGGGTGTGGATGACTGACTGTTAGCTATCTTTTGAGTAAATAATAGTTTCATTGGCCATTTGCAGTCACTTCAATTCTCAATTTTATGAGATGAAATATGAATTGATTTAAAGATGTGGCAGAATCTGTCCATCGCACAATGGATTTATCAGCCATCTCAGAATGCATTTTCTTTTCATGAGTAGAAGCAAGTCATCCTCGATCACCTAGTAACTGCCTATAAGAATTGTTAAGTATGAAAGTGCTTGCTATGAACTAGAGTTCATAATTTTTAATGCAAAAACTTCAGCATTTATCATACACATTCATAATTTGGGTTTACACTCACAGCAGATACTTTAGAGACTTTTAAGTGACTCTTGGATAGGCACATGGATGATAGTAAAATGTAGGGTATGCAGGGTAGTTTGATCTTAGTAGGATAATAGGTCGGCACAACATCGTGGGCAGAAGGACCTGTACTGTTCTATGTTCTATGTTCTAAATGCAGAGGAAATGTGGAACATAGTCAAGATTGGGTTAAAGTAGCTATTTCTTGTCAACAAGAGAAAGGATTAATACATGTATGTAAATGCTATAGTTAACAAAATAGACCAAGAACTGATATTTATATTCTGGGTAGCAACCAGTACACCAATTGCTTCTTTGAATTGTACTGTCCTTTCTCAGCTGAAGTTTCCAGCAAGGCTTCTTGTGTTCACTTTGCAATTTAAACTGCAAATCTGGTTGTGATTTTAAACTCAAGAACAATAAAATTATAAGATCGCTGTTTACTCTTCTAGTGAGCCAATTGCTCTCACAACACGTCTGCTCCTCTTCCTGAACTATCAAAACTACAGTTAGTGCCTTTGTTCAATAACTGCCACCCTGGTTGTTTGACCACTAATCTTCATCAGGTGATAAAGACCATTGACTAAAGCATTAAATATAAACTCAGAAATTGCTGGTCTATCTTCCAGCATTTGTGGAGGGACAAACAGAGCTTGTGGAGCAAATATTTCAATCCCTTCACAGCACTGGTCAAGGGTGAGATAGTTGGAAAGTATGATAAAAATGGAAATGTCAGATTCTCAATATTGAAAAAAAAAGGTCTGACTTTCCCCTTAAGGTTAAAAAGTGAGTCCAGAACCTTCCAATGAGTGGCAACTACCTAATTTCCATGTTTTTGTTTCTCATTAACAGCTAAACTGGCATCATTTCTAAGCAGCTCCCAATTTTCCACTACTTCCCCAAGAAACTAGACAATGCTAACTTCTGTCTTGAAAGTCAGAACAATTACCTGGCAGCAGCAGTTCACTGCTTGCTTCCCTGGGCTTTCAGACAGCGCGTATTACATTCCTACATGCTGCATGGATGCCATCATCCTCCATCCTTTGTCCACACAAATGGGCAATGCCAATCCGCGAGCCTCATAGCTGCATTCAGGCCATTTCACACACCAGTGTGGAGTTCAGAGACACTTATAACTTGCATGCTTCTGTCAGGTTTGTTTGCAAACATGGACACACGTGCATCTATGCAGGATGCATCAAGTGACTCTGAGCTTACTTTCTTACTGTTCACTCACTTTATATTTCTTGGAATCTACCAGCCTCTGGCTTCCATTGTTCTTCAGTAAATAGGCTCTTCAGGGCTGTCGGCCTCTGTGGCTTGTGTTGCTTTTGAACGTAGAAGGAGAGACAGACAGCTTGTCATAGTTCAGAGCACTGAACAATCAAAGGGAGTGGATATATAGCTGCATTGCAGTGTGCTATGTCAATATCACATCTGTAGCATTGGCAGCAGCCATGGCTTCAACAGGGGGAGAGTGTGTATGGCCAACAAGAGCACAGCAATTTGCAAAGCAATTTGCAAAATTTCTTCAGAAATTTTCTGATGAAGGGTCTAGGCCCGAAACATCAGCTTTCCTGCTCCTCTGATGCTGCTTGGCCTGCTGTGTTCATCCAGCTCTACACCTTGTTATCTCAGATTCTCCAGCATCTGCAGGTCCTACTATCTCTGGAAGACAATGAACTTACTTAATGTTTCACAGTTTTTTAGAAAGAAAACGTAGGTGCAGGCTACATGCTAACATACAGACAAGGAATAGGATTTTCAGTTATAGGAACTGAGGAGCAGAAGTAGGCCATTCAGCCCCTCCAACCTATTCTGCCATTTAATGAGATTATGGCCAATCTGTGTTCTACCTCTATATAGCTGTTTTGGCCCATGTCCCTTAACACCTTTCCTTAACCAAAATTTATCTATCTCAGACTGAACATTAACAACTGATTCAGCATCCATTTCCATTTGCGGAAGAGAGTTTCAAACATTTACTGCCCTTTGTGTGTGGGAGTGCTTCCTAACATCTCTGCTGAATGAACTGGCCCTAATTCTCAGACTATGCCTCTTAGTTGGGGAGGCAATGGCCTTGTGGTATTATTGCTGGACTGTTAATCCGGAGACCCAGGTAACATTTTGGATTTGAATCCCGCCACAGCAGACGGTGGAATTTGAATTCGATAAATGTCTGGAATGAAGAATCTGGTGTTAACCATGAATCTATTATTGATTGCTGGGGGAAAAAACCCATCTGCTTCACTAATGTCCTTTAGGGAAGGAAACTGCCATCCTTACCTAGTCTGTCTTACATATGACTGCAGACCCACAGCAATGTAGCTGACTCTCAACTGCCCTCTGGGCAAGTAGGGATGAGCAATAAATGCTGACTAAAAGCAGCACCTATGTAAGCCTATGTTGTACCCCTCCATGACCAATATATCCTTCATAAGATGTGGTGCCCAAATCTGCTCACAGTATTCCAAGGGGTCTAACCAGGGTTTTGAATAACTGCAACGTAACTTCTGCATCCTTGTGCTCCATTTCTCTAGATATAAAAGCCAGCATTCCATTGGCTTTCTTGATTATTTTCTGTACCTGTTTGTGACATTTTAAAGATCTGTGCACCTGAACCCCCAAGTCTCTTTGGACATCCACTATATTTAACTTCATTCCATCTAGAAAATACCCTGATCTATCCTTTTACATCCAAAAGGGATAACTCTACACATTTGTTGCTTATATTGAACTCCATCTGCCGCAGTTTAGCCCATTCACCTAGTCTAAAATTATAAAGGGAGATTGATAAACTGTCATCTACACTGCCTACAATGCTGCCTAACTTTGTGTCATCGTCAAATTTGGGCATATGACTTTCTATGCCATTATCAAAGTCATTAATAAATAATGGGATAATTGAGGCCCTAACAGAGATCCTTGTGAGACACCACGATCACTTCATGCCAATTCAAATACCTACCCACTATCCCTACCTTCTGTTGTCTACAACTCAACCAATTTCCCAGCCATGTCAGAAATTGGCCCTCAATTCTGTGCGCTTCTGTCTTAGTTAATGGTCCCTTACGTACGACTCTGTCAAATGCTTTCTTGAAGCCCATATAAACAACATTCACAGACAGTCCCTTATCCACTATCTTAGTCACCTCTTCAAATAATTCAATGAAGTTTGTCAGGCATGATTTACCTGCCAAGAATCTATGCTGGCTCTCCCTGATTGTGAGGTGTTCATATACCCCATGCTTGATTATAAACACCAGCAATTTCCCCACCACAAATGTTAGGATAACTAGTCTGCAATTTTCCTGTGTTTTTCTTTTTTGCCCTTCTTAAACAGCAGAGTGACATGTACAATTTTCCAATCCAGAAGGATAACTCCTGTATCTAGGGACCTCTGAAAGATTACAGTTAGGGTGTCTACAATGTGCTCCCCTACTTCCTTTAACATCATCAGATTAGTGACTATTCAAATACATTAATTTCCTCATTTCTGATATTTTACTTACATTAGTTTTATTCAGTCCTTCTTCCCGACCCACAATTAATTTCCTCAGGACTTCCGGCAAGTTATTTTTACAGTAAGTACTCAGGCAAAGTAATTGTTCAACATGTCTGCTATTGCCCTATAGTCATTGACAATATCACTACTTTCACTGTTTAGTGGGCCCACTTTGCTCCTGATTATCCACTTTCACTTTCTGTAACTGTAGAATTTCTTCTTACTGATTTTGTTGTCCCTTGTAAGTTTCCTTTCATAGTCCCTTTTAGTCCTTTGTTGGTTGTTGTATCTTTCCTTTGCAGCAGGATGCGTTTTTTTTGCATTTATGTAAGCCCTTTCTTTAGTTTTATGCTGACCCTTATCTCTTTAGTTGTTCATATTGGTTTTATTTTTCTGTGCAATAAAGCTTTTCCCTCTCAGGGGTATAACTGGTTTTATATTGTGTTAAATGTTTCTTTAAACATTCTTACTAGATCTGCCATTCAGTAAGGTCATGGCTGATCTGATTGTAACCCTATATCCACAGTCTCTCCTACCCCAATTACCTTTCATTCCCTTGCTTAACAAGAATATACTGGCCTCTGCTTTAAAAATATTCAAGTACTCTGCTTCCATTGCCTTTTCAGGAAAAGAGTTCTAAAGACTCATGCTTCAGAGAAAAAAGTTCACCTGATCTTGGTTTTAACTAGCAACCCCTGATTTTTAAACAGTGACTGTTAGTCTAGATTCTCCCATAACAGGAAACATCCTCTCCACCTCTATCCTGTCAAGACCCGTTGAGATCTTAAAGACTAAAAGTGCTGGAAGAACTCACCAGGTCTGGCAGCATATGTAAAGAGGAAAACAGAGTTAATGTTTTGAGTCCAGTGACCCTTCATCAGAACTGAAAATGGCTGGGAGTGGAGTCGGCCTCATTAGGGGCATTTAAGCAGCTATTAGATAGGCATATGAATGATAGTGTAAGGTAGGGTTGGAGGTTAGATAGATCTTAGGTTTAGGGTAAAAGTTCAGCACAACATTGTGAGCCGAAGGGCCTGTACTGTGCTGTACTGTTCTATGTTCTAAATAGTTGTATTTATGCTGAAGGCAGGTGGGGAGAATTAATAGAATACATGAAGATAGGATCCATAGAGAGAGATAGAGAAAGAGAGAAGGAAAACAAAGAGATTGCTGATCATGAGTGAAGAGGTACATGAATGGCAGGTAGGGTGTTAATGAGAAGTGCAAATGGCTGTAAAAGGATTGGCTGCAGGGAGCAACCCATACAACATAGGAACTGTGGGTGTGGGGAAAGGGTAACGAACATAGATCCAATTACAGCCCGAAAGCTGTACCTAGGTGGAAGATGAGGTGATGTTCCTCCAGCTTGTATTGAACCTCAACAAAGCACTGCAGCAGGCCTGAGACATAAATGTTAGTATAGTATGTTAAAGCTGCAGGCAACTGGAAGCTCGGGGTCGCTTTCACAGACAGAGCACAGGTGTTCAGCAAATCAGTCACCCAGTCTGCGTCTCATCTTCTCAATGTAGCAGTGAATACAATTTGAGTGAAGTGCAGGTAAATCGCTGCTTCACCTGGAAGGGATTTTTGGGGCCTTGTATGCTGATGAGGGAGGAAGCAAATGGGCATGTGTACACCTTCTAAAATTGCATTGGCAAGGTGCCATGGGGATGACGGGAGGAGTTGGGAGTGAAGGAGGAGTGGACCAGAGGTCCCTGTAGCATCTCGAGATCTTATAAGTTTCGATCAGGTAATCTCCAGCTGTAAATTTCAGCCAGACAAACCTTGCATGTCCAAACTTTCCTCATGAATTAACCCACTTTTCCTGGGTGTTTGTCTGGTAAACCTGCTCCAAACCGTTTCCTGCATGTAAACTACATTCACATCCATCCTTAAATAAAGTGACGAAGACTGCACACACTACTGCAGATGTGGTCTCATTTCTCTGTATAAATGAAGCCTCTCTACTTTTAAATTCAATTTCCTTTGTGATAAATTATAACATTATACTACATTTCCTAATTGCTTGCTGTATCTGCATAATAGTCTTTTGTGATTCATGCACTTACCAGTCCCCTGTCCACCATTTCCACTGCTCCTTCTGAGAAATGGACTTTTTTTTGCATCTTACAGCAGGACACTTTGACCCAACGCACCAGTATACTGTACTGAATGTGACAATACATAGTAGAGTTTGGATCATTGCCTTGTTAATGGAATGCAACCATGCAGCTGTTTGTGCTGCTGTTCACAACGTTCAGTTAGACTAGCTGCTTAGAGGCTCTGTGAAACCTGAAATCATTCATATTTGAAAGGAGGAGGATAAAACAAACAGGAATAAATAAAATATGTGTGCTGCAAAGTGAGACTCATTGTGATAGATGCTGCAAGATTTCGATTTTTCTACGTATTAGTGAAAATGGTATACAGTTTTCATTCAATTATCATTCAGTCAGGTAACAGTGTTGTAATCAAATAATAGATCTCTCTTTGAACACATTTTGACAATTGCAAGTTGCAGGTTCAATCACTGAATTTGATGTCCATGCAATATATGTACAGAAAGAGTCTGCAGTTGTGGTGTCACCAAATTCAATCAATCAGTCTGTTTTTATTTCAGTTTTCCATGATCCACATTGTGTTACTTTTGAATCAATTTAACGTGTTTCCTGCCTAGTATTTAAAAAGAATATAAAATTAAATTAAAACTACCCTGGATGTCTTAATGTTCTTGCTGTTAATGCATATCCACAAACTGACTTCTCCTTTTGTTCTTGCTTACAATGTGAGAAGTTCCCAACCCTGTCAATTGTTTTTTGCTTGTGATTAAAGGCCATGGTTAACATGGCCTTATTGGACAAAAAACACACAATGTAAATGAGTTCTGATTTGTATATACAAGTTGCAGGTTCAAATGTCTCAACTTTGATTTGCAAAACAGTATCATTTTGAGTTCCATGGGTCAGTTAAGTAAATTGAGCTTGGTTTCGTTGGCAAAGAGGAGACTTCAAAACAACCTAATTAAAGTTTCCAAGATAAAAAACATGCAAGTGACACAACAGATCAAGAAAATACATGTCTATATTAAAAGGGTTGAAATAGCAAGTAAGAAGTAGTTGGAATCAAATTAGGCAGACCTTATTGAATGCAAAACTTAATTGAGTTGTAGGATATTTGTAAAAAGAGAATCCAGGAAATATCTATTGATGCATTCCTGGACAGAGGAAAGAAGAGACAGAGAGACAGAATGTTGGGTAATATTGAGAAAAAGAGTAAATGCTATTGGTCTATGTTTAAAAGGACTTCTACTTACAGTCATACAGTCATAGTGTCATACACAATGGAAATAGACCCTTTGGTCCAACTAATCAACACCTGACCGCGTTCCCAAACTGAACTGGCCCCACTTGCCTGCATTTGGCCCATATCCCTCCAAACATTTCCTATTCATGTACTTATCCAAATGTCTTTTAAATGTTGTAACTGTACCTGCATCCACCACTTTCTCCGGCAGTTTCTTTCCACACATGAACCATGCTCTGTGTAAAAAAAAAAAAAGTTGCCCCTCCTGTCCTTTTGAAAACTTTCTTCTCTCACCTTAAAAATATGTCCCCAAGTTTTGAACGCTCCTATTTTAGGGAAAAGACCCTTGCTATTTGCCTTATCTATGCCCCTTATGATTTTATAAACCTCTATAATGTCACCCCTCAATATTCTACACTCCAGTGAAAAAAAGTCCCAGCCTATCCAGCCTCTCCTTCTAACTCAGACCCTCTATTCCCAGCAACATCCTGGTATATCTTTTCTGAACCCTCTCAATTTATTAATATCCTTCCTATAGCAGGGCAACCAGAATTGCACACAGTACTCCAGAAAAGGTCTCACCAATATCCTGCATAACCTCAACATAACATCTCAGCTCCTATATTCAAAGATCTGAGCAAAACCGCCATGTTAACCACGCTATCTATCTGTTTCAAATTTCAAAGAATTATGTACCTGAACCCCTAAGTCTCTTTCTCTGTTCTACAATACTACCGAAGGCCTACCATTAATTGTATAAGTTTGTTTGTTTTACCAAAATGCAATACCTTGCATTTATCCAAATTAAACTCCACCTGTCAGTCCTCAGCCCATTGACCTGTGGAATTCATTGCCACGGAGCGCAGTGGAGGCCGGGACGTTGAATGTCTTCAAGGCAGAGATTGATAAATTCTTGATCTCGCAAGGAATCAAGGGCTACGGGAGAGTGCGGGTAAGTGGAGTTGAAATGCCCATCAGCCATGATTAAATGGCGGAGTGGACTCGATGGGCCGAATGGCCTTACTTCCACTCCTATGTCTTGTGGTCTTATGGACCCAATTGATCAAGATCCCTTTGTAATCTTAGATAACCTTCTTCACTGTCCACTATACCACCAATTTTGGTGTCATCTGCAAACTTACTAACCATGTATTCTAATCCAAATCGTTTACACAAATGACAAACAAAAATGGACCAAGTACAGATCCCTGTGGTACATTACCAGTCACAGGCCACCTGTCCAAAAAGCGACCCTCCACCACCACACTCTGTCTCCTACCATCAAGCCAATTTTGTAACCAATTGGCAAGCTCACCCTGAATTCCATGTGATCTAACTTAACTAATTAATCTATCATGCAGAACCTTGTCAAAGGCTTTACGGAAGTCCGTGTAAACAATGTTTACTACTCTGCCCTCATCAATCTTTTCAATTACTTCCTCAAAAAACTGAATCAAGTTTGAGAGACATGATTTCCCTTGCACAACACCATGCTGACTATCCCTCATCAGTCCTTGCCTCTCCAGATGTATTTAAATCCTATCTTTCAGAATCATCTCCAACAACTTACACACCATTGATATCAATCACACAGGTTTATAGTTCCCAGGCTTGTCCTGACAGCCTTTCTTAAATAAAGGCACAACACCCATTTTCATGAATTCAGATATTACTAAGATTCTGCACATACAAGCAGAAAATGTTGAAATATTCAGATGACATACAGAAGGGTATCAAAGAAAGAGTTAATTTGTTGAAGGTCATGAGATTTGCACAAAACTATGCCCGAGGTGCTCGTTCAGCAACAGACCTACAGACACTAATGGATAGAATGAAATGGTGAAATGTCATGGAAAGAAGATTAATGTGAAAAAGATATAAGTTATGAAGGTTAGAAGAAATAATGGTGAGAAAGCAGAGTGCAACATCTGGGACAGGTATCACCATTTCAGTATCTGGGAAGCACCTTGTAAGAAGATGATTACTGCAGTAAAGAAATCAGGCTTAGAATAGCAATTAAAAAAGAAAAACATTCTCCAAATATAACGAGTTGTTCAGCAGGGGAATGAGTTGATACCTTAAAAAAGAACTATCAAAACAGTGATTTGGAGTGATTTGTTATATAGGGCTGAAGTGTAGCCTTCAAGAAAAATAATGTTAAATGTGTTTAAGGAGAAGGATGAAGTGGATCAGTCGGAGAGAACATAATAACAGTGAAAATGTTGTGGGGATGGTGGAGGAAGGATCATTAGTGAATATTACGAAGAATGGCGACAAGGTTGATTGGTCTCACTTTAAGGCATGAGAGCTTGCTGAAGCAGATGATTGAAGGATGATTAGAGACGTAACCAAGAGGGTGAAAGAGAATGGTCCAGTAGGACAACATTAAATTGAAAATGGGAGGTTGCTACAAGCAACTGAAGAGGAAAGTTAAGACTATGAAGCATAGAATAATGAACAGAGGACTCGCTCTTTAGCATGTGAAACCCGCTCTGCCATTCACTATGATCATGACTAATTTTGGGCTTCAACTCCACTTTCCTGCCCACTGTTCATACCTTTTGATTCTGACAGACCAAATGTCTGCCTACCTCAACCTTAAATGCATTAAATGATACATCATCCACAACTTTCTGGGATAGAGAATTCCAAAAATTCACAATCCTTCAGGTAAGGCAATTCCTCCTCATCTCAGTCCGAAATGTCCGTCCCTGATACTGAGACTGGGCCTGTGTTTTGGTGGTCCTGACTGTTGGAAATAATCTCCCATCATTCACTCTTCTAATTTTTTGTAAAAAAAAACTTAAAATTAAAATTTTAGGCAAAGTTATGTGCCAGGAAGGAACTGATATATTCGGGCAGAGATAAAAGGTACTGCAGATGCTGGAGAATCCGAGATAACAAGCATGGGGCTGGATGAACACAGCAGGTCAAGCAGCATCATAGGAGCAGGAAAACTTGACGTTTCGGGCCTAAACCCTTCATCAGAAAATGGCTAAACCCGAAACACGCCAAGTGTACTGTCTCCCCTCCATCCTCCTCCTTTAACCAAAAAAAGAAGACTGTGTGGAGGGTCGGTAAGGTAAGGCTTTCTTTTATTCTTCTGGAAATCTAGAGTAAGGGAATGGAAGCTAGGGCAGTTGCATGCTCCTCTTGCAGGATGTGGGAGGTAAGGATTACTGCTGGTGTCCCCTCTGACTTCACCTGCAAGAAGTGCACCCAACTCCAGCTCCTCAAAAACCGCGTTAGGGAACTGGAGCTGGATGAACTCTGGATCATTCGGGAGGCTGAGGGGGTGATAGAGAGGAGTTATAAGGAGGTGGTCACACCCAAGGTACAGGAAAAAGGTAACTGGGTGACTGTCAGGAAGGGGAAAGGGAAAAGGCAGACAGTGCAGGGATCCCTTGTGGCCGTTCCCCTCAATAATAAGCATACCGTTTTGGATACTGTTGGGGGGGCCATAGGCGAAGGCCATAGCCGACAGGTCTCTGGCACTGAGACTGGCCCTGTGGCACAGAAGGGAAGGAGGGAGAATAGGAGAGCAATGGTAGTGGGGGATTCAATAGTAAGAGGCACAGACAGGTGGTTCTGTGGACGCAAACAAGATGAACGGATGGTATGTTGCCTCCTGGGTGCCAGGGTCCGTGATGTCTCGGATCGTGTCTTCAAGGGGGAGGATAAGCAACCAGCAGTCATGGTACACATCGGTACCAATGACACAGGTAGAAAAAGGACAGAGAATGTGAAAAACGAGTGCAGAGAGTTAGGTTGGAAGCTGAAGTCCAGGACAAACAGTACAATGTGATAACAAGGTAAGAAATAGGGAGAGACTGCAGCTAAACATGTGGCTACAGGGCTGGTGTAGGAGGGAGGGCTTCCATTATGTGGATAATTGGACCACATTCTGGGGAAGGTGGAACCTGTACAGTAAGGATGGGTTGCACCTGAACCGGAAGGGCACAAACATCCTTGGAGGGAGGTTTGCTCGAGCTATACGGGATGGTTTAAATTAGATTGGCAGGGGGTGGGGAACCGGATTTGTAATTCAGAGGATGAGGTATTCATCCTTTCAACAGACACAACAGGGAGTGAGGTTGTTAATAAAGAAATGTGGTCGACAGAGTGCAATTGTGGACAAAGATGGTTTGAGATGTGTATATTTCAATGCTAGAAGTATCAGAAATAAGGCGGATGAACTTAGAGCATGGGTCAGTAATTAGAACTACGATGTTGTGGCCATTACAGAAACTTGGGTAACTCAGGGACAGGAATGGTTGTTGGAAGTTCCGGGATTTAGATGCTTTAAAAGAAATAGGGAGGGTGGAAAAAGAGGTGGGGGAGTGGCATTGCTAGTCAGGGCCAGCATAGCAGCAACTGAAAGGCAGTTCGAGAATGATATGTCTACGGAGTCAGTTTGAGTTGAGGTCCAGAACAAGAAAGGAGCAGTCACTTTGTTGGGATTTTTTTTTTTTTAAACAGACCCCCTCATAGTTCCAGAGAAGTGGAGGAGCGGATTGGGAGGCAGTTACTGGAAAGGTGCAGAAGTCACAGGATTGTAGTCATGGGTGACTTCAACTTTCCAAATATTGATTGGAAACTTTTTAGTTGTAATAGTTTAGATGGAGCGGATTTTGTCCAGTGTGTTCAGGAAGGATTCCTGACAGTACGTAGATAGACCAACACGAGGAGAGGCCACTTTGGATTTGGTGCTTGGCAATGAACCGGGCCAAGTGTTAGACCTGCTGGTAGGAGAGCATTTTGGTGGTAGCGATCATTCCTCTGTTACTTTTACAACAGTCATGGAAAAAGATAGGTACATACAGCAAGGTAAGGTTTATAATTGCGGGAAGGGTAATTACAATGCTGTTAGGCAAGAACTGGGTAAAGTAAAATGGAAACAGATGCTGTCAGGGAAGAGCACTATTGAGATGTGGAGATTGTTTAAGGAATGCGTACTGCATGTGCTCGATATGTTTGTCCCTAGCAGGCAGGGAAGATGCGGTTGAGTGAGGGAGCCTTAGTTTTTGAGAGGTCGAATGACTGGTTAAGAGGAAGAAGGATGCTTATATAACGTTTAGGAAACAAGGAATGGAAAAGGCTCTAGAGGGATACAAGATATCCAGGAAGGAGCTGAAGAAAGGGCTTAGGAGAGCTATAAGGGGGCATGAGAAAACCTTGGCAGATAGGATCAAGGAAAACTCCAAGGCTTTTTACACATACGTGAGGAATAAGAGAATGACCAGAGAAAGGGTAGGGCCGATCAAAGATGATAAAGGGAATTTGTGCACGGAGGCGAAAGAGATAGGAGAGGTCCTTAATGAATACTTTTCTTTGGTATTCACAACTGAGAGCGACCTAGTTGTAGAGGACGACAGTGTGAAACAGGCTGGTAGGCTAGAGGACGTTGATGTTAGTAATGAAGATGTACTAGGAATTTTGAGGAACTTGAAGATAGATGAGTCCCCCTGGCCTGATGGGATTTATCGAAGGATCCAAGCGAGGAAAGAGATCGCAGGGCCTTTGGCGATGATCTTCTTGTCCTCACTGTCCATGGGTATAGTGTCAGAAGATTGGGGAGAGGCAAACGTCATTCCCTTGTTCAAAAAAGGGATTAGGGATAGCCCCAGAAATTACAAGCCAGTTAGTCTTACGTCAGTAGAGGGCAAATTATTGGAAAGGACTCAGATCGGATTTATGATCATTTGGATAGGCACAGTTCGATTCATGATAGTCAGCATGGATTTGTGAGGGGTAGATCATGCCTCACAAACCTTACTGATTCTTTTGAAGAGGTGACCAAACACGTGGATGAAGGTATAACGCAGTGGATGTGGTATACATGGATTTAAGTAAGGCGTTTGATAAGGTTCCCCATGGTAGGCTCATGCAGAAGGTAGGAAGGTATGGGATAGGGGGAAATGTGGCAGATTGTCTTCTAAGGGTCAGCCAATTCTGAATCCAAAGGGTGGTAGTGGATGGAAAATATTCAACATGGTGCTCAGTTACGAGTGGTGTACCACAAGGATCTGTTCTGGGTCCTCTTCTATTTGTGATTTTTGTAAATGATCTGGATGTAGGAGTGGAAGGGTGGATTAGTAAGTTCGTGGACGATACGAAGGTGGGTCGAGTTGTGGATAGTGCGGAGGGCTGTTCTAGGTTACAAAGGGACATTGATAGGATGCAGAGCTGGGCTGAGAAGCGGCAGATGGAGTTTAACCCTGAAAAGTGTGTGAGGTGATTCATTTTGGAAGGACAAATTTGAAAGCAGAATACAGGGTTAATGGAAAGATTCTTGGCAGTGTGGAGGAGCAGAGGGATCTTGGGGTTCATGTCCACAGTTCCCTGAAAGTTGCCACCCAAGTGGATAGAGTTGTTAAGGCAGTGTATGGTGTGTTAGCTTTCATTAATAGAGGGATTGAGTTCAAGAGCCGTGAAGTCATGCTCCAGCTACACAACATCTGGAGTGTTGTGTCCAATTCTGGTCGGCTCATTACAGGAAAGATGTGGAAGCGTTGGAAAATGTGCAGAGGAGATTTACCAGGATGTTGCCTGGAATGGAGGGAGGGTCTTACGAGGAAAGTTTGAGAGAGCTAGGGCTTTTCTCTTTAGAACGACGAAGGATGAGAGGTGTCTTGATAGAGGTGTACAAAATGATCAGAGGTATAGATAGAGTGGACAGCCAGAGACTTTTTCCGAGGGTGGAGGTAGCTATTATGAGGGGGCATAGTTTTAAAGTGAGTGGAGGTAGATATAGAGGAGATGTCAGAGGTAGGTTCTTTACTCAGAGAGTAGTCAGGACATGGAATGCATTGCTGGAGAGGGTAATGGAGTCGGCCTCATTAGGGGCATTTAGGCGGCTATTAGATAGGCATATGGATGATAGTATAAGGTAGGGATAGAGGTTAGATAGACCTTAGATTTAGGGTAAAATTTTGGCACAACATCAGGGGCCAAAGGGCCTGTACTGTGCTGTACTGTTCTACGTTTTTCAGCAATCAGTAATATTGACTAATACAAAGACTATCTACAGTTAGATAGATAAATAATGTTAGATAGATACTATGAATAAGGTTAACTATTAAAGTAATCACAACATAGAAGAAATTTCATAGTCTACAAGCAGGCAGAATATAACTTTACAGCATTGGAGCCTTGACAGAGACCATTAACGATAAAAAAAGTAGTGTTCTGGAAATTTGAGTCTCAATGATAATTAAAGTGTAAGTAAATAACACTGTTAGCAAAATAAACAGATTTTAGTTAAACTTTAGATGTAGGCGCCCATAGTAATAAAGACATTTTTGCGGTATAAAAACAGCTTTAAGAAAAATGCATAATTTAAGAAAATAAAAGGAAGAAATTACATTTGGATAGTGCATTAACACGTCACGCAAAATACCCCAGAGAACTGCAGCTAGATCAACAAATAATAAATGAGTAATTAATTAAATGTTCTGATTGTGTGATATTACTTGAGTTAAAACCATTGGCCATAACAACAGAAGAACTTATCAAGTGGTGCATCAAACTTGGTTGGCAAATAGCCTTAGTTTTACATCTCAACTGAAAGAATGCAAAAATATCATTCTGTTTCAGCACTGCACCAAGATTAGGTTCAATCAGTATGATTTTAACAACATTATATACATGGAAATACATTGTATTTAATGCAGTGTTTGTGGAAAAAACATTGACTTGGTTCCTAATGTCATTTAATAAATAGAAAACAATAAGGGAACTCATTTGGAGATTTTTCAAATTT
Source organism: Ginglymostoma cirratum (assembly GCA_024137785.1). Taxonomy (NCBI): domain Eukaryota; kingdom Metazoa; phylum Chordata; class Chondrichthyes; order Orectolobiformes; family Ginglymostomatidae; genus Ginglymostoma; species Ginglymostoma cirratum. Next base: position 6,822,095 of record JAHRHZ010000066.1, read on the forward strand.
CATATGATTTACTTAAACAGCTATTGTAACGAAATCTTTGGAAGGTTTGTTTGTACAAAAGCAGGGGAGTCAGAATGGAATTTGTGGAAAGGCAAAAGCATTTGTAACAAAAGCCCATTTTAATAAATTACTGCACTATTACTAATATGACAAACAGAATATACAATGTGCCATTGGATTGCTTTGCAAATGTCCATTTATTAGACAATTAAGGTTTGATTTATATTTGATAATTGGTTGACCATTAGAATAAATGATTTTTACTCAACATATGTAAAAAAAAGTAATTCCTAGATGTCATTGATTCTGCTCTTGGAACATAAGTACCTTCTACTTGAGCTAAGTAGTTTACCAACCAAGCAGATCACAAAAACATTTACTATTCTATAAGGCTTTAGACAACATAACATGACATCACATCCTAATGTACAAAGTATAAATGTTTATTCTCTGGTAGCCATTTCATTTCTTTCTGATTGCAAAAAAATCATCTTTTAACATTGTTGGGAACAAGAAAGCAGATAAAACATTCAAGTCAATTTAAAGTGAAGAACAATACAGCATGTAGTTATGGAGCCATTATTGCAATATGGATATAGCCAAGCTGTTAGGATGTATAGGGAACTAGAAATTAAAATATTTAAAGGAAACAAAATACTGAGTACTGGGACTCTTCTTTCAGGTGAAAGATGAAATGTCCAAATTATTACAACTCAATGATATAAGCCATATGGAGAGTGGCAAATGACTTCAGTATCACAATGATCATGAGTGGGTCACAATGCTAGTGGCAAGGAAATAAGTGGACAGATTATTAAGATGTCTAAGGAATATTACCAAAACAAAACATCAATTATAGCATCTAGTCAATTAACAAGAATGTTCCATTCTTTTGCATGAGCATTTCTGGTTTTGGATATCTTAAATTGTGTAAATCATTCGTACAATATAAATATCAACACTTAAAAGTAGTGTTAACTTTTCATTCAAACACATTTGAGATAGTTTTTGTAGGAGTAACTTGCCTACTGTACAAGGAGGGATGTCTCTGCAAAATCAGGAAAGACATTTTCAACAAATTTAACAGTAATTAAATTTGCACTTCCTGCACCAGCCAGAAACAGACAGGTACAAATGAGCCATTTGGATTTACAAAACTTCATAATAATAACTAAATCTAAAAGGGAACAACTAGCAGTTGAAACTGGGCTTGTAAATGGACAAATAACCCACCTGCAAAATGTTGTTCACTGACCGTAAAATTCAAGTACAATTGAGTTGAGCATGTATTGTATAAGATCAGCCTATGATATCAGGCATTAAGTACTTAACCAATAATTTTAGGTGACTCAGAAAATGACCCAGGAAATTCTGAGTTTTATTTTTGTGGACCAAAGGAAAGGACAACTCCTTTTCATTCAGTTATTCAATCTCTCCATCCATCTTCTTCCCCAATATAAGTTTCTTGAACAATGGCACAAGCAGAGCCATACCACTGTTGTTCTCTGCCTGACTGAACCTATCACACTAAACAATTTCTTAATTTCCCTCAATTACTCCAAATGAACAACATTACTTGTGGGAATCTTTATGGGTCTTATCTATGCCTGCCTTTTTTTGTGAGACACGTGAAACATTCTGTGTTCCAGTTGGGTCCTGTCTCACTTCTCCCCCACCACCCCTCCCACTATACCCACCACCGCACAGTATGTTCATGACTGTAATGGTGCCATTTTCTGCTCTTGCAGAACTAGAAAATTATTTCAACTCTGCTTCAGATTTTTATCCTTACCTTGCCTTCACATTGACCATTCTTAGTTCTTCTCTTCCTCAAATTCTCTACCTGGATGCCTGGGGATAGACATTCCACCAGTACCGCAAATAAACTGATTCCTGCAGCTGCCTTGTGTAACCACACTTCTGTGTTACTGATGTTGATATAATTGAGCTGGAAAGTTAGTTCTGACAGGGAGCGATGTTAAGCATCCAGTGAAGAGGATATGGGGTGTGGGGAGCAGCATAAGCGGAGGCATTGGTTTGCTTAGTCATCTGGATAGTATACAAAAAGTGGTAAAGAATGATGTCTACAAGTGTGCAACCGGCTGCAGTAGTTCTTAGGACTTTGCTTTCGGACATGGTTAACAATCATTGCACAATGAGGATGTTACATAAACAGAATGATGAGATTCTATCACTTACTTATTCCAGAATGTTTGACATGGGCAGTGGGTGGACAAAAACATCCTTGAGAGAAAAAAAAAAATGGGGAATGTGTTCTTAACATCCATTTCAGAAAAATATTCTACTTTTCATTAAAGAATGGAATAAAAAGTAATGCTGCTAAAATTTCTACTTCTCAATTCCTATAAAAGGTCATTGATCATCCACAGATGATGACTACCCTGAGATTTTTCACTTGTTTTTGCTCTTATAAATGAATTTCACCTTTCCATCCCAAAAGGTCCATAATTAGCTCTTACTTTAGAGAGGTGTCTATAATGAATCATTCTGCAGTAATTATTAAAGGATATATACAAATTGTTTAAACAGGAAATAGCCAAGATGATATAATCTATCTATCCATTTGCAGACTCCTTAAGTGAGTGACCAAATTTGGCAAAAAAACCCCCACATATTATTTAAATAGAGACTGCAGAATTCCACAGTAGAGGTACCTGGATGCTCTGGTATATGAATAAAGTTGGCATGCAGACCCAGCAAATGAAATGTTGACATTTATTGTTAGGAGAATAAATATAAAAGTAGGGAAGTCTTGCTACAGTTGCCCTGGGCGTTGGTGAGAACATATTTGGAGTACTGTACAAACTATAAGTTTGGTCTCCTTACTGAAGAGACAATATAATTTCATTTTTAGTACAGGAAAGGTTGTCTCCACTGATTTGTGGGATGGAGGAGTTGTCTCATGAGGAGATGTTGGTCTGGTTTGGCCGGAATCCACTGAGTTTTGAAGTTTGAATAATGATCTTAACAAATTATACAAGATCCTTAAGTAATTTGATAGAGTGGATGCTGAAAGGATGCTAGCCTTTATGGGTCTAGAACTAGGGGATGAAGTTTAAAAGCAAAGGGTCACCCACTTAAGACAGAGATGAAACGTATTTCTCCAAAGCAGTTGTTCAGACTCTTCCGCGGACAGCAGTGGAGGCAGGAATATTTATTCTGAGGCTGAATTAATTACATTCTTGACTGATATGGAAGTTAAGAATACAGCAGCAGGTATACAGGAAAGTGGAGGCCAAACTAAGATCGGCTAGGATTTGATTAAATGGCCTATTCTTGCCCCTCATTCTGTTTGTTCACAAACAGAAATTCTGATGAAAATTACTATCCCTAATCAAAACTTGACTTCCAAAAGAAAAAAAAACACGGTTATTTGAATTCTCAAACACCATTTAATATTATGGCAATGATGAACCATATACTTCAAAGATTTCAAATATTACACTTGGTTCAAAAATTCCAAACTATTTTCACATATTGACATTAAACTGAAGTTATTATACACTTTAAATATTGAAATAGGTGAAGTCTAATTGCTACAAACTGCAATTTATTCACTAAGAAACTGTCATTGCTTAATCATTTAAAAATCACTTAAGACACATAATGTGTTCAACCTGGAGTCATACAGATTACAGTAATAACACTGTACAAGATGTTAAATTATGGCATGAAAACAGGCATTTCAACTTAGATGACATTTTTAAAAACAACACTGATTTTAGCTACAGAAAAACATTTAGCAGGAAGTAAAGACAAACTTCAACTTGCACCAATTTACCAGTTGTTTAGGTTTCAATTTTGAGATAACAAGGAGTTGATCCACTTTTGAATTTCCAAATAGATAGATAGTAAGCTAACGGTTGTTAATAGCCATTTTCACATATCAATGTTTGGATAAGGTTGTAGTGTTAAACTGTGACCAGTGATCTAAAATTCAGCCCATTTCGAGGTTTTATCAGGTTCATATTGTCAACCATTTTCTTGTTCAAAATATGTGGGGCTCAAACTCCACTTGTCCCACAATGGAGATTGCAAATCAAATCAATCTCAACAACTCAAAGACCTGCCATTAAGTTTAAATAATTCAAACCATTGTTTAATTTACTGGCACTTAAGCTAGTATGTGTATGTGGCAGAACAACAAAGAACACTCCCTCATTATCACTTAATTTGGTGCTACGTGAGCCAATATAAATTACAAGTATTTTCAATTTTACTTTTTCAGTGGTTCTGTTGTTCACTTTATTACTGGTTATTCTTCCCACCAATTTTCCCAAAAGTTTGTTTTACAATGTGCATACCTGATTTACTCACCCTGACTTTGAATCTTGGCGTTGTATTGAAGAGCTTACAGAGAAGCTGCAACAAATAAAAACACCAAGGGTCCCAGCAGCCCAAGAAATCAAGAAAAGTTAATTTTACAACTTACTCTACATCTCTCAAATTAACAAGTGGTGTAATAATCAGAATTACAAATGGTCACTGGAAAATAGGACACAGGGGATTACCAAAGCTAAACATTCACTTAAAAATTGGACAACTTTTGTAAGGATTTTACATTTAATTTCATGTATGTTAGTTTAGAAATTTTATCACAACCCCAAGTTATAGTCCAAAGGGTTCATTTGAAATCACAAGTTTTCAGAGCATAGCCCCTTAATCAGGTGAAGTGAGGGCTCATTTCACCTGACAAAGGGGCTACGTTCCGAAAGTCTTGTGATTTCAAATAAACCTGTTGGACTATAACCTGGTGTCGTGCGACTTCTGACCTTGTCCACCCCAATCCAACACCAGCACCTCCCAACATAGAAATTTAATCTTTTAGCTTTCTCCGTGCTTTTTTTGTGCAAATTATGCACATTGAAAGTGAATTAAACTCTCAGGAGTGTCATTTAATTTGGGAGACTCAAAGGTAAAGCTGGAACAATCCTTGTAATAACTTTATTCTTAATTTTGAATGACTTTGGCTTTCCAAAGTGATTTACCAATGGATTGAATATTTCTTACATGCACATTGATTGCAGAGTTCATCAGGTGAAGAAAATAAACAAAAAGGACTAGGGAAAAAAATTGCACCAATAAAGACAGCTTCTCCAGTAAAAATAGTTTAATCCCAATCTGTCTGTCCCAAAAGCAAATATGATCATTTTCTGTCCATTCAGGAAGTGGGATTTACACACTCCAAGAAGTTCACACGCAGAAATGAAAGACTAACCCATAAATAAAGAGTACTTTCTTTATCTACATGTGAACTAATCTCAAGAGCACAAAATAATAAAGTTTAAATAATCACAGAAGTCATCAAGCTGTGCATAAAGTGCAGTTATTCTATGTAGAGATCATGAAAGAAACAATGATATAGTACTAGGACAACTTAATTTTTTGAAAATGTCAACTGCACTTCACTGATTACTGAATTATTAGCTATTACATGAAATTTTATGTACTGCGATCAAGTTAAAATTGCTCAAGTTGTAACAACTAAGGAGTGTGTATGTATTTATCCTGAACTATGATGAAATTTGTGACCCACAAATGACAGTTGGTTTCATAGCAGTTCCAGTTTCCTGAAACATAAATGAGAATATTTTTCACTCGATGTGAATAATGGATTTGCTTCAAAAAAGTATTTTATTTACTCACTACCATATTGTGGCAAGATTATTTACTGAGATTTCATACCACAGTGCTCACTACCTTGTTTTTACAAATATACACGAAAACATCAAACATAAATGACAATGTATCCTTTTCCAAAAGTTAAATTCTGTACAAATTGTTTATCCTGAAAAAAAAAAAGGAGGGCAATTGTCCTTTGGTAATTTCAGTATTTTCTCCTTAAAGCTGACTGAAAAAGATCAGTCAGAAGCTTCAACAGAATTTACAGATATCCTGTACATGAAAGCTACGTGGAACACTGGAATATACATTAGCATCAGTAATGCTAAAGTTCAACTCTCAAGCACCTCAAAGTGGTCAATTTTTATAGCAGCTCTCCAGAATCAGTACACCAGTTGACAGCAGGTACATCACTACAAAGCTGACCTTGTCCTCAACAGAATCACAGAGCACACATTCCAGCAGGACTAATGGGCATGAATCAGGAACGGAAATACTGTCTATGCCAGGATACTAAAATGTGTCAAAAATTCTGTGTCAGTTGAAATCAGCTAACACAGGCCAGAATAAAAAAAAGAAAAAAAAACCGCTTCCTTATAACACCGTTTACAGCCATAGGACCTCCCAAAGAATTGTAATGAAATATGAAGATTTATTCATGGAACCGTCCAGATTGTTTAATGTAGGCTTACCTATAGGAGAAGCAATCTAATCTATTATACTGAAATTTGAAAATAAAATTTAACTGTGCAGTTATGGAGTTTTAATGTGAAGTTGCGCAAAACTGCCTATTTTATTTCAATCATCGAACAAACTACAATGCCAAAGTACAAATAAGTAAGTACTGTTTCTATTGATATTTTGTTAGAATATGCTTTTATGTTCGTAAATTGTTCTACAGACTAAACAGTAAATAAAACAGAGCGCCAGATGATTTAAGTCAGCAACCAGTGTTAAATGGGAATATGCCAATTGGAAAATTTAGCAACTAAAAATATTGATAGACAGCTCAACCAAACTTTTGTACAGAAACAAGAGTTACTTTTATCAAGTTAATGTCTGACCTCTGCTTGAATTTTAACATCCATCAACCACATTCAGATTAAATTATTGCAAACGGACCACGTAAATGAATAATGCATCAAGCACTTTGTAATACTCACACAGCTGGCCCATACAAGGAAAACCTCCAACTAGATCATATTTATTGCTGATTTGGTTTCAAAACAAAAATAAGGAATAAAGGAGTTGGTAAATATAATAAAAAGTGAAATGACCTTTGTTTCTTTTTGCATAATATAACAAGAGACGAAATGAAAAATGTAATGATTTATCCTTTTGCTTTAAAGGATGGAATCCACTACACTATATGCCAAATTACCAATGAGTTGTACAATGAGCATAATTACAATGAAACATTGCATTCAAGTTAAGATTATCAAAGAAATATCAATGGTTACTGATCTTTTCAAAACAAAACTGAATCTTGGAGTAAATCCCAGAATTGCACGCATTAGGCAAATTTTAAATTTACTCAGTAACTTTAAACAGAATCCCTGAACATGCACTGTGCTCAATGATGCATCAAGAAAAATAAGTGTTGCAGAGAATTTAGTGAATATAAAATATACCTTGAAATTTGCATGCCAGATTAAAGAAGGAAAACAAAAACAAAATACTCTAGATGCGAGGAATTTAAAATAATAAAAGGCAAACACTGAACACGTTCAGCTAATCAGGCTAGATTTGACTGAAGATTCTGTGAATACTGCCTAACGTGCTGAAGGATTCCTTCATTTCTTGGCTTTTACTTCACATTAAAAAAGGTACTAACCATAACATTACAATTTTGATCTGTTTAAAAACAAAAGTCAGAGTTCAGGCGTTAACTTTTGAAGTAGCCTTTGTTACAAATCCCCAACAAATCTATATTTTACAACTGAACTGCAAATATTACTTCAAACATTTCACAAAATCATTAGTTTGCACACAGCTGTACTCATGTAATGTATGCTCCAGAGCCACGGTTAGCAGTGAACAGTCTGAATGTCAAATGAGTGTTAGCTCAAGTTAAACATTCATTTAAGATTCTTTCAACTAATGAATACTTGTGGCTGGATTGGTGGTGGAAGCTTGTCATTTTCTACATTGTCAGAATCAATTGCAGCCACTGGCTGGCCTCTAGGTTTGATTTCAAGTGGATATTTCTCAATAATATCTTCAACGTCTCTTGTCACACCTTCGCTCCAGTCAATTAGATCTTTTTCAAGCTGCTTGGCATCTGACAAAATTTTCTGTTGTCTCTCATTCAGTTGTGAAATAAGATTTAGGTTTTTGTACATCTGCTTCAGTCCTGGACATGTGTCAGGCGACCATTCCTCAGAGTCCTGCTTCTTAGGTGATGCTTGGCCAGACATATAGCGATCAAAATCTTCCTGAGTCAGGTTCAAAGATTGGGCATCCAATTTCTCAATGAAGGCAACAGCGCAACACTGCAGACAAATTAAATGCCATATATTTAAAAACCATTACAAATACAGTTTGAACATGACTTTCAAAAAATTGAAATAATATTAAGATTTCTAACAGCACTGTACAGTCACTGATTCATCAAATCTCAGGTGAGAACCTTTTAAATAATACTTTGACAAGTGAGGCATGATTAATACATGTATCAAAATCCAGACATAAATCTCAAACCTATAATTTATCAAGTTACCACCTCAAATGTATTCTTAGCCATGGGTAAGTATACAAGCATTGAACAGGGTGATTTGTTCCTAAATTTGTTGTAAAGATTAGCTTTGAAGATTTTTACCCATTCTGATCTTACATCCTTTTTATGTTTTAAAATTTCACTGGAAGGGACTGAGGACTAGATCATATATTTCCCATTATTGGAGAAATTAGTGCAAATAGGGGAAAACCATCACAGATCATTAATGCCAAAAATTAGGTGGGCGTAGGGTCTGTTCTCCCCTTTCCTAAAATCTCTTGAAAATTAACATATATTGGTCTGTAGTCAATATAAGCCCAAAGGGTATCCAGTATTGCATTAGGATCCCAGGTCACTCAGAGAGTCATACAATCATATAACACAGAAACAGACCTTTCGATCCAACTAGTCCACACCGACCATAATCCCAAACTAAACTAGTCCCACCTGCCTGCGCTTGACCCATATCCCCCCAAACATTTCTCATTCATGTACTTAGCCAAATGTCTTTTAAATGTTGTAACTGTAGCCACATCAACCACTTCCTCTGGAAGTTCATTCCACACACGAACCACTGTGTAAAAAGGCTACCCCTCGTTTCTTTTTATAAATCTTTCTCCTCTCACCTGAAAAATATGTCTCCTAGTCTTGAAAATCTCCACCGCAGGGAAAGGACACCTGCCATTCACCTTATCTACATCCTCCATGATTTTATAAATGTCTAAGGTCACCCCTCAACCTCCTACACTCCAGTCAAAAAATCCCAATGTATCCAGCCTCTCCTTACAACTTAAACTCTCCATTCCTGGCACCATCCTGGCAAATGTTTTCTAAATCCTACCCAGCTTAATAATATTCTTCTAATAACAGGGCAACAAGAACTGCCCACAGTACTCCAGAACAGGCCTCATCAATGTCCTGTCCTAGCTCAACATAACGCCCCAACTCCTATACTCAAACGTCTGAGCAATGAAGACAATGTGCTAAATGCCTTCTTAACCACTTTGTCTAAACGTGACACAAGCTTCAAAGAATTATGTACCTGAACACCTAGGTCTCTGTTCTACAATACTACCCAAGGGCCTACTTTTAATTGTGTAAGTCTTGTCCTTGTATGTTTTACCAAAATGGAACAATAATTTCTTGAAAATAATTCACGTGCATCAGTTGTATCAACCAAGTATTGCAGATTTGTCTTTATCAAATAGTAAACCATTGTTAAATAAAAACCGAAAGAACTGCAGATACTGTAAATCAGGAACAAAAACAAAATTGCTGGAATAGCTCAGCAGGTCTGGCAGCATTGTTGTTCGTTTTATGAGGATTCCAAGCGTAATTCTAGGTAGAACACTTACTAAATTTGTGAAATAATATCCATCTTCTCCAGTCATCAGTCTGCTTGGATTGCAGAATCGAGTAATATACTGGATGTTTGACTGTAAGCGAGGTGGATTAGCCTTCAAAACAATGTAGATAAGTGTGGGCAAGAAGTCATCAGCAGAAGCAGGCTCATTCTTTGTGATCTTTATAGCATTGAATATTTGCTTGCTGCATTGTGTGATGCAGGTCAATTTTTCACGTGGAACACGTCTTGAATCCATTTCAATAATAGCTATAAAGAAATTCATGAAATTCATTACATTATTAAATTAGTTTTACCATTATGAATTCACCTTTTCAGTTTCTTTTTGTTCCTTTAAAAAATGAAATTCAATACAGATTTTGAATGTATCGACAAAATTTGATTAGATGATATTGGATCAGCTGCCCATTATACACAATGTCTGATAATTCCATTGATTACAAAGGATTAAATACTACCTTTTGCGTCAATGTCCATGGTTAATTTCTATCCTGGTGGTTCCAATGTCAGTCGCAGCTCAGCTGGTAACGTTCATACCGAAGTCACAAGCTTCTAGATTCAAGCTCTGCTCTATGAACTGAGCGCAATACTCGATTCCAAAACACTAATGTAGCATGGAGAACGTTGTATAGTCATAGATGCCATTTTCAGTTGAGATGTTAAACCGAGGGCCCCTATGCCCCTGAGGTGAGCGAAAACATTTCATATTTGGCACCAATTTGAAGAGTGGGATAGTTATCCCCAGTTTCCTAAATAATATTCTCACTTCAAATCAACATCACAGGAACTTGCTACTTCCAGTTTGGCTGTCATGTTTCCTGCATTACTACAATGACTACTACTTCAAAAGTACTTCATTGGCTGTAAAGAGTTTTAAAATTTCTAGTGGCTGTGAAATCAGCTATACAAATACTTGTCTTTCCTTCTTTAACAAAAACAATAAGCATAAACCTATTTCTCTTTGACAGCAATACAAAGGTCTTCCTGTCTGTAATATTATAAACTTCAAAACTTTAATAACTGTTCATGGATCAATCAATCGACAAAAATAAACTGTTACACATGGAAAGCAGCAGCAATAACTCTATCTGGAATAAACTATTAAAAGACAAGGATAAACTTATACAGGAATTGAAAGCAATTAGCCATGTCTGGGAAAAGAGGGAGCTGAAACGACATAAACAAATCTGCTTTGACACTTGCTTGATAAACTAATGCCTTATTGCCACAAAGGACAAGAATTGCCCTGCAGAATTTAATGAGTTAACTGCAGGAAAGCTGTGTCTTCAAAAAGACAGTTAAGGCCAAATGTAACAAGAAACAAAGAAGCTACTTTGCTGCAGCTTTACAATAATTTTAGTTGAAAGAACTTCTTAAAAATGATCAAGAATAATACACATAGACATGAAGGACAAAAATCTGCATAAAAGAATCGAACATAGGAACTCCCCCTTTACCAGAACTTCGAAGAACAATACTGCATGAGGATCAAACCCTAGACACTTCCAGAGATAGACACTATTGGTAGAAACATGGCCAAGTTCCAGCTTCAATTGGGTAATAGCCAAATTGGGTTGTGAGGCTTGACTTGCTTACTTGAGAGGTCTTTTTTTGGTTGATACATGCGATAAAGTTTAAATCACAGTTTCAGCCCTTGATTGTCTTGTGAGATTTCTTAATAAGTGGCCAATTTAAAAGCTAGCTTGTGATGATTTACCCACAACATGTCAAACAAGGAATGATATCAAAGTCTGTATGTTCTATTTTTGACATCTGGTTGTTTGAACATTCTTATGAGTTGACTCCATTCTATATTTATATGAATGAGTGTATTATTCTACCTCAATTTGTGGGTGTATTTCTAACAGCTGCAGGAGACTGATAATGATCTAATTTTATATACCGGCTCCATCAACCTGGCCCCGAAACAAAGTAGCAAGAGGCTCAATATTGAAGGTCTCAAGTATACCATGAAGACAGTTCTTTTCAGCCAACAGGCAACAGGAGTTGCTGTCTGTGGTCCACTCTAAAGACAAACTAGATCAGTACAAATGTCTGGTTAAATCTGGATGGCAGAACCACTCCTGACTAACTATGGACCATGTGGGCATGCTAGTTGAAAACAATCCCAGCAGATATATTAATAAAGTTGTAGAATGGAGTCATTTCAGTTAACCATTGGTTTGCAGGGTTCTGACTGACTGCTGCATCCAGTTGAATGGACTCTTACCTCTCAGGATGCACACCATGGGGTCTAATAAGGTCTTTGTTTATATGCCTTTGATTCAAGCCTTGTTTCCTGTTTTTAGGTTAAAAACATTTTTATTCTAATTTATTGGCTGACAATTACTAATTAATTCATCCATACATGACCATCTACATGTATTTCAATGCTTTGTCTCTGAGTTCACACATTTTGCTGATATCGCCAACTCCGCTCTGTTTCTGTCATGGTGTAATTGTGCACTGTTTCCTACCTTTCCCATAATCCTTTACATAAACAGAAGTACATGAAAAAAATATTTTTTTTCCAGCTTTAAGAGACAAAGATCCAAGGCTTTCCTAAATATAGCATCTCTTCAAATCCTGACATGATTTATGCAAAGCTAAAGTCATGCTTTGCTTTTTGATTTAATAATTGTGTATCATTTCTCATTATTTCATAAACTTATGAAACAATCACTTAAATCTGCATCAGAATTGGTGAAGAGGTTCTTGGCTTCTCCACTAGGATATACATGAGACTGGCGACCAAAAATTTCCACGAAATAAAAGGAACTAAATGAGTAAAAGTGCAAAGCAATTGGAGACTGACAGCATCATCACAGTTCAAGAGAAAAACAGCAAAGCTATTGGTGCCTGAGGCAGTGTACAACATAAAACCTATAGCATGGAAAGAAAAAAATGGTGAGTGAGGTGCGCAGGATAGATCCAACAGTTTTAAATAAAATACAAAATGAGTGGGTTTTATTACTGTCAAGACCAGCTAGGGCCTAAACACTAAAGGTATTTCATTGAAAAACAAGAATGAAGCAGCCTTATCGGGGCAGAGAGACAATTAATGTCCACTCACAGAATATTTTGTACAGATCCTCAACAGAGCTTGTGGAACACTCTTTCCCAGAGACCAGTAACTGCAGAGTTATTGAAAGTCAACAATCTATTCACCATTGTCTTGAAAACAAACAAGGAGCCAAAGGATACAGAGGGTAGGCAGGAATGTTGAGATGCAGCCACAATCAGATCTACCATGATCAAGCTGAATAGTGGGTCAGGCTTGTGGAGCTTAGTGGCCTACTCCTGCTCTTAATTCATACTTTCATATGAGATTCTTTTTGAACTCACTAGTCTCGGTCTCAGACACCACATGACCAAGTCTCAGTGTTATCCCAATTCAGAATAACGTCAAAAAACCCATTTATCAGCTGATAAACAAGCCTGCTGATGCAGACAAAATTTCTGCTGAAATCCTAAGACATGTTAGACGTACTTTCCGGGCATGATTGATCAGCTTAAGATCCCTTGTCTGAAGGCAGTAACACATCCAGAAGACCTAAGGGACACTGTAATCATGGCCACTTTCAAGAAGAGTGAATCCAACCGCAGCACTTATAAGAGAGCCTTCCTGTTGTCTGGCACAGGAAACATCATTGCAAGGATTCTGTTCAACTGCCTTAACCAATACATACATAAACATACACAAACCTTGCGTATTAATCACTTTGAATCACGCAACTGCGATTTTATTTCCTTCTTATTAATGAATGTAAACTAACAGTAGTGAAGCTGTTTGTGCTGAATTTGTCTCATTGTTATGGAATGGGCATTGAAGAAATTGATATCCTGACTGAAGAAGTGCAACAGTGGGAGATCGGGAAGATCCACAGATTCTTGCCAAAGTCTGAAAACTAATTTCAAAAACTGTTGGAGCTGTGAGGAAACTGTGCCCTATTGTTTCTGCGAACATATAGCTAAGGGTTTTGGGGATTAGACCCAGACAGTTGCCCGTGATTCTTCAAGTATGATCTTGAGGAGACCAGAGAAAATATATCCGAGGGTGGCTTGGAACAGGACAGTAATGAAGAACTGATTAAATGAGCCAACGCCAGGTGTTACCTAATTTGGTATAGTCATAGTAAGAGGTATTAAAAAAAATGGACATTGTAAACAACTAGTTGCTGCAAACAGCAGTTTGGTCAGCTGTTTCAAAATTGTTCCAGAATATCTGTTGAGAGATGTCCATCTGATACAGACTCTGGTTCTTAGGATTTCTAAGCAACCAGTGTCATTGTCTGTCCTATTGTTTAGTATTCAAGTTGTTGTGTGTCATTGATATCTGGGCCAGAAACTTTAGATGTAAAAAGGTCTCTTTTCCTTTAAAAACATGCCCTTTTCAATGGCTGAAGAGCTTCTCCTACCTGATCTTAGTCACAGGGAGGTACTATACAGATATGATCTTCACTGACCTCACAAAGCCTTTGACTTTGTCAATCATGAGGGCTTGTGAACAGTCCTCAACTTCGGCTGCCCTCAGCAAATTGTCACCATCTTTTCGGATGACAAAATTGGAATTTCTACTAAAGGGTTTGTAGAGCCCCCTATCTCAGTGAAGGCCATTCTCAAACAGACAGTGCCATCATATCAATCTTTATCTCCATCTTCTTGACTGCACTTCTCCTCCAACAAGTTTCTCACAAGAGCGGTGACGATCTACAGAACAGCAGAAAATAATTCAAACTTCATTGCCTGCACTCCGAGATTATGATCATTCCAACTATGATCGTTCTGCTTCAGTTCACAGCAGGTGCTGGATGTGCTCACCTTGGGAGGCATAACTCCAATTCACTGTTGCCTCTTTCACCAAAAACTACAGACCACTTTCAACTCACTTCCTCAGCCACAACATCAATGCCCATTGCATTGATCCATGATGATACCTTGGAAAGAGTGAATCATTTTCGACATTTGGAGCTTGTGTTTACATTAACGTAGACATTAACGGCAAAATCCACCGCTATTTCCAACGTCAGCTCAGTTTTTAGCTGACTTAGCCTCAAAGACAGGACTAAAATTATGATGTACCAGTAGCAGGCACCCCACACTCTTACAATGCTTCAAAGACTTGGATCATCTACAGTCGAGATCGAGTCAACGGAAAAGTACCAACAATGTTGGCAGGATGCACAATTTAATGTCAGCGTCCTCTCCCAAACCAATACTTCTAGCATCGAGGCATTTATCAGTTAAAAGTAGCTTTGGTGGTTAGGTCGGGTCAATTACATACTTGACACCAGATTCCTAGAACAACTGCTTGACTCAGAACTTCACGTCAACAAGAGACTTCCAGAAGGACAAGGAATGCTTTAGAGATGCTCTTAAAGCAACTTAGAAGACAGTCCAAGATCCCTACTGATTCATGGGAGTCTGCATCCTGTAAGAGGCCAAAATGGGAAAGGTGTATTCAGGGAGACATTGGCCAGCATGAGAGAATTCAATGGCAGCACACAGAAACCAAGTCCAGGTAGTGGAAGAAGTGCTTAACTTCCAATACAACTATTTGGTCCCTCAAACACAACTTGTGGTAAGGGCTAAGGACCAGGTTTATTTGCCAGCTTAGTACTCCCTGAAAAGAGGGGAGGGGGATGATGGCCTATTGGTATTATCATCAGACTGTTAAGCCAGAGACCCAGATAATGTTCTGGAGACCCGGGTTTGAATCCTGCCATGGCAGATGGTGGAATTTGAATTCAATAAATATCTGGAATTAAGAATCTAATGATGACTGTGAATCCATTGTCGATTGTTGGAAAAACCCTTCTGGTTCACTAATGTCCTTTAGGGAAGGACACTGCCATCCTTACCTGGTCTGGCCTACACGTGACTCCAGATCCACAGCAATGTGGTTGACTGAGCCCTCTGAGCAATTGGGGATGGGCAATAAATCCTGCATAATAAGCGACGCCCTCATTCTGTCAATGAATAAAGGAAATAAGTACAGCCAAGTCATCCTTGACCTCACATGACTAAGCAGTAATCAATTTGTTTCCATGGAAACAGAGGAATTGCAGTTAGTCAGTCAGTCTGATGGTATGGAATACGAGCCAAAAGAGTACCTTCAGGTGCTGTTCGACATGTAGAAACTTCTTTGTTAACACATCAACAAGCACAGCAGGCAATGTTATGATCTCAGCTGGGTAAGTCAAATCTCCAAGCGACACCTGGCTTGATACATCATGTGTTTGTTTTCAGCAGTTTAATTACCATCATGGACAGTCACTGAACACATTCACATAAGGCTGCCAATACTTTTTTTTAAAACAGAAGAACACAATTTTACTACAGAAGAATAAAAGCTGTATAAAACAATTTACAAAGAATTTAATGTAAACAGCAAAAAGATTCAACCCTTTTCCCACCAATATTCTTTACTGTCCCTCAAACCTAGTGAAATATCAGACAACTCTGAAGAAATTACTCTTTCCAGACCTTTTCCTTGAACTGCTGAAGCTCCTTTTCTGCTGTGATGGCCTGAAGTCTTCTCAACAGTTCTGACAATCTGGAGATTTCTACCAAGTGTCACAGGGAAAGCCTCTACAACCTAAAAGAAACTGCCCTTCTGCTAAGATGACTTCCTAGTTTCTGAACTCTGGTAACCCCTAACCATCTATTTTGTGTACTATAAAACTCAACTTTGTAAACTTTCACCGATGAACTTCCCAGGTAGCTGATCGAGCAAGTTAACTTGAGTGACTTCCTTTCTCATAAAGCTGTCTTTAGTTCACTTCAGAAAATGACCGTGACTTTCATTTTTTAAATGAAACACACTGGCGACTAAAATTTATTTTTCCTCCACTTTCAAATCCAAGTTCCCAAATAACAAACACATGTTAGACTTCTGAACTGGAAATCTTAGTCAAAGCTGAGTTGCACTTCGATAGCACATTTCAAAAACAGGGTGCAGAGGATCGTTTAAACCAGAGAGATCAGAGGTGGCTCAATACTTCGGACATCTCAGAAGATGAATTCACCTAAACTCTGCTCAACAAAAAAAAGTTCATAAAAGACTCCCCAAGTTTGCATTTAATAAGTGGAAGGTTTCACAGCATCAGAGACTATAGAAGCTACATTGTACAAGAATAGCATCTACAACCTACCCACCCTGTTGTTAGTATTCCTGTAAACCCATTCTCCGATCTTTACTCCAAGATATTTTCATGTTCCTGCTCTTCAAATAAATATCCTATTCTCTTTCCAGTTTAGTATTAGTCTGTATTGTCTGATACGGTTAAACCATGGTCAGGGGATGCAGATCAGAAGTGTTGTGGGAATAACCAGCAAAGGTGTAAGTGAAAATACACCTTAGTGTGGGCAAACAATAAGAGATCATTTCCATTTATGGGCAAATGGGGAACTTAGGAATGGAAAATAATAATTCTAACTGGAAGAAACAAATGGGAAAGGGAAAGTGATTCTTGACTCTCTAGAAATGCAGGTCCCAATACACACATCATCACAGGCACACTTTTATTACACTTCCTGATCACCAGTCCCCTTTTCTATTTCAACTTTCTATCTCCCAAATGCTGATCTCCTGGTGAACCCCACTAACTATTCCCCATTCTTTAGTATGCATATTTTCAAAATCTTCATCGCCCCTCTTTGAACTTTATTCACTAGGCTTCCCTTGATGTCCTATAATACTTCTCTTCCTCTCCATTACTGTGACCCACAACCCCAGTTCCAGGCTTCCCTCAAATTTCAAGCCTCATAAGTTAATCAACAGCCAAAATGGACATTTGTGCTCTTGAATCTCAACTGTTAATCAAATTGCCTGAATTTCATATGATGGTGGCTCTCTGCATTGGTGACATTCAGAACCTAAAAACATTAACTATTTTTCTCTCTCTACAAGTGCTTCCACACTTGAGAATTTTCAGCATTTTCCATTTTTACTTCAGATTTCCAGCATCTGCAGTATTTTGCTTCTTGGAAAATGTATACCATAATTTTGTAATAGCGATCCTAAAACAATTCGTGAGATTTTAGTAAAATGGATTGTTTGTCTTACTGGTTTTAAAACAAAATTGAACAAACCTGTAATAGCTTTCACAACCAACTCATAAACTTCAGGGATTTCTTCATTCACTGGAACACATAGCATTTCAAGAGTGACCCAGTGCAATGCCCTGTAGGTCATAAAATAAAAAGGGGATAAAATACTGTCAATCTAAAATTGCAGAACCTCTCATTTGTGAGGGCAGAAATGGCTAAAATGTCTTTCAAACTGTGAACTTACCAAAACACTAAAGTCTTTGAATATTGCTGAAAAGAGACATGTTTCCAAAGCTTTTCCTCTTGCACTCGTCAGGACAAATGCAAGAGTACCAAATGTCAAATGACAATAATTTATATTAATATCAGTCAACTCTAATTGGTCAAGTTATTGCCTTGGAGAAGGCAAGGGAACCATCCAATGAAATTCAAAAAAGGCAAAGGCTTGAACATATTCTTTCTGTTTACAATCTTTCACTTGATGTCTAACGCACTTGAAATTTATGAATGTCGAAAGTATCCTTACCTGATTCTTTTCTGAATTGCAAGGTCTTTTTTCTCATCATCAGTTGTCTCTGGACAAAACACATTTTTGTATAGTCGTGTCATGATGTAGTTTTCAATCTGGTCCATCAATTTTTCTATCCGTTCAGGGGAACCTGGAATAATAATTAAATGTATAAAACCTTCTTGCAGGGTAAAGATAATTTTAGTAGCAGATAACAAACCTGCACAACCCAAATGAAGGCTAGTGAGTATTGCAAACCTGAATTTCTATAATGTGAATATTTTGCATATGAACAGTAAATGACTTGCGATTTTGTTGCAACTGTAACTGAAGAAATCTAAAATGAACACTGACTTTCAAAAACAATCGCTTATGATGGAAACAATATTAAACACACAGCTCTATGCAACTCCTTCTAATTGAAAATCCAGCACCCAAACAGTTAGCTATAAAAACTGACAAGAGTTACTTCTTATTTCCAAATCCTAGCAGACAAGGTTGAGGAATATTATTTGTTCTGAGGGGTAGGAAAAAAAAAGGAAAATCTTAAGCAAAGCCTTGGCAGTTTTCTCACCTCATTTGATTATTCTTAGCAAATAACTACAATTTCTCTTGGCAAGAGGTGGACCAAGTTGATCAATTGACAGTGGATAAACATTTAGGGGAAGGTGATAATTGTGTAATACAGACTAAAATAGTGGTGGAAAATGCCAGTTGTCAACTTAGAGTAATAATCATCAAATTGAGATGAGCCGTCTTCAATGGATCAAGACCTGGGCTGGACAGACCAGAACCAAAGGTTGATGGGAGAAACAGTAGCTGAACAATGGGTTATCTTTAGAGATAGTTCAGGCATAAAAGTGTATTTCCTCAAAAGGGAAAACTAAGAAAATCAAACCTGGAACTCTCCGGATGATGAAGGAGACAGACATTAAGTTAAAGAAGAAAAAGTGTGCTTAGGACAGCTGTCAGGTAGTAGTGTCCATGGTGACGACATATGCATGAAGTGTGTCCAGCTACTGCTCCTTATTTACCACATGGCGCACCTGGAGTTGCAGATGGACACACTACGATGCATTCACGATGCTGAGAATGTTGTGGATAGCACGTTTAGCAATCTGGTCAGACCAACAGTAAGGGCTACATAGACAGTGAAGAGTTGGGTGATCACCAGGAAGACAAATGTGGGCAAACAGCACAGGAGTCCCTTGTAGTCATTTCCCTCTCAAGCAGGTACACAGTTTTGGATACTGTTGGGAGATGACTTCTCAGGAGAAAGCAGCAGCCAGATCAGTGGCACCATGACTGGCACTGTTGTACAACAGGGAGGGTCGAAGTGTAGGTGAGCAGTAGTGACAGGGGACTGTCTCGTCGAGGGCACAGATAGGTTTTCTATGGCCACACGTGGGACTCCAAGATAGTTTGTTGCTTCCCTGGTGCCAGGGTCAATGACGTCTCAGCATGATCACAGGATATTCTGAAGTGGGAGCATGAGCAGCCAGAGATAGGTGCACATTGTTACCCATGACATAGGCAGAAAGAGAGACGAGGATCTGCGAAGAGAGTTCAGGGAGTTGGGTAGGAATTTGAAAAGAAGGCCCTTCTAGGGTTGTAATCTCAGATTTAAACTAGTGTGGCTGGGGTGAGTCCCACAACTCAGCAAGTTAAATGACTAAGGAGGAATCTGACGCAAAGGCCAGTAAGACTAAAAGGAAGAACAGATGAGGAAAGTTACTGAACACAGGGGGATTGGTGGACTGAAGTGTATCTGTTTTAATGTGAGGAGTAAGACAAGTTAAGCAGATTAACTTAGAGCTTGCAGTAATACATATAACTATGATGTTGTCGCTATTATACAGATTTGGTTAAGAGAGGGGCAAGATCAGCAGCTTAACATTCTGGGATTTAGGTATTTCCGGCCTGATAGAGAGAGATGTAAAAGAGGCAGGGGAGTTGTGTTACTGAGGGAGAACACCTTGGACATCTCATCCAGCAAGGCCATATGGGTAGTGTTCAGGAATAGGAAGGGTGCCATCACTTCGATAGGACTGTACTACAGATGTCCCAACAGCCAGGTGATAGAAGAACGGAGAAGCAGACAGATTATGGAAAATGTAATAACAACAGGGTTGTTGTGCTGTGTGATTTTAACTTCCTCTATATTGACTGAGACTTGCTTGGTGCCAGGGGCTTGGATGCAGGGAAATTTATCCAAATAGGAATGGAGTCCTACTAGATCTGGCATTGGAGAATGAACCCGACCAAGTGACTGAAGTTTCAGTGGAGGAGCATTTCAGGAGTAGTGACCATAATTCAGTAAGTTTTAAGTTACTTAGGGATTGGATTAGGCTACAGGTAGTCCTTGTGTGAAAATACTAAACTGGGAAAGGCTAGTTACCACAATATTAGGCCGTTTGAGAGTAAATCCACATCTGGCATGTGGGAATCTTTTAAAGGCCAGTTGATTAGAGTTCAGGACCATCATCTTCTTGTGAAAATGAAGGATAAGGATGGCAAGATTTGGGAATCTTGGATGACAAGAGAAATTAAGAACTTCGTCAAAAACGAAATGGAGGCATACGTAAAGTTTAGGAAACTGAAGACAGACGGAGCCCTTGAAGAATACAAATCTCACAAGAGAGATATGTATTAATCTGGAAAGTAATAAATAAACCATAACTGTACTATTTATGAGTGAATCCACAGATATGACTACGGATTACAAAACTAACAGGATAAAGTTAAAGGCTTTATAAGTGAATACATTTGGCATTCAAAACAAAATAGACAAGCTGACAGCACAAATAAGTACAATCCAATAGCCATTAGAGAGACGTGGCTGCAAGATGACAGTTTCGAAGCTGCATTTTGAAGGATTTAGGAAGGACAGGAGTGTAGAAAAAGTGGAGGGGTGGCTCTATTAATAAAATATGGTGTCAGCTAGTCCAGTAGAAAAGAATGACTCAATTTCAGGAAATCAGGAGGTTTAGGTAAAAGGCATGACATGATAAAGACAAGAAGTCATTTATTGCATTACTGTACAAGCCCTATATTAGTTATCACATGAGAGGAGACAGTAAAAAGGAGGAAATTGTAAAAGCTTATCGGAAAGGTACAGCATTAATCGTGGGATATTTGATCTACGTTTCGCCTGCAAAAGTAGCATAGATGAGGAATTCACAGAACTTTTTTCAGGATGGTTTCTTAGAACTACGCATCTTGAAGCAAACCAGACAGCAAGCTATACTAGATATGGTATTGTTTAATGAGTTTAATTAATCTGTAACCACATAGTGAAGGTACCCCTAGGCAGCTCATGGCTTAAACTTTAATTAAGGCAATTATGAAAGTGAGAGCAGAACTAGCCGAATAAAAAATGCAAATCAAAGCTAAAGGAAAGGTCAGTAGAATTGCAAAGCCAAACATTTAAGGGGATATTTCAGGATATGCAGACTAGACACACTCCAAAGAGAAGGAAAAATTCCAAAGGGAGGGCCCAACATCCATGATTAACTAAAAATGTTAAAGACAATTTCAAACTTGAAGAAAAAGCATTTAATTGCACAATAAAATGGTGGCATGTCAGAAGATTGAACAGATTACAAAACAACATAAAAGAGTAATTATAATTAAAAATAGAGTTTCTATAGATTCTTTCTTGAAGAAGTTACCAAAGTGGACATTGGCCTGAGAGAAAGCGAGTCTCAGGTATTAATAATAGAAAATAAAGGACGTGACAGATGAATTGAACAGATATTTTGCATTAGTCTTCACTATACAGAATACAAGTAATATCCCAGAAATATCTTTAAATTAAAGAATGAAAATGAGGAACGTGATGGAAAGCTTACAACCACAAGGAAATTGGTATGGAGCAAATTGTTGGAGATGGCAGCGCACTTAGAAAAGTTTAACAATAATCTAGCGTGCCAACATGCTTTCATGAAAGGAAGTCATCTTTTATCACTTGATTACAGATAGAGGAAGTAACATGTGCTGTGGATAAGGGGAACCAGTGGATGTACTATGTTCAGATTTTCAAAAGGCATTTGATAACATGTCACAACAATCATTGCAGAAAAAAAGTTCAATGTTTTTAAGGGTAGAATTTTTGTTTGGATAGAAGGTCAGGAACTAACAGGAAACAGACTCGGTATAAATGGATCATTTTCTGGTTGGTAAGATAACAAATGGTTTGCCACAGGGACATGTGGAGGAGCCTCACCTTTTTACAAGTTTTATAAATGACTTGGATGAAGGGACTGAAGGTATATTTGCCAAATTTGCTGATGACAGAAGCTAGGTAGAAAAGTATCTTGTGAAGTAGACATAACCTATATCGACACCCACTGTGGTGGGCAAAGATCTGCCAAGCTACATATAATGTTGGAAAATTCAAATCTATCCATTTTGGCAGGAAGAACAAAAGAAAAAGGGCCCATTTTCTAAATGGTGAGAGACTGCAGAGCTCCAAGAGGCAGAAGGAACTGAGCAGCCTTAGTCACAAACCACAAAAGTAATACTGCAAGTAATAAGGAAAGCTAACAGAATGTTATTGTTTATTGTGAGAGCAAGTGAATACCAAAGCAGGGAAGTTACGTTTAAAATTGTACTGTTTATAAAAAAGCACAAATGTTTATAAAATTGTACTGTTTATAAAAAAGCACTACTGATGCTGGAAATCTGAAAAAAAAAAATAACAAATTGCTGGAGAAACTCATCAGGTCGGGCAGCATCTGCGGACAGAAAGCGGAGTTAACATTTCAGGTCCGTTCTGAAGTCGTCACTGGACCCAAAACGTTAACTCTGCTTTCTCTCCACAGATGTTGCCAGATCTGTTAAAAGTTTCTCCAGAAATTCTGTTTTTGCTTTTGGAATATTGTGTACCGTATTCATCTCCTTATAAAAGAGAAGAGAAATGCACAGAATGTAGTTTAGAGGTTCACTGAACTACTATTTCAAGTGAATGAGCTGTCTAATGAGGAGACGTTGGGTTGGCTAAGGTGTTATCCACTGGGGTTTAGACAACTAAGAGGCGATTTAGTTGAAACATATAAAATCACAAGTGATCTTTACAGGGTGGAGGTAGAAAGGATGTTTCCACTTGCCAGATTCTAGAACTAGGGGTGACTGCAAAAAGGAGTCACCACCAACACAGCAAGAGGGAAAAAAGAACTCAAAAGGTTGTGAATCTTTGGAACTCTTTTCCTGAAAATGTGGCAGAAGCAGACCGTCTAAGTAATTTTAAGGTAGAGGTAGACAGGTTCTTGAGCAGCAAATGGGTAGAGTTATTGGCAACAGGTGGGAACATGGATCACCAACGGTCTTACTGAACAGTGGCAACCTGAATAGCTTATGTTCCTAATCATTTGTTTGAATGTTAAAAGCTTCCAATTTTGTGCATGCATAATGGAAATACCTTAGCAGTTACCTCACCAGTGTGTAGATTGATGGCTTTTTCATAGAAATATGGGTCAGTTTTTTTTTTGAGGAAAATAAACTTTTGTTGGTAACTTATGACTATTTTCTTGTGCTAACTTAAACAATGCTGTGTCTAAGAAATCAGTACTACCCTGTGCGGAGTATCTTTAAGTTCAATGGAATGGTGTCAAATTAAGATATTGTTGAATTCTTCTAAATTTGCTTTTGTGCAAGTTTAAATACCACTTTGTGACTGCCACCTCATAAATAGTGAGAATGAAAACATAACACCCAAAAACTCTTAAGAAGAGTGCTCAAAAAATATTGATTTAAATTCAGAGTACATATAAAAGCATGTAATATCAAAATGTCAATTTTATGTCCTTGCCAGTATATTTTTAAAAAAAAGCTGCTCAGAGCAAGGCACCTTTAAAACTGGAGTGGGTCTGCAGTCGGTCAACCATGTTTTGATAGAAGTCCTGGACACACTCAGATTGTTCCTCAATGCTCAATTCCTAAGGAGGAAGTAGTTCATATATAACAACTTTAGTCAAATACCAGCAAAGAATTTATTTCTGGTATAATTGAAAAATAACCACAGATTTACAGTAACAAATGGAATATCTTGCAATGCTGTAGTGCCTTACAAGTTAAAAAGAAACTAAAATTAGTGTCACAATAAGAGACATCAACATGTAAAAAGAATTTGAGAAGGGGAGAAAAAAACACAACTATTTTCTGAAAGGCATTTAATGAGTGTGTTACTGAAATAATGGGACAAGAGTGTAATAGAAAATAGGGAGTCAAGATGAATAGAAGGTGATACGGCGTGGATGAATTTTTCTGTACTGAGATAAAGGCAGGGGCACTCACTAGCCAGAAAATCAATGTGAATTCCACTATTGAGAATTGGAAGCTTCACAACATTCTGCAAATTTTAAATGATAGCATTACTACTGCAGTACTTATTATTTTAGTATTGGAGACTCCTCTTAAGACATGGTGCTTTACATAACCATTACCTTGGACAAAGAGAGTTCTGGTCCATTTTTGATTCCCTTAGTATAGCATGAATTTCAAGACCGTGGAGGCAGCGTGGAAGAGATTTACTAAAACACAAGGTGGTAGATTTCTTTTTGCGTATAGAGAAAACAATTCAAAAAACAATTGCACTTTTCATGACAACAAAGATTTAACTATAAAGGCGTTTGACAAAGTGAACTGGTCAGCAAAGTTATAACCAGACAGGATATTTAGCAAAACCTAAAAAAGAAAATGTTGGGAAAAATAAATCTTTTGCATTGCGCACTCAAGATATGGAATACCCTACCTGACACAGCAATCAAAGCAGGATTTATAATTGCTTCATTTAGGACAAAAATAAAAAGGATGCAGACAAAGCACAGGGTCTTTTTTTAGTTTGAATAGACAGCTTTCAGAGAGCTCACGAAAGACATGATGAATCAAATCACCTCCATCTGTGCTGGAAGATGCTATGTTAATTGTTGAGATTTTGTAAACTCAGATTTTAATTGATGCAGTTACCATCCTTTTTCTTTGGTGAGATTTAAAATTTTCTTGCAGTAGTTTGTGTGAATTTACAGTGATTAAATTAACAAACAGCTTTAGGCATTGACCTCTACTCAGTGATTACACCCCACCTCCAAGACAGAAGATTGTGGGTTCAAGGCCAATTCCATAGACTTGAGCACACAATCCAAATTGGTAATATCATGTAGCGCTGAGGGAGTGCTGCAACCTTGTCGTTCAGCTGAGATATTCAATCCAGTTTTCCTGCATTGATGGATGTAAAAGATATACCTACTCAAAGAGAAGTACAAGAATTCCCTTATAGCCCATTATGGTTCCTCAAACACTTTCACTAACACTTATTATATGATCATATATCTCTGTATTACTTGTCGGACTTGATTGTGCAGAATCTGATTGTGCAGAATTTGATTGCTGTGTTCCCTCATGTTACATCGGTCACAACACTGCAAAAGTGCTTATACGGGTTCCCTTTTCTTTCAGCCTAATTCTTTCTTCACATTTAAAACTCTGTTCATTTATTACAAATCACAAGAGTAGAGTATTGGAACTTTTATACTTCTTAGTTACATTCATTGGGGACAGTAATTCTACTAAGATCATACAGGAATCCGTTATCTACTCAAAACCAATGTTGTATAAACTTATAGTTAATATTGAATGCACCCAAATACAACTGTCTGCAATCCTGGACTCCACAGTACAGGAAGAATGCTTAAGCTTTCAAGGGTGAAGAATGCAGTTTCTCTATGAAGTACTCTGACATGACAAAATTCAAATAGAAATAAAATCTGCTTCTGTTCATCAGAACAAGAACAATATGAAATAAAGATTTAAATATAAAAAGATGAACGGCATAGACAAAAGCAGATTGTTCCTGACTCCTCAACTGGGAACACTGGGCTATGGAAATGCATTTAAATATAAGATTTGGATCTGAAAGCAAGAAAAACTTCTTTATACAAAGCATTGTGGGATTCACTCCAAAGTTAGAGGTTGAGGTCCAAAGTATGTTTGCTTTAAACACCAAATTATATACATGGACAAATGAAAAATGGTTGAATGGACACGGAAAAGTGTGGACAAACGTAGTTTGAGCTATTTACTTATGTGAGGACATATGCCAGGATGGATGAGACCAACTGTGCGTTTCACGGTTATAACAAACCTTATGAACCCCATGAACATTATTACAATGTCAATTATTACTATAATATTTCAGTAAGCTCAGAATTAGATTATAAAGAGTTTTCAGGTCAGTTGTTGAATATTAATGCTTTTTTTTTTATGTTCAACTACACAATACACAGCTGAAATGAAGTGCTTTCAAATTTTACCTTTTTATGTTGCATTGACTCAATAAATCCTCTGCATTGTTTTAGTATATCTTGACCAGGTTTGCGAAAGATCTTAAGGAAATCAATAAAATCCTTAGATGCACGTTCTGTTTCTAGGCTGGTCTGCCTATTTATGGATGGACTTGAGGCTTTAACTTCCTGACTGTCTGCTACTTTTGACAAGAAAAAATAAATGAGAAACCCAGTGTTCAAATACCTTTTGTTTGTTTCATATTTAGTTTGTCTGAAAGCCAAGTGTAATCTTGTTACAGAATGCTACATTTTTAGCATAAAATATGCTACAGTACAATAAGTGTAATGTTGCTTCAAAAATCCAGTTTTAATCAATGGATTTTATTTAGAGTTTGCAACTTTTGTCACTGGATACTAACTGTACTTTTCCTAATTGCTATGAGAGACAAGCATGCAACAAGAGCAAAACTAAAACAATGCCATCATAAGTGATTAAGCAGTTTTGCTCATCATGGAGTAAAAGCAATTTCTACTTCCGAAATTATTGCTGGGACATTAAATAATAACATCTCAGAAGTCACACCACCTCCTTTCTTGCTTTTGTGTTGGCAAAGAAGTCGCAACAATATCAAGAGCAAATACATTGTAAAGAACTCACACGGCAGAAATCAATGTAGTTTCCAGTACCAAAGATACAAAATTTTTTTTTGGAATTAGTCAATATTGGCCAAGACATTGGACCTCTCATAGATTTAGCAGACTAATCTGTTATAATGTCATTCCTATCAGATACTACAATTGAATTATAAACTGGTTTAAAATAAATGGGTTTCTTCCAACATAAAATAGCAGACATAGGAAGGCAATGTGCTCATCCACCACCAACACCAACTGCAAATTCTACCCTCATTTTACAGCTGAAAAATATAATGGAACACCAATAAAATTATTTCAAATAATGTAAAGTCTGTAAAACATTTAAAGCACTATATAGGTACGTTCATAAAATATTTCATACGGAATATGTAACATGTTTAATTGAATAATTGGAAATTATAGCAATAAACTGTATCAAGCAGTACACAGAGGAAATGAATTCCCACTAAATGGCCTCTATTACTATAGAAAAATAACTACAAAAAAGGAAGTTATTACTAACATTGACAGTCAAAGAGCTCAGAACTGTTACTAATTTAAATTTCAGGTCAAAAAATAACCATGGCATTAGTTGCCAGGAAGAAAATCAATGTTTTTCTTTTAAAAGCACAAATTTTAAATTGTATCAGTCTGAAAGCCTAATTTGAAACGTATTGTATGTATAGAACATACGAAGTAATTTTATTGAAGACAGTATGAAATGTAGGAATGATATAAAACTAAAGCATCATTTTAAACCCACAATGATGTAGCATTTTTCAACATGCAGGATAATCTGAGCTGCAAACAATTACATTCACATCTGCTGCAAAAGTAAATCTGTTTTTAAATTTAATAGATGTTTTAAAAGATTACTCATGGTTCCTATTCAGGAAAAATGGATCAAAAAGAACAATCAAATTAAACATTATTTTCCTAATTTTAAAGTTAAACAATTAGGTACAAATTAGTACTTACTTCTGCATTGTTTTCAAGTTTAAGATGCAAAAAGACAGTTATTTAGTGTTTACACACTAACTACTGCATTTCTTTTGTAATTAAAAGCTGATCACAAACTTGTTCATAATTTTTTGCCACATCACATCAGCTATGCAGTTATAGTACAATGTTTGTAGTTATATATTTGTAAGCATTTCATGAAATTAGATGTCAATTGTGTTTTGTGGGAAAGTACTGGCTGGATAATTTGATAATGCACATGTCTTGCCAGTACCTTTTTCTCTCATTGAAAATTACAGGCAAACATTTCATCCTAAGAAAGATGCAATCCTTTCACATTCGCACAATAAATTAAACTTATCCTAGAACTTTGCTAACTAATAACTCATTAACTCATGTCAGACTATATATATCCCGAATCAATAAGATTACTTTTTAAAATTTAATTGCAATACAAATAAAACTAACCGTATTGCCAGTTTCATAACAATTTTGAGCCCTATGATAAATTGATTAGCACCTACCTTGCAATTCACCAGCAAAATACTGCAGTGAAATGAGGGGCAAGAGAGTACTAAATGAACACAAGGCACAATGAAAACAGAAAAGGAAGCACACATTTCCCACATCATGTATATGAAAAACAAGCAAGAAATTCACACCAAGATGAAAGTAGCTTTGCAAAAATGCAGAATTTGCATCATACAATTAGCTAACATTGCAATCACCAGGTTAAAATGCTGCTTTTCGGCCTCCAAATGAAATGTCATCTAGTGTGTTTATCACTTACATGTACTAACACCAAATTCAGTTGGGTCTTATTAGTGCGCTTGCACCACTGCCGTCCTCCCACACTAGGTATCCTCTGACCTACCCAAGGGACAATTTAGTACTGTGATCCATGCTTGTTAGGGACTGGATTTGTTCTGGCCAATTCATGTTACAAGAAACCTTTACAGCCAGAAATGACATAGGTATGTGGGCTGGATTCAAATCTCTGAAGTAAAGATCAATCACTAGCCAACTACACCAGACATTTACAGGAGCTCATAACATTAGATTTTACCGAAAAATTATTGGCAAAATGTACATTACATATTTTGTTATATAAACATGACTGCAAGATTATGTTTAAAACCTCTCAAAAGAATAATTAACTAGCTTTCCATAAATCCGATTAATGCAAAGCAGCACAAACTATTCAACTCAAGTCATAACTTCAATAATTCTCAACATGTTCTACTTTACATATGTGTTAAATTTAAAGCTCCTTATTGGAATAGTGAGTAAAAATACTATCTGATTTATTGTATGAATAATAAAAATACGGTAGAAATGTATCTGTGACTAACTTAAATGTTGGGTGCACTAATTTGTTTCTTGGATCAAAACTTCATTTCTAAAATTAACCAATTAATAGTTCATTTTTGAAAAGGGCACTGCATGTTCATATTTATCTATGTTAAAATGTATCAAGTATTGTACAGCAGGATTTGCAAAGGAAACATGTAATAATGCAGGTTATATCATGGTGAGCACAAAATCAACTAGATATGAACATAATTCTGAAGTGGCAAGTTAGGAGTAGTCCACTGGAGCCTGGTCTGCCATTCAATAAGATCTGATCATGGCCTCGCTCCACTTTCTTGGCTACCTGGATACCTCTGACTGCCTCAACAATCAAGAATCTATCTCAACCTTAAAACATTCAATGACCCCAGCCTTCACTGTTCTCTGAGGTGGAGCGTTCCACAGTCTCAAAACAACAAAAAAAGTTCTCATTTATCTTAAATGAGACAGCCCTTATTTTTAAATTTGTTCCCTAGTTCTAGCCTCTCCTAAAAAGATGAAAACACCTGCTTAACATTCATCCTGTCAAATCCCCTTAGGATTTTGTGTTTCAATAACATCACCTCTCATTCTTCAAAATTCCAATAGATACATGGCTGACCTTTCCTCATGAGGTAACTCCTTCACCCAGATAAAATTAGGTAATTTGCTGTTATGAATAAATGCAGCAATATAACCCATCCTTAAGAATACGTTGCCTATTAATACCTAAGAGCTCAGATTTCCTGAATATGAAATTTAATTTACATTTTTCTAAATTCAGAATATGCTTCAATAAACTTGATTATACTATATTATAATGCAATAATTTTAGTCATCTTGGTATCATTCACAACAAAATCATCTGACTAAGCTATCTATTCTACAAGCAACACGTTTAGGAGTAAGGAAGAAAATAGATATGTATATTTTATGTAAAAATATACATTTTAAAACAGACACCAGGGATTCAATTTTTAGTAGCCATAGTTGTTCCAAATTGAAAAGCAAACATACAAAATAAGTCTCACTTGAAGCAAACATGGAATAACGATAAAATCAAATAAACTGTGGCGCAGTGGTAGGGTCCCTACCCCTGGACTAAGAGGCCTGGATTCAAATCCCACCTGCTCCAGAGGTACAGGGTAACATCCCTAAACAAGTCGATTGGAAAAACAGGTTAAATAAAAAGAGTTAAGTAGGTTGCGGCACAGTGGTAATATCCCTACTACTGGACCGGAAGGCCCGTTTTTAAGACCCATCTGCTCCAGAGGTATGTAATAACATCTCTGAACAGGTTGATTAGAAATATAGGTAAAATCAAGTAGTTTATTCTGACTTTCGGTTTTGCTTAGTATATGCCCACAGAAGTATAAAAGAGAAAACAAAATCAAGAATAATTTCAATTTATTCAAAATAAAACAAACAAAAAAAAAACAATAAAATACTTCATGCTTCAGATTAACTGTCCTGAAATAGTCTTATCGAAACTAGCAGTTTCATTTCCACCAGCTAGCAAAGATACAAATCAGTGGGCCGATCTGACACTTATCAGAATGTAACACATTTGTGCTCTAATAGTCTGCCATCAAGTGGCAGGATTTCAAAACAGAACAAGCTTTTGATAATAGCAGGAAAGTATTTCACCAAATGGAGAAGGAACAGCTCATTATGCTCTTCCAGGATTGGTTGCAAAAAAAAAAAAATGAGCAAACAGAGCTGCCTGCAAAAGAACAGAAACTGTGGGGCTGTGGGTTGAGCAATCCAATAATGAAATCAATACTAGACTTGGTCCCAGGTAACTTTATGACACTTGGGAATGATGTAAATGTTAAAAAAAAGGAAGATATTTCAGCTTTTATATAACGGTTTGAGAAATAAAATTTTAAATAGCCCGTCTGAATGACTTATCTTTTTGTATATTAGAATTCAAATCAATGACATCTCATTTCTCCTCACAAGAAGTCAAAAACTAGTTATGAAATAAAAGTTTGATTTGAATAAAGTTACCAATTTAGTTGTTCCACAACTATGGGCAGTAAAACTAACCCCAATTACCCAAGCAAAGGTAATTCACAATACCAGTCAGCGTAGACAGGCAGCTTTGCGGCTGTGCTGCATTACCTTCAGTAGGAGAAGCCAGCTCCCATGGTGGAGTAAAAATCTCCCTCAAATCCCTAAGAATGTTATCCGCATTGCATTCCCTCCCACCTAATCCATGCTTAAGAACTCTGTCTTGATTCACTGAATGCAAATGCAAAAAAGAAAATAAAGCAAGAGACAAGTGGGAGAATAGCATGAATGGGAAAAACAAGTCATTAAAAAAACATGTAATTATTCAGACCATGATCATACAGTGCAAGACAATGAATGAAAATTAGATACCAACAGCTGTTCAATACCCTCATCCTGTGCCAAGTGACTGGATGACACTGAGAAGTATGAAATTATGTAAGAGACTTATTTTCCTCTTTGCTTATGCTTTCATTTCTTATTCCATTAAATGTAATTTCCACTGGAGAGCTATCATTAGTTGAGGAAAACAGCAGTATTGCAATTTGGAGATCAAAATACATCTAACCGCTATTCAAAAAAAAAATGGCCTCCTTAATTATATCGACTGGAAAATTCCTCAGAGTTGCTGCCAAACAGGGTCACTTTGCTAGAAATATGTTGGACACCAATTTTGCATACAAACAGGCTTTTCATTGCCCAATAATGCGGGTGGGATAGGAACAATTGAGGAATTTTCCAGCCACAGAATTAAGTTTTTAAATAAACCACTTATTTTTTTTCAAACTGTATTTAGACATTAGAAAATAGGAAATCCACTGAAAAAGTATAATAAATGACTATAATAAGTAAAATTGAGCCTAACTTCGCACTGTGTTGTGAATCTTGTCTCACGATGGAACATATCTTACAATGTACAGATAAGTGAGCGTACTTAGGGAAAAATTAAATCATTTATGTAACTTTTAGCTTGCAAACTAGAAAATGTTTCAGTTTTTTTTAAACAAAGTATATTGGCCTTGAAAGCTAGACATCCTATGGCCTCAGTGACCGAGTCAGCTGATTTGTGCCAAATGAGTAACAGTGCAGACATCAACTAAGATCTGAATGGAAGCTGTCCAAACTAATTTAACAAATTCTTTATAGTCAGCTGAAGAGATTTTAATCTTGAGTGCAAGAGACTGGATTTAAATGTAAAACTGAAAGAAATCACTGCACCATCCAGCTTCCCTGGAACAATCTTATTCATGGTCATTTGCCTACAACTGCCTGAAAGTGAAATACAACCAAGACAGGCCTCAAGATGATGAGAAAGCAAACAGAAGCATTTGTTCTGTCAGCACTGGGCAAATGTAATGCAAAGTATGTAAATCCTAAGCAGTAACATTCCTCATCCTGAACAGACAACACTGGAGGGGTTGGTGAGGGGAGCAAGTTGAAACCTTTTTGGGATTACGTATAACAGACAGAAAATTTAATTAAATTGGAAACAGAATAAATGTGCCTCTGGGCAGAAAACAAGGCGGAACTTGAAGCACCAGATAAAGCTAGATTTTGTGAATTTAGTTATGCAACTGGACATTGTTTAGCATGGAGCAGGGAGGCAAGTTGCACCTGTGGTGATATCACTTTCTCTGAAGTAGTTTTCCACCACAGGTTTTTCTTTGGCTGTGTACAGCTCAATAGCTACTTTATATTGGTGCTGATCATAGACAGTAAAAGAAATTACGTAGATGCTGGAAATCTGACATACATGCAAATTACTCGGCACACTCCACAAATGAGAAATAAAAAAATATGGTACTACGTTTCAGAATGCTTTTCAAATCAGCCATATTATAGAATTGGAAGGTAATCAAATGACAAATTTCAAAAACAAAATGAACATTGCAGTAAAATATTTATGGGTGGATTATGTAAATGAGAACCAGCTTTTATATCATAATATCCAGAACAACAGGTGTAACTTTGAAATGATATTGAAATGGTATAAATGGCTTAATTTTTCACTATCATCAAAAATAAGCTAGGGAGTAAACTTGTAGTTGTCCTGTATATCATTGGTCAATTTCATTCTCAGAATTTCCATAATAGCTTCACTTCCTGAATCTTGCCAATATGATGACTCCACACGTAATTATGCAAAGCACACAAACATTTGCAATCAGAAATATCTGGCAAACGCAAGACTAGATTGTTAAAGACACTTGTTCTCAGAAAAGAAAGAAGAAATCAGATCACGCATTTCCAAGCTATTTACCTTTCTTTGGTGCAGCCCGGGATGATGGACTGAAGAACTTTTTGACAGTCTGGACTTTTCTTTTTGTCTCATTTGTTTTTTTCTCTTCAAATTTAGAAAAGGTGAGTGATGGAGCCCCTTGGCTGCTAGCATAAGCAGCTTCCTCTTCACGCTGTAAACTTTGTATTCAAAATAGTTTAGAGTAGTTTTAGATTAGTATACAATGCAGAAGCAAATATTCAATGCATACTGCAGCGGGTCTATTATCTTATGTAGCAAACTAACCTGCTTAGATAGATTTTACATGCATTAAATGTTATTAAACCTATTGCCGAACCGATGACATAATTAGTCAGCAAGTTCCCCTTCAATTAAATAGAAAGGATCTTTCAATTACGGACATGAGGTAAAAATAAGTAATGTCCAAAAATTTCTTGAGAAGGAAGCAAAAGCGAAAAGAGACACCAATTGAAAAAAATAAACAGGAGAAAGCAAAATCAAAGAAAAGCTGCACAAATTCAATGGGAACATTAGTCTAGAAACTTAACTGCTTAATAAATTAAACCAATAATGCAAAAGAGTTGTCCCTAGTGCTAAAATGTTCAAATTACATTTCGTACAATGTGGAATGCATGATATCCACTCAATTTTATTTTTGTTAGCATTGGTTCTCTGTTACCATTCTATAAGCCTCAGCATAATACTGGTTCCAGACCCATAACACTTCTTCTATGTGGCTCAGAACCATATCACATTCGGCACTTTTTCCCCCAATATGCTTATTACTCAAGGGATTTATTTTTAAAAAATACACATTATGGATGAACAAAAGTAATGAGCAAGACTGACAGGTGCCATGGTTGACAAAAAAGGATTTCCATCCACGGTCAGTCTTGGAATGTGTAAAGGATTTGCTAGTAGGGTGCAAAACAAGCAAAGCAGTAGCACTACCGTTCTGCAAGCTCCCAGTCTTCCTGAATTTGTCGCTGTCTTGCTTTGCTGTACTCTTCTCTCCAACACTTGGAACAAAAACCTTGCCAAGCAGGATTTCCATAGTAACCACACCCTTTCTTACACAGCAGCTCTGACTGGTCCACATGAATTCCTCTACGTTCCGACTTCAAGCTCATATTTCTAATGGGAAACAAAACAAAGTTACAATAAAGACAAACTAAAGTCTGAAAGAAAGACCAACTCTGCATAAAACAGTTATGTAAAACTGATAGACATAATTAAATAATTTAATAATTCCTCAAATAGTACGATAAAACTAGAATCAACTTTTTTCTTTTTTCTTGTAGTTCTATTAAAAATGAAAAGCTTGCAAATTCAGAGCACAGCTCTAAAAATGATTAAAATTTAGAGTAATGAATTTGCTTGATCTTACACCTGTAGTCACCATCTCAGGTAATGACATTTTGGGTAACTTAGAGAACAAAACAGAGGTGGGATCTGCACATATATGAGGCTCAAATAGGGTATATGCCAGCTTGAAGGAGGACATGTTTGCACAGGATTTCTGCTGCATAACAGACCTTCCATATATCCTTTGGCCAATGACAGAAAATCAAAGGAGTCCAACATTTCCTTGGCATAGGGCTTTGCACATTACCGGTAACGTGGAGTGCCCAGGTTTACAAACAACCATAACTTCATCAGCACAGTTAAAGCCCAAGCACAAGCTATGTCTGATGGCTGAAATCTCCCTGGAAGCCTTCACTGCAGAAATCTTATGACTTCCCCACAGTCTTCAGAGAGTTACCGTCATGGTTAAAGTACAGTGTACAAAAGATCTGACACAAAAAGGGCATCACAGCACTTCAGCAATTCATCTAATTATCAGATTACTTTTGTTACAAAGTGGAGTTGACCCCCCTCTGAGAACTAAAACTTAAACACCCAAAGAGGAGCACCTCACCTTATAATCTGTAAAAGGAGTGTGAAAACTGGTGTAACCTGCCTTTCAGCAACTTCTAGTGGTTAAATAAAATAAACCCCTGACACTCACTTTACAATCAACAAGAAGCAATTTATTTGTCTAAATCTAACAGTGAACAAATTAACTAAATTAATAAATCAAATAAATCCCTTCTAACTACCAACTAATCCTGAATAAAACAAGATTTTAATGGTATGCTGTTCCAATAAATACAAGCTCTACTTAAAATAATAGAATTAAAAAAATAAATTTAGTGTCTCGAAATTAAAGCCAACCATTGTGTCTTCTGAATGCGCGGTGCCTTCTCCATTGATTCTCCTGTCAGGTATATTAACCAGAAGTACCATCAGTACCTTTGATTTTCAGATGGCGCTTTCTCTGAGGCTTAGAGAATTCTGTGAGAGCCAGTGATTCTCTCTTGAGAGCTGATGGCTGTTAACTCTGGCAGGTGGCAGTTAGCTCTCCCGTCTTTGTCCAACTGTCCTCTTCTTTTATACCCTTGATGACATATCAATTTATTAAACTAGGATTTGTCCTATGTTGTCAAAACCATCAGATTTAAATTTAATTGCTTTTTGGTATCTCAGCGCCTGGTTCAAATTGATTGGCTAAATTCAAAATTTGCTATCTTGGTAACAAAACAAAACTGCTTCTTGGCCTACTAACTGTACTGCTTTTTGGTACAAATGATTCAATTCGGGTGCTCACAATGTATTTTCAAGCTTTCAAGCTGCTCACAGACATTTTATTTAAATCTCTAAGCATAGAAAAGCACAATCTTTTAAATGGATCATGCAGTGCTTTCTCCCCCAGCATTTTACAAACACCAAATTCTAACTTCCTGCCTCTCAATCCACAAGTACTCTACCCAACTTTACAACATCTCCCTCCTTAAGATAAACAATGAACCATCATCATGAAAAGATGGCTTCATTTTTTTTTCCTTTTAAAACCTTAACTCCACTATTACTAGATCCATAACTCATTAATCTAGGAGTTACATATTTTACACTAATTCTATATATATACACAACTTTGAACACGGCCGTTTCTATCTTATACAAACATTTTTCTTTTAAACCCATGATAAAGCATCACGATAATATTTTCACGACCTGCAACATGCACAATCTGTAAATTAAGTGCTTGTAACAAAAGACTCTAATGAAATTATCTGGCGTCTTGTCCTTAAATCTTTCCAGAAATGTCAAAGGATTGTGATGGGTATACATAACCCTCTCTGATGCATTGTTTCTAACGTAAATATGAAAATGTTGCAAGGCCATTACCAAGCTCAATAACTCTTTTTCAATGGTGGAATATTTCTTCTGGTGGATATTAAGTTTTTTTAGAAAAATAACAGATTGGCCTTTCAATTCCACCATCATCCTCCTGTAACAACACAGCTCCAAAACCTACACTGCTTGCGTCAATGGCAACTTTAAAGGGCGTGGCTAAAACTGGTGCAGCGGTTACTACTGCTTTTAAATTCTTAAATGCCGCCTGGCATTGTTCTGTCCATTGAAATTTCATGTTCTTTTTTAACAAATCCATCAACGGTACCACTACCTTACTGAAGTTTGGCACAAATTTCCTGTTGCATTTGGTCAATCCTTAAAATCATAGCACTTTCTTCTTCTAGGATGGTCTTGGAAATTTCTCAATGGTCTTCATCTTCGCGTTTCTTACAGTCATCGTCCATTTCCAATATTGTGCCTTTGCAAATTCTGTGTTTGCCAAGTTTATGACCAACTTTGCCTTTTATAGTCTCTCAAAAAGCTCTGCCAAATGCTCTGGATGATCTTTCCACAAATGACTAAAGATCACTAAGTCATCTGTGTAGATGACACAATTAGTCAATCTTGCAACAACTCTGTTCATAAGCCTTTGAAAAGTGACTGGTGTGTTTTTCATTCCAAAGGGCGTTCGTTTTAATTGATATAGCCCATTTGGGGTTACAAAAGCAGAAACTTTTTTAACTCTGACGAAGGCACTTGCCAGTCACCACGAAGTAAGTCCAACTTCACGACGATGTGGAGGTGCCGGTATTGGACTGGGTGGACAAGGTCAGAAATCACATGGCACCCGGTTATAGTCCAACAGGTTTATTTGAAAACACAAGCTTTCAGAGCCTCTCTCCTCCTCCAAATGTTCGTGAGCAAGATAGTATCAGACACAGAGTTTATAAGTAAAAGATCAGACGGTCACACTACTGATGAGGATGTACTAAACAAACCTAAAATGCTGTAAATCTTCAATCAATTAGAAGGTTTTAATTGATTAATATGGATATGTAATTCCCCAAATTCCTTTTAAGTCACTGTCCTGAGAGAACTAAAGGTTTTATCACTGTAGAGAAGAGGT
>JAHRHZ010000066.1:6860538-6952818 GCA_024137785.1 Ginglymostoma cirratum
ACCTCTTCTCTACAGTGATAAAACCTTTAGTTCTCTCAGGACAGTGACTTAAAAGGAATTTGGGGAATTACATATCCATATTAATCAATTAAAACCTTCTAATTGATTGAAGATTTACAGCATTTTAGGTTTGTTTAGTACATCCTCATCAGTAGTGTGACCCTCTGATCTTTTACTTATAAACTCTGTGTCTGATACTATCTTGCTCACGAACATTTGGAGGAGGAGAGAGGCTCTGAAAGCTTGTGTTTTCAAATAAACCTGTTGGACTATAACCGGGTGCCATGTGATTTCCAACTTTGTGATACAAATGGCGTGTCCTACTTTTTCCACACAGTCCTCCAGCCTTGGAACTGGGTATGAGTCAGATATGTTCATGGCATTGACTTTTTGATAATCTATGCAGAATCGTTGAGTACTATCAGGTTCGGGAATCAACATGATCGGTGAATGCCAGTCACTTTGACTCAGCTCTACAATGTCTTCTTGGTGCATCACTCCTGAACCTGTGCTGCTTTGAGAGGATCAAGCCTGTAGGGGTGTTGTTTTATCGGAACAGCTTTCCCTATGTCAATCACATGTACTATGGTATTAGTCATCCCCATTCT
This sequence comes from Ginglymostoma cirratum, assembly GCA_024137785.1. Lineage (NCBI taxonomy): Eukaryota > Metazoa > Chordata > Chondrichthyes > Orectolobiformes > Ginglymostomatidae > Ginglymostoma > Ginglymostoma cirratum. The sequence continues at coordinate 6,861,147 of JAHRHZ010000066.1, forward strand.
ATTTCTACACATATCCTCATAGCACTGCAACAAGTCTTTCAATTCAGTTCTCTGTTCCTAGGCCAGATAACTTACTACCCTATCCCATTCCTTAAGGACTTCCTCATTATTCAATTTATGCTACGGCACATCAAAATCCAACTCATCTAGATTTGAATCCTCACTCTGGGTGGTAGTAACTAATACCCGTTTCTCCGGTTCTCTTTTCTTGTCATTGTAAGGTTTCAGCAAGTTCAAATGACATATCCGATAAGTTTTTTTCCTGTCTGGCATCTTTACCACATAATTCACCTGAATCAACTTCTCAATATGATAGGGACCATTAAACATTGCATTGAAGGGATCTCCTACCACTGGGAACAGCACCAATACTTTATCCCCGCGGGCAAACGTAGCAATTTTAGATTTCTTGTCTGCTTCTTGCTTCGTTATGTGCTGTGCCACCTTCAAATATTGTTTAGCTAATGCACCTACTCTGTTTAACCTCTCTCTCACCTCAGATGCATAATCCAACTGTGAGATCTCTGACTTCGAACCTATCAATCTTTTTAAATTTTATTTTTAACAGGCCCTCTTAATTTGTGTCTGCATATCAATTCAAATGGAGTAAACTGAGTTAATTCATTTGGAGCATCTCTAATAGCAAATAATACAGATGCCATATGTTTATCCCAATCATTTGGGTAATCCTGGCAATAAGCCCTCAGCATTGTCTTTAGGGTCTGATGCTACCTTTCCAATGCTCCCTGGGATTCAGAATGATATGCACTTGATTTAAAGTGCCTGATGCCCAAATTATCGATGACTTCCTTAAATATTTTGGCAGTAAAATCACATTTTTGGTCGGACTGAATCTCCCTGGGTAGTCCATAATGGGCAAAGAAAGCAGGCAACTTCTCCACAGCCATTTCTTGCCTTGACATTCCATAATAGAATTGCCTCCAGAAACCTGGTAGATGCATTCATTACGGTTAGCAAATACTGATTCCCACTTTTGGTTTTACAGAGGGCACCTACACAATCAATCATAACCCACGTGAAAGGGTCTTCAAATGTGGGAATTAGTATCAAAGGCACTGGTTCAATTACTGCCTGTGGCTTTCCTACCATCTGACACGTATGACAGGTACACATCATACGGCAAAATTCAACCCCATTTTCATGTGGTCCAGGCCAATAGAAACGCTTCTGTATCCTAGCCCGAGTCTTCCTTACTCCTAGATGACCTCATACAGGTAATTCGTGTGCTACCTGCAATACTTTCTGTCTGTGTTGCTGGTAGAATACAATCTGATGAACTTCTGCCCATTTCTCATCTGCAATAACCTGCCACAGTCTCCATTTCTGCCTTAAGATTTTATCCTTACGGTAACAGCATTCTGGAGTACATTCTCATTCCTTCTTAGAGTAGGCTTTATGATATAAATCCTTTATTTTTTTTTGTTGTAACTCCATTAATCTTTCAGAACTAAACACCTCTGCCTTATCCTCTACCTGCTTAGATTGTTCCTTTACTATTTCATCAGAGTGTTAGCTAGCTGGACCTCAACTCCTTCATCTTTCTGTTTTGTTTTCCCTTCCTGTTATAAATTATGGCAGTGGGATGTTGTCACCATACAGTTCAGAAAAATTCCAGGGTGTTTTCCTTTTAACTCCTCAGTTCCCTGGTTTTCTTTTGGCTTCTCCACTACAATGGGAATCACTCCCACCTGTAATCCAGCTATATCGCTTCTAAGAACAAATTGTATTCCTGGAATAGCCAATTTTTCTATCACTCCCATTGTCACTTCCCCAGTCTCGATTGGACATTCTAGCCATATATTACACAGGGGAACATTAATTCTCTCTCCATTTATTCCACAGATTATCACTCTCTCAGACAATATTTCAGAAGGAGTGCAAATATTTTCACCTCTTACTATTAGAGATTGAACAGCTCCCGTATCTCTCAGTATTTTAAATTCTTTATCTATTCCCCCTGTTCTACCTGAGTAAACCTTACCCTCACAAGTGAAATCTTTAAAGCGATCGGGCACTATTTTACTACCTAGTCCGTGACTAGACTGTACACTCTCCTGCAGCTCCTCGACGTCTTTTGGGATTTCCTTCACTACCCCAACTAATCCCACTAGTTCAACCTCTTTTACCACATCCTTTTTCCCAGTACCTTTCTTAAACCACCTGCATTGTGATTTTGTGTGTCCCACCTTATTGCAGTGAAAACACCTGAGGTGTTTCTCTCTTTTCCACCCTCTTGGGTTTCTTTTTTCACATGCGGTAAACTGTTCCCAGTGTGGTCGATTTTGTTTTTCATTGAAGGATCTCCCGCTTTCCCAATTTCTATCCCTCATGGAATGAAATTGCCGTTGGAAGCTAGATTTTGACTTATGCACCAATGCGTATTCATCCGCCATCTCAGCAGCTCTTCTCGCTGTTTTAACTTTCTGTTCCTCAAGGCCAGTTCTTATCACTTCTGGAAGTGAGTTTTTAAAACTCCTCCAGCAGAATAATACATCTAAGATCCTCACATGTCTTTTCTATCTTTAATGCTCTCATCCATCTATAGAAGTCATTCTGTTTACTTCTTCCAAACTCGACATAAGTCTGACCTGGTTCCTTTCTTATATTTCTGAACTGTTGTCTAAATGCTTCTGGTACCAATTCGTAAGCACTCAAAATAGCCTGCTTTACTTCTTCATATTCTCCTGACGCCTCCTCTGACAGTGCTGCAAACACCTCACTAGCCCTGCCTACCAACATGGTCCGAATCAACATTACCCACACAGTCTCTGGCCAGTTCATCTGTTTAGCCAATTTCTCAAAGGAAACGAAAAAGACTTCTATACCTTTTTATTGAATTTTGCTACTGTTTCGACATTTTGTATATATTCCTACCAGGTCAATGGCTACAAGGAGTCCATTCATCATGACCCTCCTCCTCACTAAGCCTAGCTTCTACCTTCATTTCCATCATTTTAAATCAACTATCCAGTCTAATTTGCAACTTCCGAAGTTCAAACTCTCTCGCTTTCTCCTTTTGTCTTTCCTCTGGTTGTAACCGTGATTCAAACAGTTTCAGGTCGCTTTCCTGTTCATCTGCAATTGAGTTCTAACCATTTCCAAAGATTCTGTGGTGTTTTCAGCAAATTTAAATGTCAAGCTATCGCTGTAATTACCTCTTCTTTTCTCACAGAGAAAGGCAATCCCAGCTCCACCTTGTCTGCCAATTCTAGCAGCTTTTCCTTGCCCACCTTTCGTAAAACACTCAAAGTCATTTCTTCCACCCCCAGGAAACTCCAATACCTCACACTTGATTTAACCAACAACAAGGAACCAAAATTAAACCGACTTTCCACTTCTCATCTAAGTTTTATTCAAAGATCTAGGACACTAATCGCAAAGTCCGTTTAAATTTGCTGGGACCTTTCATACCCCAAATCTGTCCTAATCCATTCAGATCCATTCCGACCCATTCAAATCCCGGAAAAGAACCCCTAATCTGTTATAAAGTGGACATTGACCTCCTCAGAACTAAAACCAAAACACCTAAAGAGGAGCATATTGCTCTGTAATATGTAAAAGGAGTATGAAAAGTGGTGTAACTTGCCTTTCAGCAACTTCTAGTGGTTAGACAAAATAAACCCCTGACACTCACTTTAAAAGCAACAAGTAACAATTTATTTATCTAACTCTAACAGTGAACAAATTAACTAAATTATTCACAAATTGAATAAATCCCTTCTAATTACTAACTATTCCTGAATAAAACAAGATTCTAATGGTATGCTGTTCCAATAAATAGAATTCCCATGTACAAAATAACAAAGTACAAAAAACATAGAATTTAGTCTCTCAAGGTTACAGCCAGCTTACGTGTCCTCCAGAATGCTCTCTGCCTTCCCCGTCGATTCTTCTGTCAGGAATATTAACTAGTGGTGCTGTTGTTACCTTTGATTTTTAGATGGCGCTTTCTCTAAGGCTTAGAGAATTCTGTGAGAGCCAGCCATCTCTTGATAGCAATGGCTGCTAACTCTGTCAGGTGGCAGTTAGCTCTCCCGTCTTTGTCCAACTGTCCTCTTTTTCAATACCCTCGATGACATATCAATTTATTAAACTAGGATTGGTCCTAGGTTGTTAAAACTATCAGATTTAAAATTTAATTGGTTTTTGGTATCATAAGTGCCTGGTTCAAATTGATTGGCTAAATTCAAAACGTGAAGTCTTGGTAACAAAACAAAACTGGTTCTTGGCCTGCTACGGTACAACCTTTTGATACAATGTTACAATTTGGGTGCTCATTATGTACTTTCAAGCTGCTCACAGACATTTTGTTTAAATCTCTAAGCATAGAAAAGCACAAACCTTTAAAGGGACCACACAATACTCTCCCACCACCACCGTCCCCCCCCAGCATTTTCCAAACACCAAATTCTAACTTCCTGCCTCTCAATCTCCAAGTACTCTACCCAACTTTATAACACTAGACAGTTCACTCAGTTCCTGACCACATTACGACCTCAGTCCAAACATGAACAATTGCAGAATTGAAGTCAACAGGAACATGAGGGAAATCTCACTGTTTGAAGTCATACTTGGCACAAAGATGGATGGCTGCTGGAAATCAACTAATTCAATCCAAGGACATTGTTGCAGTTTTTTCTCAAGGTACATATTTTCTAATTAACCTGTTCATGGATGTTATTACAAACTTCTGCAGCAGACAGAACTGAAAAATGGCCTCCTAGCTCAGAGATAGGGGCACTACCACAGTACCACAAAGCCCCGAGTTCCTCAGGATAGTGTCCTAGGACTAACCATCTTTCAGCTTCTTATGATTCCCTCCCACCATTAGTCACTCCTCACATACTGAAGCAGGCCATGTCCAAACGCAACAAAACCTGGTCAACATTCAGGATGGCCAAGTAACATTTCAGCCATTAAAGTGCCAGACAATTATCATCTCCAGCAAAAAAAAAATCTAACCATTCAATGGCATTACAATTGCTGAAACCCCACTATCAACATCCTGTGGGTTACCATGATCAGGAACTGAACTTGACCATCCATATAAATAATGTGATTACAAAAACAATTCAGAGGCTGGGAATTCTGAATTAATTCACCTCAATAATTCCCAAAATCTGTCTATCATCTACAAGGTAAAATTCAGGAGAGTGGTAGAATGCTATTCATTTGCCTGGATGGGCAGAGATCCAACAACACAAGAAATTCAACATCATCCAGGACAAAACAATCTGACTGAATGGCACTCTATCCATGACCTTAAGCATTCACTCCCTTCAACACTAAAGTACACTGGCAGCACTAGATATTATCCAAAATATGCAATCAACAGAATCATGGGTACATTACCATCTGAATGTTCTCCTCCAAGACACACATCATCCTCACTTGGAATTATATTGCTGTTCCTTCACTGTCACCATGTCAAAATCCTAGAACTCCCTTCCTAACAGCTCATGGGTGTACCTGCACCAAATGATAGCCATGTTTCCAGGAAGTGGCATACCATCACCTTAAGGGAAATTAAACATGCGCAATAAATGTTGGCCTAGCTAGTAGTGCACACATCCTGTCAACAAACAAATAAGTTAATATTTCTTTGCAACATGGAATAATTTGAGTTACAAATTTAGTTTGAAAGATTCATTTTATGGTAGCATTTGTTTCTGCATTAGGATTTACAATGCACGCATGGTCAGTGACATAGGGAAAATTAGTATTGCTAGTGAATAGGATATTGGGTTGCATTTACTCACATCACAATTAACTGAACACTTCAGTGACAGCCCTGTCAGAAAGGACTGTGTAGTTTGCCTCTGTACTTGCTAATATGGTTGGTCCAAAATGGTTTGCTGTACAAACTAATGACAAGGGCTATCTACCCCAAATAGTAAAGAGGTTGAGCAGCATGCAACAGACCAATAAGTTTCAACACCTCCTCTACCAAATATTGCAGGTTTCTTCCAAACTACTCCAGGTAGGTGAAGTGTTATTTCAGCACACCAATACTTGCATGATTCACTGCCTTTAATGGCAATATTTACATTAGGAAACCGGGAATCCCAGCAAAGTTGCATTGTCACTCTGCCTGCTTCTTTCTGGTTAAGACAGGATGAAATGTATCCATGATAAGGATTATAATCTCACATTACGTACAGACATATTTAAAATTCAATTATGAGTCTTCTGTTTAAAAAAAGAAAATGACTTACCAAAGGGTGACTGCAAATGTATGTTCAATGGCTGTCTGGCAAAACCCTGTGTGGATCACAAAGCCCTGGGAGGAACCACGAAATATTACATGTGAAAAAGGTGCCAAAGGAACTTCAAATAGCAACCCTTCAGAGCAGGAGATAAACAAAATACACTGTGATTTCTTGTGGCTGCAGAGACAATGACAATCTGACTACTTCTCTCAGCAGAATTATGGTCTAAACTGCAGATTCTCCTGGACTTGTATGCGTTTACATGTGGGCAGATATGCCAGTATGGGCTAGTGTGCATAGAAGTTCATAGCTTGAAGACAGCCATTAGACATCTCTACACTGCACATAAAGAAAGGCTCTCTCACTTTGCTTGCTAGAAGCCAAACAAGCCAGTGAAGTCACCAGCAAAAAGGAAACTGTATAAAAGCCTGTTAAAGTAACTTGCTGAGCCCAGAATCTCAAAAAGAACTACAACACTACCAACATTGGAATTATCAGTATCATCCAACAGCTACAACTTCCTACATTCACTATTGGGACCATCACGACATTTTCTCATTTTTGGTTTGGAACTGAGATTTAAAATTCAGGATTGCACTTTGAACATCAGTTTGTTTTCTTTTAATACAAGGAGGGAACAAGACAGATGTTTATGGGGGAACTAGGCAAGAAAGACAATACATGCTAATTACTGCTCCAAGGGCACTGTAGACAAGTTGGTATCCCAGATGTTGCTATGCTCAGGGACTAACAGCTGGTTGGATGTTGAATCGGTTGATCAAGTAACAGAGGTGCTGGCCAGCTAGTCACAAAGAATGTTGAAGAAAGAGGAGAGAGAAAATAAAGAGAGAACTGGTTCTGTCTGGGTTTTGAGCAGGAGAAGTTTTGTTTTGAAAGTTTTTGGATAGGGTTGCTTTTGTTTTGCTGTCTGGTTTCAGTTCAGTTATTAACTTGTTGAATGTTCTAAGAAGAGAAGCCCAGTCTGTAAGAATTTGTTGAATAATTCTAGAAGTCTGTTGAGGCCATTTTCATTGACTGGACACCTCAGAATTCAAGCAAGATATACAATCCTATGTGCCTGTAATACAACCCATCGTCCAAGATTTCATGAAGGCCTGATATTCATCATTGAAACTGTTATCGAGCTGGAAAATTACAATTCTTTTATTTTCCTTTCCAATTTAGCCGTTAACTGTATCTGTCAGCAAGAGAGTGAGGTTTAGGACCAAAGAAGATTGGGCTTAGATCATAGATATTATTTAGAATGCCTGTTGCTTATCAATGTTCTGTTAAAGTTACATTATTAATAATAAATTGTTAATTTTTGTCTTACTTACAAATTTGGTGTCCAAGAATCATTATTCCATGAAGTCTGGTTGGGAATAATTGAGCAAATTTGAGGATCAATAAATGTTTTAATTACACTTTGTTGCGAATCCTGCAATAGTGAATTGATTTCGTTTGGCTTTCTATCCCTGTGTCATAACAGCATGCTTCATAAAACTAGTTTGCATGTCTTTTTAACTGTGATTTGTTACACAATTCATATTTCTAATCTGTGTGTGCGTCATGTTTATTATCTTGCCTTGTTTTTAATAGCTATTAAACTTAAACTTGGTAAATTGGCTCCCTTTTAAATAAACACATTCAGATTGGGAAAAAAAATATCCACATATGAGAGGGGTTCTTTTTTAAAGGAATCTTAAGACCCCAAACTAAAACAAAAACCAGTTCATCCGTCCTTACTTGGGAATATAACAATTTAATCTAATCATAATGATTTGGGGACCGTCATTACAAATGTAGTCAATCCTCAACAAACAGGAAGAGTGAGAATGACCTCCCTCATATAGCACATGGCAAACTGAGGTGCAACAAATGTCTCCAGCTCAAATGCTGATTGCCACAGTCACCTTGACAGCTACTGGGAATGTAATCCTTGCATTGATCTGATGTTGCAGTTGTGACTGAAGCAGGTGACAGATTTCAGTGTACTCATACCACTTTGAGATGAAACATTACAGGTCAATTGACTCAACCTGGACTCAGCTGAAACAACTTTAACATAATTCTTCTCAGGGAGGAAACTGCTGAAACTGGATGCAATATCGAGTAGAGTACTAAACTGGTATTTCGTGGATAATCCTCTCAGCTTTAGATTCAGGGTATCCCCATCATTTCCAGATGCACGTGAGAACTGGTGGCCCTACTGGTAAATGTGGAGTCAGGGAAAGAGTCCTGTCAATAATAAAAGTGGACAACAGTCACACAAATTAGAAAAGTGATCTGCTGAAAGTCTAAAAGATCTAAACAGTTTAGAGCCTTGTTGACTGGACTGACTGAATGCAAGACAATATATTTGCTCAAATTACACCAACTAGTACTATTTTAGCTAGCATTGGTCGTCTCATCGTGTGATTAAGTAATAGGAAGCATGAACACATCCCTTATCACGTTGGTATCTCATTACGTGATTAAGTAGGAGGAAGTACGAACCCATCCCTTACCATAAGGCACAAGGGACTGTTTATGGGAGAAAATAGCACTGCTGAGCCAGCCACTATACACAAGACAAACCTGAAAACTGTAATACCAATTCAAAAGAAAAGATACTGAATAGACAGCCACTGTCTCAGGGGTAAACATTCCTACTTGCCACTACTTAATCAAGATTTGATTAAAAATGTGCAATTTTCCTCAGAACATTGATACATTGGAATAAATAACAGTAGTTCCTCAGCATTTGCCTACATTAAAGCAGTACAGGACAGACAACTAATTCATGGTAACAACAAAAAAAAAACAAAACAGGGGGTTTCCAAATTGCCAGCTAAGGCCTGCAGCCAAACACTGTAAACAAAAATTCAGTCACCTTGAAATGTCTTGCAATAGATGTGTAGATAGCAGATTGAAGTTAAACACTTCATTGCCCACTAATGCTACATATGTTTGAATGTGCCTTTTGTTCAGCCTGAATACTGGCAATTTGCATGGCTCGTGTTATAATGATCAATGTAAAATCCATTTCCAAACGAGTTACTGTAGTATACAAGACAGACAGACAGCTCCTGTACCAAAGAATTTTGATCAGTAATTTTGGGCCAACAACTGGGATCCCATTACTTCCATTCTTAATTACACCTTTTCTACAAAAAGAAAATATTCAAGGACTTTAGTTCCCCACCCCTACAATCCAACACCTCACTCCCTCCCCATTTTAGGAATGTAACCCTCAAAGGGGTGGGTGGAATCTGGGATTTTTGTGAACTGAATAAACAATCATAAATTCATAGAGATATACAGCACAGACACAGAGCCTTCATTCCAACTCATTCATGCCAATCATATATTCCATATAAATCTAGTCCCATTTGCCAGCATTTGGCCCATATCTCTCTAAACCCTTCCTAATCACATACCCATCCAGATGCCTTTTAAATGTTGTAATTGTACCAGCCTTCACCACTTCTTCTGGCAGCTCATTCCATACACGCACCACCCTCTGCACGAAAAAGTTGCCCCTAGGTCCCTTTCATATCTTTCCCCTCTCACCATAAACCTATACCCTCTTGTTTTGGACTTCCCCAACCCAGGGAAAAAAACCTTGCCTATTTACCCTATCCATGCCCCTCATGATTTTATATACCTCTATAAGGTCACCTCTCAGCCTCCAACGCTCCAGGGAAAATCGGCCCAGTCAATTCAGCCTCTGCCTATACCTCAAATCCTCCAACTATGGCAACATCCTTTTAAATCTTTTCTGAACCTTTCCTAGATTCACAAATCCTTCCTAAAAGGAGGAAGACCAGAATTGCACGCAATACTCCAAAAGTGGTCAAACCAATGTCTAGTGCAACATGACCTCTCAACTCCAGTACTCCATGTACTGACCAATAAAGGCAAGCATACCAAACACTTTCTTCACTGTCTAATCTACCTGTGACTCCACTTCCAAGGAACTATGAACCTGCACTCCAGTGTCTCTTTGTTCAGCAACACTCTCTAGGAACTTACAATTAAGTGTATAAGTCCTGCCCTGATTTTACTTTCCAAAATGCAGCACCACATATATCTAAATCAAACTTCATCTGCCACTCCTTGGCCCATTGTCCCATCTATTAAAACTCCGCTGTATTCTGAGCTAACCGTCTTCGCTGTCCAATCCACCTCCAAATTTAGTGGCATCTGCAAACTTACTAACAATATCTCCTAAGTTCACATCCAAATCATTTATATAAATGACAAGAAGTCTCACCAAAACCATTAGGTTCTAGAGTGATTAAGGAATTGGACAGAATCTGAACCAGGAGAGTGTCTGTTAAACTAAATGCCAAAATCAGGGGCAGAAAGCAAAATGAGGGAAGGAAAGACAGATGTTAGAGAAATAAGAGAGAAATGTTTCTTTAAAATAAATAAGTATTTAAATTATTTCTAATTAGATCTCCAAATACAATGAAAATTAGATGAAAACAAAAGCTAATTTTCAGTGTTACAGGAGTCTGTTGTACAGTAATTAACAACCTGCTGTTTAAAAGTTGTGGCACTGCATTGGACGGGCAGCATTTTTCCTCGCAGGTTTAGTGGTGTCATATCTCACAAGCATTGAAACTCCATGACCTTCCATTTATTTCAATGTCAAATTTCTCAGTGGCATTCCCGTATAGTGACGTGATCAGAGGAGGCAAATTTAGATAGTAACCGATTACAAGTTTTAACTGTACATACGCAGGCACCAGAAATTGCTGTCCAAATTACTTTTGCCTTCAGTCTAAATCTGAGCTGTAGTTTTTTCATTACCTTGATTAATCTAACCACAAGCCCTTGAGGTTCGATTGCATTACTATCACCAAGATCCCTCATTTAAACAGCCGGGGAGTACCACCGATCAGAAAATAAACTGGACCAGTCATATAAATAAATGGCTACATGAGTATGTCAAACATTGGCAATTCTGCGACAAGTAACCCACCCACTGACACACACCTGAGGGACAAATACTAACTAGATAGCATGCTACAACACTTTGCAGAGATACCTCAAAACACTTCACAAACTATTCAAGCAGGACCCAAATGATGAAGAAACAGAATGATTAATTCTGAGAGACAGTAAGAACTGCAGATGCTGGAGTAAGAGAAAACACAGTGTGGAGCTGGAGGAACACAGCAGGCCAGGCAGAGGAGCAGGAAAGTTGACGCTGGAAACCGAAATGTCAACTTCCCGAAATGTCAACTTTCCTGCTCCTCTGCCTGGCCTGCTGTGTTCCTCCAGCTCCACGCTGGTTAATTCTGCACATTATTTTCATCTCTAGCGGAAGTATAAAAAAGTGCCTTCCTTTCGAGTCTCCAGGGGATATAAATTACTTCACAGTTTTTTTTTGGAAGTGTTAACTGTTGAAATTAAGGGAAATGCAGCAGCCACTTTGAGCACAAACAACTTGTTCTGGTGAGTTATTCTCCCAATTCGCATGGGTTTGAGGTCTCTAAAACGTGAGGGCCAAATTCCCTAGTGACATCTGATGAGGGCCCTGGTAGAGCAAATGCGCGTCTGCGGCCGGATTGATTTAGATAAATAGGGCATGCAATCCACCTTGTTGTTAAGCTTGGAGTGGGACAACAAGTTTCAGCAAGGGCAGAGGACGAAGTCTTGTCCAAATCGTACTGTGGATCCCGATTTCAAGAAGATTAAAGACAAGGCTTCAATTCTGGTCAAAGACAATCTCGATCGAAACGCCTACTTCTTGATCTGCTGAGCATTTAGTTTTTAATTTTGTTTTGCTTTAGTTTAAATGGCTCATCCGATACTGGAGTGCCTGTCTGGGTTCATTTACGTCCTCAAGTCTCTGGAGGGTGACTTGAGCCCATGACTTGCTGAGAGAAGGAGCACTATCAACATGATCAACACAGGAATAAAGTAGTACATTTAAATACAGATGGCATTAACTCTTCTCAAACCTTTCTTCCCATCTCTCTCTCTCTCTCTCTCTGGGGCAGATCACTCGGTGTTTGTGTACCAGCTCTCCACACCCACACCACGGCTCTGTGCCTACCCTTTCACCGCAGCCATCAATGGCTGGGAGGGAGCGGGGGGTGAGGCAGGAAGGATGGCCTGGCCCGGCCTGGCCCGGCCCTGCCGCGCAGCAGGGAGCTGCCTGTTAGCTGGCGGCCGATTCCCAACTGCCGCTCCCCGGCTCAATCGACACGGCCGCATCCCGAGCTGTGAAGATCGATGTAACAGCGCAAAGCCATAATCAATCATTTCATTTGAAACCATCAGAAAGCGGACCCAGACCCGGGGCCTCACCTGGATCGCTGTCCGAGCCGCTCTCCGTCTCTGTCTCCACCTCCAGTTCCCAGCGGAATTTTCTTCGCTCACTTAACCAACCGCTAAGGCGCGCGACACCTAAGAGGGAGGTGTCATGGCGTAATTGCGTCACCGCGCACAGAGCCATGCCGTGACGCGCAGTGGCGCTGACGTCACTGTCCTGGTATCACTGTGTGGAGCTGGCGGAACACAGCAGGCCAGGCAGCATCAGTGGATCAGGAATGCTGACGTTTCGGATCTGAAGAAAATCTGAAGGGTCCCAATCCGATACGTCAGCTTTCCCGCTCCACTGATGCTGCCTGGCCTGTTGTGTTCCTCCAGTTCCACACTGTGTTATCGCTGACTCCAGCAGGGCAGTTCTTACTATCTCTGTCCTGGTAAACTTTTTCCAAAGTTCAAAAACAGAAGTTGCTGGAAAAGCTCAGCAGGTCTGGCAGCATCTGTGAAGAAAAAAAAATCCGAGTTAACGTTTCGGGTCCGGTGACCCTTCTTCGGAACTGGGAGGATGGCCCGACCCTACCGTATTAAAGTTGCTGGACTGGAAGCTGCACTCTGGTCTTCCATGGGAATTGGTGAAGTCCTCAACTTTCTCGGTACTGGCATCCACAGCACTTACTTGCACCAGACTGCTTCTATTGCGTGGCCAGCAGTTACATGAATATTGTATAACTCCGAGCTCCACTGCACCGGTTCACATCAAAATGGATTACCTGTCCATTCATCTAAACGAAAGCATCTGCGGACACGCATCTTTTTTTCCCCACCCGCAAAAGCTCCCAACGAATGGCGGTCATCATTAGGGAATTTGGCCCTCTCATTTCAGAGAGCACCCTTCGATTCCGCGACGTTTTGGCCGCTCTGACTTTGGTGGGATATCTCAACCTGTTAACTGTATTGTTTCCGGTCCGTCGTTCACTGTGTCGGATGTCCACCAGTGATGTTTGAGTACGCAAAGCTGTGGGATTGGTACACTGAACAAAACGAGTTTTGACCGTTTTTCTAGTGCCTATTCCTACATTTCAGAGCATCCAATATGTTGGCCATAGTTGATTTGAGTGACAATTAATTATTGTCATATATATCTAGAAAGATAAAGTGAAAAGCGTTTTGTCATCACAATCCAGCACCACTTTGAGTTACAATAAGAATAAAAAGAAATTACATAAGCAGAGTTTATCCCTTGTACAGGGGGTCTTCAAATACAGCTCCGGGATTTCTGCAAGGTGTCCGGGGCCTCAAGGAGCCCCTGCTCCGAGTCTAGCAATGATGATCCTACCAAGAGACCATGCTTCAGGCCAACTGCAGTGGAAGACTCCCGTCCAGGCACCTTCACCGTCTCTACCAAGTTCATGTTCCAGGCCTACCACAGCGAGGAGTCCTCGCTGTGGTCACCGCCGCAGCCAATGCCCCGCCAGGTCCAAGCTCCAGGTCTGTCACAGCTGGGACTCCCCACTACAGGCACTGTCACTGCCACAGCTGACTACTTGCCAAGACCATGCTCCATGCCTCCCGGAGCCATGAATCCTTGCTCCGGGCACCACTGCTGCTGTAGCTGACACCCTGCTCCAGCTTCCCCATGAAGTCAGAAGACGAAGAAAAGAAAAAGACGAAAAAGGTGAACAAGAGAAAGATGCAGCCTGTCTGGAGCAGGCGGGCTCAGGAGCCTGAACGCTACCTATTGTGCTGGCACCACCATCTTGAATTGTAACACTCTGACTGTTTAATTTTACTGTGTTGCAAATATAAAGATAGAAAGCCTGTTTGGCTTGGCTGTCTGTTTCCTCCATAACAATTTCCTTTGGAAGAGTCCAGAAATTAAAAATTAAAATTAAAGCTACGCCATTCAGGGGTGACATCAAAAATTCATTTTTAATGTAAATAATAGTGGAAATCGGGGACTTTCTTTCCTTCCCCTGCCACCTGCCCCAATGAAACGCTGCTAAGGCTAGGTCAGTTGAAAAGATCAAAACAAATATTGATAGATTTCTGTTAATGTCTAATTAATGCCCATGCTTTAAACCTGAACCATTTGTTTTCAGCTCCATTCACACAAAAAACAGAGAAACAAATACAGTTAGGGGATAAATGAAAGAAAGTAATAAAACTAGCCAGATTACTTAAATGGTTTTCACAATGCATTTTTCACTGGCATAGATGTTGACTGTTTGGTTGCTTTTTTGGGAACCTTCTCAGTCAACTCAGGTAAAGGTAATAATACTTCTAACTCAAATTTCTACTGTCTGGGCTTCCAAAGGTTAGTGTGAGAGATCAGATAGGAAGCTGTCAAATCTTCAGCTGTGTTGTCAGCAGCCAACCTCATCTACTCCAAATAATACAGTTAAAACACAACTCCAACTCTGGTTCTGCCCTGATAGATTGAATGTCTTTTCCTGAGGCTTCAATTACCACTCAACATCTGTCATCTGCTTGAACATAGTGTCTCTTCCTGACTTGCTGGAACCAGTTCCCAGGTACTGACCTCATGAATAGCCAACTTCTGCTATCTGTTTAAACATGGTGCTCTTTCTGGGATTGCTGTGTCTGTTAGAGCCCTTTTGATCAAGCATTTTAATCTCTAGGCCTGATATCTCAAAAAAGCTTATTTGGTCTGTTCTTTTCCTTTTACCACAAGCTATCCCAAAGTCCACGAGTCATTCTCAATGCTCAATTCCTAGTTCACAGCTCCAAACCAAAATTGATATAAGAATAAAAATAATGAAAAATATCAGTGAAGTTTCCAACAAAATATGTACTGTCTATCTACTCTATTAAATCCTGAAATCATCTTAAAACTTCGATTAGATGATTCCGTAGAGTGTTCAAGTTTATGCAACCTTTGCTTAGAATTTAGCTCCTTTAGTCCTGGTATTATTTGGATGAAACTACAGTGCACCATTACAAAGGCCAATATATTTTTCTTGAAATGCAGTGCCTGGAGTTGACTGCTACACACAAGAGCTTTGTACACTTAAGCATAACATTCATCCTTTGTATTCCAGCTGTCAAGTTAAACACCAACATATCATTGATTTGATTTTGTACTTCCACTAAGTTTTCAAAATTCCTTTACTTAACCCCAAATTCTCTCTGCTTATCCACAGTTTCTGGCCATTCAGAAAATGTTTTGATCTATCTTTCAAGGGTAAAAAGTATGCAGTTTGCCACATTGAACTCCCATGCCACAGCTTTGTCCACAGATTATCGATATCCCAGACAAACTTTTCATTCCAATCTGTTTACTGTGCCACATAACTTAGATGCTGTGAGTAAACTTAGATATGCATTTCTCTCTATTTCTTAATCTCAATTAGTTATAGATACAGTAAAAACTGAGGCCCAGAATAGATCACTGATAGACACCAGGTCTATTTTAATTATATATCTGTTATCCTTATTCTTGATCTCCTAACTCCTAATCAATTCTTTATCCAAGCTTGTTTGTTGCCAGATGCTTTTCTTTTGGTGAAAGTCTCCTTTGTGGAACTTTTTTGAATGCCTTCTGAAAATCCATATAAATAATCATAAGACCATAAGAAATAGGCATAGGAGTAGTCCAATGGGCTTCTTGGGCCTACTCCACCATACATTAGAATCATGGCTGATCCAACATTCCTCACAACAACTTTCCTGCCCTTTCCCTATATCCTTGATTCCCCTTTCGATCAACAATCAATCCATCTCAGACTTAAATATACACAAGGACTTTTCTCACACAGCTCTCTGTGGCAAATAGTTCCAAAGACTCTCAACCCTCTGAGAGAAGGAATTTCTCTTCATCTTGGTCTTAAATTGGCACCCCTTTATTCTGAGACATGGCTTCTGGTCCTGGACTCTCCCAAGAGAGGAAACGTCCATTCAGCATTTATCCTGTTAAGCTCCTTAAGAATCTGAGACATAGCATTCATAGACACTCTCATATCTAGCATGTCAGTTTCCTATTCAAACAATTCAAATTGGTTTGTTCGATGTAATGAACCTGTCTAGCTTTTTCTGATCAATTCATAATTGTACAAATCCTAAATCATAGAGTCCCTAATAACAGAATCTAGTAAATTCCCCATAATTAATACTAAATTAACAGAACCATCAGCTCTTAGTTTACCTATCGGATCCTTCCATATTGGCAGATTTTGGATTCAAGACAACAATTCCCGAATCAAATGTTTTAGAAGATAATGTCTAATACAATGACACATTTCTCAAATATGGCTTTTTTTAACCCTTGTGACCTCACACCGACATGGTTTTCACAATTTAGTCCCTCCAATATCACACATCCATTTCTGACACTTTATCCTCATAACCCACCACCTAGCTGCATAACCAGTTCACCCAAATTCTCACAGTCAGGTCAGTCATGGTCTTAATAAATAGTGGAAAAGGCTTAAGGGGAGGAATGACCTAATCTCATGGCTAATTCATACATTTGTGTAAACAGTTTTCCTTTTACAGTTCTGAAAAAGGTAAATCTCAAATTTTGAGTGTAAGACAAATCTTGGAAGTAGGAAAAGGTAACTTCAGGACTGATGTCTGGAAATTTATGTAAAAACATAAGAAATATTAGCAGGACATGATTAATGACCGAAAGAAGAAATTACTTTTCATCTCCATTTTAAGTGGGAAACCCTTTATTTGAAATTGTGCTCTTAGTTCTAGAGTCCCTAACAAAGGAAATCATCCTCCTGGCATCCACCCTGTCAAGCCCCTTCAGGATCTTCCAATAAGAACTCCATTTATTCTTTGAAACTGTTTTGAGTATAGGCTCAACGTTCTCAACCTTTCCTTGTAAGACAACCCCTTCTTCCCAGGAATCAACCTAGTGAATCTTTTTAAATTGTCTCCAAATGCAAGTACATCCATTCTTAAATAAGGAGACAAAAAGTGTGCAGTATTTTAGGGTGTGGTTTCAATAATGGCCCATATAGTTATAGCAAGACTTTCCTACTTTTATACTTGATCTCTTACAATGCAATGGCATTGTGGGTCCACCTATACCATATGGACTGCAGCGGTTCAAGAAGGCAGTTCATCACCATCTTCTTGACGGCCAATAGGGATGGGCAATAAATGCTAATCCAGCCAGTGGCATCCACTTTCCATAAATGAATGAATAAAAAAGTGACTAACATACCATTTGCCTTCTTCATTACTTAGCAGTACTTACATGCTGACCCTTTGTGGTTTATGAATATGATCTCTCTTTAAGTGGAGAATCTCATATTTTCCCCACATTATGCTGCATCTGAAGGACACCTTGTGCACAATGATAGAATCCCTGTTTCTGAGCAGAAGCTCTAAATTCAAGTACCCCCTCCAGCACCTGATGCCCAAGAAAGGCGCATTTGTAATATGGCAGAACTAGTGGCGAATCAACCTGTAAATACTTTCAACATACACCAATCACGGGAGCTAAGAGTGGGAGAGATTCATGATCAGCCACGTGATACCAAGAAAATCGGAGCATCGCTATTAATAGATCTGGAACTGCAACATGCATATAAAGGTGCATGTTGCCACTGCAACTTAGAGTCTTGGAAGGGGCTCAGATGATAAACTGGTATGGATTAGTGCTAACAGCATGGAACTCAATCCCTATTTCCACTAGGGTGGATTCAGGACATGTGTTCTTAGTGGAGGTTATTGCTACTGTGGGTTGGACCTTTTGGAGCAGACAATTGAAGAAGATACTCACTACACACCTAATTAACCAATTTCCACTAGGGTGGATTCAGGACATGTGTTCTTAGTGGAGGTTATTGCTACTGTGGGTTGGACCTTTTGGAGCAGACAATTGAAGAAGATACTCACTACACACCTAATTAACCAATCTGTATCCCTTTGCAACCACTTTTGTCCTCCTGTCAACTTGGTCCTACCTAGCTTCATGTTGTTAGCAAATTGGCTCCCATATATTCTATCTCTTTATTCATGTCATCAATATAGGTTGTAAATAATTGATCCCCAGCACTGATCTGTATGGCACTCCACTTGTCACAGTTTGCCAACCTGAAAATGACTGCATTTATCTTGATTCTGTGTTTTCTGTTGGTCAATCCTCTATCCACATATTATCCCAACGCCAAGCATCTTGTATTAGTAATCTTTTATGTGGTACCTTCACTTGTCTTATCCAGAGAGAAATGAAATGCACTTCACAATAGAACGGTGAATGTCAAACCTGTGACAGTTAAAAAACATTTGAATGCTGAAATAGATGACTATTCAGGGTGGTTGAACTGTGTGTGTCAAGTGGTCCTGCTGATTTGTGTTTTTACTGATAGCTTCTGAAAAAAAAAATCCATTTCAGAATACATAAGACATTACCCCTATTGTTTTCTAAAGAAATTGACATATTTGGACTGTAGTCTCTTCTGTGTATTATGTACACAGAATAACTGAAAATTCTAAACTGTATCACAGGAATCCTGGGATAATTTGTCAGGAATTTTTGGTAAACTGAGGTACAAACAGGAGATTCCATCTTAGTGTTGTCAGATGTCTTGAATTAAGGCTGGATTCCAGTGTCAACTGAAGTTTTAGCAAAGCATATAAATTAATTAACTAGAGTCATATGCAGTGAAGAATGCTGATATCCTCATATGAGAAGGAACATTCCCCTATTTTATTTATGGGCTTGGGAAAGAAAAGGATGCAGCAAATAAATTGAATTCTATTCTTCAAACTAGTTAAAATCTGGTAACGATGATATCTGATAATATTTACTTCCAGCTGAATAGCACCTTTGAAAGGGCTAATGTCACTGCACATCATCTTGTTACTATCCCATAAAAGTCAAATTAGAAGGGTGCAGAAAATTCAAGATCATTTTCACCAAGGATACAAGGTTAAAGCGATTGGCAAAGAGTTCTTGAAGCAGGTTTTCAAGAACAGATAAAATTTTAACAAGAAAAGTACTGAATCAAACAGAAACAAAATCTTGAAGTGAATCACCACTGTTATTTAATAGTTTGTCTCTGAATCTGAGAATAAAACAACATAACAATACAAATACATTTGTGTAAAATTAAGTAAAACTAAACTAGGATGTGAAGATGACTGAAGAAAGGAGACAATATCTTGGATAGCAACTTACAGCTGATTCAAGGTGAAGCTAAACTTACTTGAGGAAAGCAGAACCATTCAATTCCATAACAGTCAATCTCCTTAAAGGAAGATGTACCATTTCTGTTCACATCACAGATTCAAGTATTCACAAATACTTGAAATATAACAGTTATGCATTATGTATAAACCATAAAGTTTGCCTTGACATGTCCTGTTGGGTAACCTTGAACAAAACCGTTATTGGTGCTAAACAACCTCAGGCAAAACAGAGATGTGATGAATCTCTTAACATCTGAATCATGATCAATTTAGTTTATCAATTGATAGGAAAGTAGCAAATGATTACACGTAATCTTCTTGTTACACTATCATTGATATTATTCAATAGTTAGTTAGCACACCTGTGTATTGACTTCATCCTAATTGCTCTTCACTCAGCAGTGTATTGTGGATCTATTGTGATTGAGTGGCTATCAATTAAATTTGGACTACGTTGTCTGAAGTGGTCTAAAGGAAAACTAGTGGAGGCATGTTACATGCCGTAATTTATATCTCTTGTAAGCTACATGTACCTCACAGCAGCCTTGAAAACGCCAGCAGGCTGCCTGTGAAGATACTGTACAAACAAATTTAAAGATGCCACATAATGAAATGAACAAGCTGTGCCCAACAAAATGCGGTAAGCGGAGACTTGGTTGTGATTGGTAGATTACAATCCAGTTTTTAATTTGTATGCATTAGAAATTGGTGAACAGATGGGTATATTATACTTTAACTAGAATCAATTGCCTGTTGGCATTTTAGATACAAATTAGGTAGATTTCAGAGTGACATTGTCACGTGAAAATAGAAGTTGTGGAAAGTCTGATCCAGTTTCATAGTTGGGCCTCATTCAGATAACACTGTTGAGCTGCTTGTGCCAGAGGTACCTATATGCTGATTGATAGCCCAAAAGGGGTGGAAGCTTGGCAATTCTCAGCTCAGCTGAAATTTTACGGTAAGTGAAATTGCGAAGAGGGGAAGTGGTCGTTAGACGGAGCTCCAGAAAGCGGAAGATCGAGGCAAGTTTGGTGACGGAAAACATGAATAGTCCCTATCTTTGTGGCTTTTGGATTGGTTCTTTAAAACTGTTCCGTACATGCTCCATCCAGTGATTATGTTAAAATGACATCAGGATCTCACTGATGGCATTGAACTCCATTCCACATGGTGTCCGGATTTGACTGCTTCTGCTGGCTACTTGGGCCACTCATCTTAAGGACTCCCACAAAAATGGGTAATCAAAGAAGCAAAAGGACTAACTGCTGTATTGGATATTCAATCACATTAATATCCAGCACAGTTGACAAAAGTCAGCTTTAATTTTATGGCAGTTAACTGTCATGTATATTGCATTTACATTGCATACAGTTTATATGTTTGGCTATATCCTAGTTTGGGCTCACTATCTAATACAAGTGTAAAGTTGAAGGTATGAAAAAAAATAGGCTGGATCTCTCATCAGAAATGGACTTTCTGCTTTAGATTCTGTGACAACTCATCAGAATTTATGCCAAATTAGTTGTGTTAAAAGATTACTCCTCTGTATTCTAGATTGCCATTTGTGTTACAGCTCCATGCAACTAAGAATGAATTGCCATCTATCATTGGTATGGTACGGTAACTTTATGCACTTAATGAATGCATTATACAAGAAAATTTTGAGACATGAGCAATTTGTCATTGGAAAGTCCTGGTTTCATATGCAAAACTTCAAGAACTATGCCCATGGAGGTGAGAAATAGAACAGTACAAACCTGTCAAAGCACAGTACTCACAAAACAACACCACCAGTAACAGCTTGTGAGAGCAACAGCCACTCTCCCAAACATAAAGTTATGTACTGAAGAAAAAAATCAATTTCAAAAAAGCCAGTTGACATTACATACATTGTAGGTCACACTTGCAAATGGAGGATGCAAATACAGCTTTTATCAATATTTGAAGATTTTCTAAGTTTTTTTTAATTGTGCGCTTCCAAATAATTTCAAGGCATTTTAACAATGCATTAAATACCTATTAAGATATGTTTGCTACATTTAGCTCTTTTATAATAAATAAAAATAAAATTATTACTAACTCTCTTTAAAAATGCAAGGGTTCTGGATATCTGTGAGGATTCTAACAGACTTCTGCAAGGGTTCTGGATATCTGTGAGGATTCTAACAGACTTCTGCATTACATTAGCAGAGGTTTTGCAGAACCTCCATGGAAACGATGTCGAATACTGAATACTGGTTGAATACCAAACATCTCCTGTGATTCTGCTAATATCAGAACTTCCCTGGAACTTCAGAGCCAGAAATTATACTGTATCAAATGCTGTTATTCGTTTATATGAGAACACAATACAAATTGAGACTGGTAATTTTGCTTATTGGTTACAGAATTAAAGAAGAAACTGTATGTATACATACACACTTCTAGACACCCATATTATGCAGCTACTTAAGGAATAAAGGAAACTTTAAAGGCGAAAATTAACGCAAAATTTGCAAAAAGAAAATTACTTGTGTATTATAAAATCACAGAACCAAACAACTGAAGAGTATTTAGTGTGAATTCATCTTTTCTATGAATAAATATTTTTCAGCAAAATTCACACTCAGAATTTAAGTATCTCTAAGTGACTGCTGTTGAGACCTTCACTTTATTATTATTTTTCCTCATTTTTGGATTAAAACTGTGAGCTGAAGTTGAGAATCAAACTTCGAACTTTGAGCAGTTGCTTTTGGAAAAGAGAAAGCAAACAAATTGATTTTCATTTGTGGGAACTGGCCTCAAAGTAATTGTGGGTAATAATTTTCCAGGACCATGACAGACTTTTCAACACTGGTGTGTTGGTCAAGGACGGTTGGATGGTTAAATGTTGAATGGGTCAACCAAGGATCGAATGCTGCTGGCCAGCCAGACAGAATGTTGAAAATGAAAGAGAAACTATTGTTTGATAACAAGGTGTAGAGCTGGACGAACACAGCAGCATCAGAGGAGCAGGAAAGCTGATGTTTTCTGAAGAAGGGTCTAGGCCTGAAACCTCAGCTTTCTTGCTCCTCTGATGCTGCTTGACATGCTGTGTTCATCCAGCTCTACATCTTGTTATCTCAGATTCTCCAGCATCTGCAGTTCCTACTATCTCTGAAACTATTGTTTGAACTTGTTTGCTAGGGGTTTTGGCCAGAAGGCTGTGTACATGGAAGCTTGGATGGGAAGCTGTTTTGAATCTTACTTTCTCTAGTTTTATAACCAGTTAAAGATTTATCGAAGGTTTTGAGGAAAGAACTTCCAACCTGTGGGACATAAGTAAAATTCTCCAGCGGTCTGCAGAAGGTGATTGTATGAATCAGTGACTTAAGAATTTAAGCAAGGTACAATCCTGTGTGCCGGAATACAATGCATCATTCAAGGATTTCTGAAGGCCTATTACACATCTTAAAACCATTAACTAGCAAATTACAATTCTTTATTTTCCTTTAATTTATCCCTTAACTGGCCCTGTCCATCCAGTTGTGTGTGACTGGGCTTGGTGTTTAAAGAAAGTTGAGTTCAGATTGTGGATATTAAGTAGATCACCTTGTTGTTTATCTGCATTCTGCTAAAGTTGTATCAATAACAATAAACCAATAAGATTTTTGTTTAATTATACATTTGTTGTCTGATATATGCTATTTATAAGGTCTGGTTGGGAACAATTGAGTGATTTTTGAGGGTCATTGATGGTTTAATTTCACTGTGTTGCAAATCAAGGGATATGAAGGCTGATTTGGTTTGGCCTGTTGGCTTTGTGTGTCATAGCAGTGCAACCAATGAATATAGCAATAAGCTGGGAGGACCTAGCTGAATCAAAATGTTTTTATTCATTTGTTGAAATTAGCAAATGGCATAGTGCAGGAAATACTACTGTCTACCATTCCAAAAATTAGAAACCAAAGGAAACTATGTGCCTAAACTCAAAGTATTCACATCCTAAAAGTGTACAACTTCCAGAAGCTATTCAAATTCTGAGTAAGCATGAAAACCTCAGACATTTACTGTGCTTTCTAGTCACTTAACTTGATCAAGGTCAAAGGTGAAAATATGTTGACTCAAACTATCCCAGCATCTAATTTGTGATGGTTTAATCACGGAGAGTTTTTGGTGCAAGAAATGAACATGTAAACATCTGCTATTACTTTTATTGTACACAACAATACACTAATTTCCTGGAGAAATACGAGCAAAATATTTGACTTTTCTGATAGAGATAAACAAAAATGGCCCTAAAGTGACTGTTAAATGCTGCTGCATCTTGGGTATGACTACAGTCTTATTCACGACAACAAGTTCGATGTTGCAATAATAAATCAGACCTGCCAGCACGAGAAAGGTTACGCTAAAACTCCAAGTTAAATTGCAACTAACTAATCTTGCCTTGCTACAAGACACTGTGGGCTCTCAGGTGGTAAAAATATCTAAGTTTTCTTGGTATCAGTAATAATTTATTTTAATCAGACTGTTTGGACATGTTATGACATACCTCCAAGGCCACACACACATTCTGAGGTCAGACTTGAACCCAGACCCTCTGGCCCAGAGGTAGGGACAGTACCACTGTGCCTCAAGGCTACTAATAAACTAAATTGCAAAACTATTCCCATCATAATGTGATTTCAAATAAATATGAAGCTAAAAATTATTAGAAATGTCATTCACCACCAGGTAATCTTGAATTCATAAATTGGGCGTTTGCAGTAGTAACAGTTTATAAGATGTTTATCACACACACCTATACATTGGTGATCTACTGTAATTCCTCTGTCTGCTAAGTCTGTCACGATACAGTGAAGAAGGTCGTATACATCAGCAATGGCTTCCCAAGGGCCAAACGACACATCAACTTCACAGTGATGTTCAAAGAGTTTTGTCTCATTCTCACTTCTATCAAAATGTAGTGAGTTGTACAGAGGATGTTCATATGGTGTGACTGGCATCTCCTCTTTGTAAACACAAATCTTCAACTTTGCAAATCTTGCCTTTCGTTGAATTGCTCTTTGTTTTGCAATATCAATTATCCTTTCCAGATTCTCTGTTAATGAAAGGAAACAGAAGTGAAAAATACTAAAATTATACAACACAACTTTAGTTATCTGTTTTTTGAAAGAGTTAAGAAAGGTTTATCATCAATTCTCAGAGACAGGCAGAGAAAGAAATTACATTTCTCATTTTCTTTTGTCAAGAAATGGCAATCATTCCCAAATTGGTGTAACCTTTCACTCCACTCATAATCTTTACATGCATTACTCACATGATGAGCAACATATCAACTGTTTGGGAGATGTAATCAGCTTGTTTTTCTGTTACAATGCAATTTTTTTCAGAAATGCTCATGTAATTTGAAATTCTGAATAATATTTATTTCCCATGCTGGAAATTTTAAACTCAAACTTCTTTTCCCCTTTTACTGCTCCCTGCCCCTCCTAACCACAAAGAAATCTTTAAACATTTCTAAGAGTTACCTAACATATTGCCTAGGCCTCTTCTGAGCACCTCTCTTTCTGGTGGTTCATGGACTGTAAGCAACTTGCACATTTTATATCATGGGACCATGATATATAATTATTTATGAGCCTCCTTTTACATTTAGCAGGCAGCCTCAATTTCCTAAAATAAAGACCGTAAGGTACACCAGGATGTAAGCTGAAATCCCTTTCAGGAAGGCAAGGGTAAAATCTGCATTTTGGAATAACCTACATTCTCACTGACTCCCTCTGTGTTGGGGCCTTTCTCTCTGACAAAGATTCTTGTGGAATCCTTTCCCCAAGGTCTCTCAGGAACTCTCAGATTAATAGGCTAATTTTCCAAAGCAAAAGCAGTTTCATCACCACCAGTGTTTATTTTGCAGCATTACGCAAACTTTTTTGTTCCTGATCTTGCAGTTTTACATCTAAGTATTCATAATTGATGTAGAAAAAGATAGTTTTTATATATTTCTACTAGGTCTGTTGTTGCACTAAGATTTTGTATTAGGGAAAGAATGTCAATTTTAGTTCAAAACTCTAAAATGAACCATATTTAAGGGGAATGATTTGTAACAGAATTTACTGGATATTTGTCTCGTACGCAAAATACAATGAGTATTCCTCTTCCTTTTGGGTAATTTATGAAGCCAGCATGATGGAGAGCACCAGAGGGCTGAATTTTCCCAACCCCTGAATGACGTGGGCAATGGCCAGTTGACTGGGGAAATATGATGAGTTCAGAAGAACGCAATTCTTGACATTGAGAAACAAAATCCAATTCTATGACTAAGTTTTGAATGGTGAAATTATGGTCTCACTTGTGAGCAGCGAGAAGCTTAATTACATGCATATATTTGTCATTGCCTCACTTATATGCAGTTTCCCACAAGCTGGAGAGAAATTGGATGGACACAACGCCCAACACGAATGTCAGAGCAGTACCTCGTCGTTTCCTTCTCTAGGCTTCTACCTTGGGTAGCATCTCAGGTTGTACTGTATGGCCAGTAACTGCCTAAACTTCCATCCATGGAGGTAGGCATCAGACATGCCCTATATCTATATGGCACATCTCCAATTCATACAGAATAAATTCTCTCATTCAATACTATATTTTGGAGCGTTCTAGCACCTTTAATTATAATGCAGCTGCCAGACCACTTTGTCTGCAAGGACAAGTACCCACCTCATGGATTGGACCAGGGTGCATCTCAGGGCTCTTAGCTCTCACTCACTTTGCTTCTACATAGATGTTCACTGCATCTCAGCCTTCCACGGAATGCCGTGCAGGTGGGAGAAGGGCAGTGACACTATAATCTGTCCAGAGATGGAGATCATCATGCTGTTTACTGAATTCGCAATGCAATACATTCTTCCTCCGGGGCAAACAAAGGACGTGGGATGGTCCCTGCGCATCAGGCTTCCATGCATCTCACGTCTGGGACTTTGTATTCATACCATCCAGAAAGATGATGCCACTTAATCCTTGGAATCTCTGCTCCAGACAACTACACCATGGCATTGGAAAGAATGATAAGGATCTGTGAGAACTGCAGACTGAGGATGTTCTTCAGACAGAACAGCACCTACAGCATCCTGCAGGATAGAAATATCGGCCAAAGCAATGCGAGCAGGATTTCTTTGTGAGTCTTGTTCAGTGGAATTAATTGTGTGAAATCATCTTTCACTGACTGTAACAGTTTTAGAGATCCTGAGGTCAACGTTCCTTGTTTAATCCCAACTGCAATTGCAGCTTATTATTATGATTTTCCTAAGCAGTTCAATCTGTTTAATAAAAGTTAAGGTGACAAACGGGTGGAAGCCTTCACAACATCCAATGTCTCTTCATTCAATCATTCTCAAACTGGTGCTATGGAGAGGATAGCTATTGCTCAGACAGGGTTAAACATCATGTGGCGCTAAAGCTGACTTGATTTTCTACTGTCATTCTTGTAGTTGCAGCTAAAATGCTGGTTGTTTACACCACTGGTGATGAAAATTGAAACTATATTTAAACATGTAAGAATTTATTTCAGACATAATGTCACCTGTGCCATCTATATATCCTCAAAAGGTTTTCTTCTGTTTTCCTTCTCATTATGCCCAGGAGCAGTCCTGGTATCCGCATCTGGGGTGGAACAAGCCTGCTGCCCTCTAGTGAGGCCTGTTGGCCATGGAGTTGTGGCCAGCAGTCCAGGGGGATCCTGGTTAAATGGCCCAGATAACTGGTGTGCCCTGTCCAGATGCAGGTTTGCCCTCCCTGGCCTTAACTCCCACAGGATTGAGTGCTTGGGTGGAGGTGGTGGTTGAAACTGGTAGATGAAAGTGGTGGCCCCAGGTATCTCTACAGTGTCCTGAGAAATTTCTTGAGGGTGTGTATGTGGTTCCTCCTCTGGCTGGGTGCCTACTAGTCCCATCCTATCTCTCTGTAAGGAAGGGGCACCTGGAGAGAGTCAAAATCCTTCATGACCTATTGCCCTGTTGTTAGTCCTAAGCACCAAAGGCTAAAGTGTTGGAGTACACCTCTGTACTCATATCCAGCAGGCACTAAGACTGCTGGACCTAGCTCTCCATTGTAGCTGCCAACCTGTCCATGGAGGCAGCCAGACATTCACATGCCAGAGGCAACCTGGTACAGATAACAGAGGTGAATTCCAGCAATTTTGAATTCAGTTTGCCCACTGCCTCTGACAAACTGCCTGATGCTCCTGTGTCAACTTGGGCATTTGGGTGAAGTCATGAATGGCCATCACTACGGAGTCCTCTCCTGCCTCAGGGTGGGCAAGTGCCTGGTCTTCTGACAGTCCTCTAAGTGCCAGTAACCTGTGGCTTTTGTTCCTCGAACCAGCTGCAGAGTTGAGGCAGTGGTGTGCTCACTAGAATGTGCTCCCAACTCTGCCCCTATAATGCACCCAGTGAGGTGTCAATACATGAGCTGATGAGGCAGGCTTGAAGGTGGATTCTGTGTGGGATCTGTGGTTCTTCCTCAGAGGTAGAGGCTATGAGGTCTGGAGGGGCTGCTGTCTTCAGGGAATGGACAGCACTGATGTCACAAGAGATGAGAGGTTTCGTTTTATATTCATTCATAGGATGTGGGCATCACTGACTGGACCAGCATTTATTGCCCATCCCTAATTGCCCAGAGGGCAGTTAAGAGTCAACCACATTGCTGTGGGTCTGGAGTCACATGTAAGTCAGACCGGGTAGGATGGCAGATTTCCTTCCCTAAAGGACATTAGTGAACCAGATGGGTTTTTCCTGACAATCGGCAGTAGTTTCATGGTCATCATTAGACCCTTAACTCTGGATTATTATTGAATTCAAATTCCACCATCTGCCATGGCAGGATTTTAACTCAGATCCCCAGAACATTATCTGAGTGTCTGGATCAATAGTCTAGCTATAATTACCACTAGGCCATTGCCTAGGAAAAGTTGTGAAATAGGGTTAGGGGTTTGGCCATGTTGCTGATAATGTGGGAGGAGCACAGAACGTGGCAATGAATGTTATTTCGTTGCCGGTATGGAAGTCTCAGCATCCCCACAGGAGTGGTCATGGTCCTCCCACCATCCACTTTTACTTTATTGTGGGCAGTTTTCTCCTGAAATTAGAGAAATGGAGGGATTGAGTGAGATGAAAGTAGCTGGCTCAGTTGTCAGTGCTGGTGCAAGTGGGGGAAAGGTAGGGAGGTGTCCTGAGTGAATGAGTAGGCAGCAAAGAAGGTTATGGAGGTTGAGCAAAATGTGTCAGAATAAAGGGACAAGAGTGTGTGAGGGAAGATGCTGCTCTCAATATTGAAAGTGGTAGAGCATCAGCCTCAGTGGGAGGTGGGTGCAATTAGCAGAGTTAACGGGAATGTGAGGTAGCAGTGAGAAGGGAGTGCCACTTACCCTCATGGAGCACAAAAAGTCATTCACCTCCTTTCTATTTGCTGGTGTTCTATGCAGACTGTGGACCATGTACTGACCCAGGTGGCAGCTAGGCTGGCCGTGTGTGGTACCATGGCCTCCTCTGGCAGTCCTGAAGAGAGAGGATTGTCGTCCTCCTCACCACTCTGTCCACCAGGATGTTCAGTTCACTGTTGGCATAGCAGGGTGTCAACCTGCCTCTATCAGCCATCTCTGGGGCAATTCTTCACATACAGGAATGTGTAGGGCAGATCCTGAATGACAACACTTGACCTGATGCACACTAGTTTAAATTTGGCACCAGCACCAGTGGTCTGTGGGTGTGGCACACTAATGTGAGCTGGGCAGTGTGGTGGAGTGCTGCACATGGTGAGCTGTGGAGGATTACATGAGATAACTTGTTTGAGTTCATGGCAAGAAACCCTCCACGAAACTCCCCAGAATTGACACTTAGCCAATTTTTGGTAAAGTTCAGACCACATGAAGTGAAGTGTGATGGCATTCAGATTGAAAACCAGGAAGAATAGAAGCTTGAGAATGGTGCCCGATAAAGTGTCATTAGTGAGATGTGAACTCAGAGACAGCAACAGCAGTGAAACTGTTGGAAATGGTGAACAAGGTAGAAAATGTTGCAGCAGTGAGGTGGAATGGACATAGTAGGTGTTGGCAGGAGTACCAGTGAGATCATTACCCAGGTAATGTGCTAAATTTTAAAATACCTCAATTACTCAAAAAATGATGTGAAAGTGCACAGCAAACAGTCACACGCCCTGCAAGGGGTAAAATAAAGCTTAGAAAACAGCAGGTGACAGAGCATGCTCAGAAGATACATTCAATCAGGGAATTTCAGAGACCAACAATCAACAAAAGCCAATTAGTAAATGTGGTGAGAAGATTAAATGCTGGTCTAAAAGTAGCAGTGATACTGCATTATCTTTCTCAAAATAGCAGTTAGAGCAGAGATATTAAGAAGGTAAGTAATTGACATTGAATTTCATTTTACAATAACCTTCTTCTTAAATGCTTAAACTGGCCTTGACAAATCCCATTTTACATAAATGAAGAATTCAATGAAATACATATATATGCATAATTTTATATAAGTGACTGCATTGTACTCCAAATTAAACAGTCTTTTTGATCTGAACAATATAAATTAAAAAGGATTAAAGCTAAAATAAAGGAGCATTATCCTGCAGCAATAAGCTAATACGTTGCAGTGTAAATAAGTAGCTCCAACTTTCCATTCAGGATCCTCCAAATATTGAGAGAAGCCAAAGGAAGTAATAAATATAAATAAGGAAGACATCACCTCAAATACACATACATCAACTCATATCCTTCAGTTGACTTCAGAAACATTGTCTTCACATTTGTATATTTAAAAACAAAGAAACAGCAGTTTGCCATTTATCCACTCGGGCCTATACTAAATTTCATCAAGATCAAACCTTATCTGCAGCCTAGATCAGTCTTTTAAAGAAAAATATCTGCAGAGACAGCATTACCTTTGTAATAGGGCAGCAAGTCCAAAAATGCTTTTCTGACTTTTTCACTAGCCAGAGGCTGTAGTTCATCCAGACACTCAAGAAGCGGTCCAATAGAATAATATTGTGCTTCTTTGTAAACTGTTCTCACTCTCTCATGAGGTGGAAGGTCATCATTCCGTAAAAAGTTTAGAATGTCTCTGAATACAGAAGAAAGGTAATGTATTAACCCAGGATGTGTTAATATCTATACTAGTGTAAAGTCTTGGCAGATGTTAATTAATTTACATGTTCTCACAAAACAAATATCACATTGGTGTTAAATATAGTTCAAAAAACAAAATGCCTCTCAATGAAAAAATATTTCTAAATAGAAATATTTCCTTGGACTCCAGCATCTTTCATCTGTCTCATTCAAATGGCCGCTTCTTCAAAGTACTATTAGCATGTTTGGATTATGAACAGGAGTGGGCCAGTCAGCATCTCAAATCAGTTCTGCCATTCAATTAGATTGCTGCTGTGCACATCAACTCCTTGAAAATTTCAACTGGCCCAGAATCCACAGAATTTTCGAAGAAGCAGCTCCAGATTACCGTTTTTGTGGGGAAAATATGCTTTCCAATTTTATTTCCTAGCTCTAATTTTAAGGGTATATGCCTTTGTTTTGATTTCACCAACCAGGGAAATAGTTTCACTATAGTATGGATTAATTATTTTAAATATTTTAATTAGATCTCATCTCAATGTCAATGAATTCAAGCCAATTTTACGTAAAATGGTCTCAATTTATTTTGTAATTCTGTAAGCCTTGGTGTAATTCTATGTTTTTCGGCTACAACCTTCCAAGATCAATACAGCAATCCTGAAATGCAGTGCACAAAATTAAATGCAATCCTCTAATGGGATCTGACCAAGACACTGCACAACAGAAGCAGAATTCCTGCACTTTCAGCATACTAACTGACAGCATTGGCATTATAATAATGACTGCTCTACCCTTACTAAGCATCCATTTGCAAGCATTTTCTAACAAGTCTCAGTGGGTCTGTAGAGGAGAAAGAACTCTGCCTGATTTACTTTTCCCTCTTATCCTCGACTTACTGAAGTTAACTATAGTACCTTTGCTGGCACCCCGGTTAGGATTAGCTGGTTCAATAACCACCACAGAAAGTGATGGCACCTTTAGCATTTGGGTGACTCAACAACACATCAGTCAGTGCAATTACCAAAAGAACTGTCAAAGGAATTACCAACCAGTTATAGTAGGAACTGCAGATGCTGGAGAATGTGAGATAACAAG
The DNA here is from genome assembly GCA_024137785.1 of Ginglymostoma cirratum. NCBI lineage: Eukaryota > Metazoa > Chordata > Chondrichthyes > Orectolobiformes > Ginglymostomatidae > Ginglymostoma > Ginglymostoma cirratum. The sequence continues at coordinate 6,892,992 of JAHRHZ010000066.1, forward strand.
GTGTAGAGCTGGATGAACACAGCAGGCCAAGCAGCATCAGAGGATTCAGAAATGGGGGAGGGGAAGGGGGTTCTGAAATAAATAGGGAGAGAGGGGGAGGCGGATAGAAGATGGATAGAGGAGAGGATAGGTGGAGAGGAGACAGACAAGTCAAAGAGGTGGGGGTGGAGCCAGTAAAGGTGGGAGTAGGTGGGGAGTTAGGGAGGAGATAGGTCAGTCCAGGGAGGACGGACAGGTCAAGGGAGCGGGATGAGGTTAGTAGGTAGGAGATGGGGGTGGGGCTTGAGGTGGGAGGAGGGGATAGGTGGGAGGAAGGACAGGTTAGGGAGGCAGGGACAAGCTGGGCTGGTTTTGGGATGCGGTTGGGGGAGGGGAGATTTTGAAGCTTGTGAAGTCCACATTGATACCATTGGGCTGCAGGGTTCCCAAGCGGAACATGAGGTGCTGTTTCTGCAACCTTCGGGTGGCATCGTTGTGGCACTGCAGGAGGCCCAGGATGGACATGTCGTCTGAGGAATGGGAAGGGGAGTTGAAATGGTTCGCGACTGGGAGGTGCAGTTGTTTAGTGCAAACCGAGAGTAGGTGTTCTGCAAAGCGGTCCCCAAACCTCCGCTTGGTTTCCCTGACGTAGAGGAGGCCACAACGGGAACAGCGGATACAGTATACCACATTAGCAGATGTGCAGGTGAACATCTGCTTGGTGCGGAAAGTCTTCTTGGGGTCTGTGGTGGGAGTGAGGGGGACGTGTAGGGGCAGGTGTAGCACTTCCTGCGGTTGCAGGGAAAAGTGCCGGGTGTGATGGGGCTGGAGGGGAGTGTGGAACAGACAAGGGAGTCCCAGAGAGTGTCGTCCCTCCGGAAAGCAGATAAGGGTGGGGAGGGAAAACTGTCTTTGGTGGTGGGGTCGGATTGCAGACGGCACAAGTGTCGGAGGATGATGCATTGGATCCGGAGGTTGGTGGGGTGGGACGTGAGGATGAGGGGGATTCTGTTTTAGTTGTTATTGCGGGGAGGGTGTGTGAGGGATGAGTTGCGGGAAATGCGGGAGACATGGTTGAGGGCATTCTCGACCACTGTTGGGGGGGAAGTTGCGGTCCTTGAAAAACGAGGACATCTGAGATGTACGGGAGTGGAATGCCTCATCCTGGGAGCAATGCGGCGGAGGCAAATGAATTGGGAATAGGAGATGGCATTTTTGCAGGAAGGTGGGTGGGAGGAGGTGTATTTTAGGTAGCTGTGGGAGTCGGTGGGCTTGAAATGGATATTGGTTTCCAGTTGGTTGTCATAGATGAAAACAGAGAGGTCCAGGAAGGAGGGAGAGGTATCAGAGATGGTCCAGGTGAACTTAAGGTTGGGGTGGAAGGTGTTGGTGAAGTGGATGAACTGTTCGAGCTCCTCGTGGGAGCACAAGGTGGCGCCAATACAGTCATCAATGTAGCAGAGGAAGAGGTGGGGTTTAGGGCCAGTGTAGCTACGGAAGAGGGACTATTCCACGTAACCAACAAAGAGGCAGGCATAGCTTGGGCCCATGCGGGTACCCATGGCCACCCCCTTTGTCTGCAGGAAGTGGGAGGAATTGAAAGAGAAGTTGTTGAGGGTGAGGACGAGTTTGGCTAAGCGGTTGAGGGTGTCAGTGGAGGGGGACTGGTTGGGCCTGCAGGACAGGAAGAAGCGGAGGGCCTTTAGGCCATCTGCATGGGGAATGCAGGTGTATAGGGACTGGACGTCCATGTTAAAGATGAGGTGTTGGGGACCGGGGAATTGGAAGTTTTGGAGGAGGTGGAGGGCGTGGGTGGTGTCACGGACGTAGGTGGGGAGTTTCTGGACCAAGGGTCTAGGCCCAAAACGTCAGCCTTCCTGCTCCTCTGATGCTGCTTGGCCTGCTGTGTTCATCCAGCTCTACACCTTGTTATACCAACCAGTTATTATCCTCATGTCTAGTATTACTAACAAATCTTCTTAGATGCACCTTAATTTACAGTACATTGCTAAAATGTTTTGTACAATGTTCAATTCAACTTACGGTTATTTGAATTTGTTGTTTTTAAATTGAATACATCAAACAGTATTACGGTAGGAAAGGGTTGTTCTTTAATGAGGTAGAAAGTAATCATGATATCATTACCTACCCAAAGTAGGTCCCGTCTCTGTCAATAAAGAAACGTCCCTCTGAATCTGTAGGAATACGATGTCGGCCACTGAACATTGCTGCTAGCATAGTGTCTTCATAACGCCTCAAAGTGGACAGTCTTGTCGTAAAATACATGCCTCCTACATTCAGTGGAACAACCTCTGGGAACTACAGAGGCAAAGATTAAGACTGTTGGAAAACACTTCAATTATCCCAACAGATTTTTTTTCTGAGCTACCACATATTATTGTTGTTTATTGATTGTTATATTTATTTCTATAAAGGGACAAGGCCTATTTATTAAACAGAAGAGAAAATTATATTTTCTTCTGTTGCGGAATAAACAATACATTCAAACCATCAACTCATCTGCTGTACTTTGTAGTATAACTGGCTGCATACAGCACACTTTATCTGACATAACACCAACTGGCTTACAAAGACAATAGAGAAATAATGCAGTTTTCAACTAAGCTCAAATATTGTTGGTCGACACACAAACAACAACACAGGGGTATCTCACAGGCTTCCAGATAGTAAAATAGAGGTGGAGGGGCAAACCCGCAGGAAATGACAAACCCATACAGAATTATAGAGTGAGGAGACAGTAAAGGCTCAATTATTGATTAGGATAATGTTTTAGTGAAGGTAAAGGAGAGTGACAAATTTCTGAAGGGTGTTCAGGAGAACTTCCATGATCAGTGTTTTCTCAATCCAACTGGGAAAAAGCCATTGCTGGATCTTGTGCTGGGGAATGAGGTGGAAAAGGATCTCCTTGTCAGAGCAACGGTTCATATTTGAGGAAGAGATGCTTCAGGTACCAACTTCAGGTACCAACAAAACCAGGGCTCTTTGGATGCAGTGGAGTTACAAACCATGAATGAAACAAGAAAAGACAGGGTATAATACATGTCTGGTAAATTCTCTGCAGTCTCTGGTGAGGACTGGCAAAGAGACAATACAAAAACACAATAACATGTAATATTTAAAGGAATCCAAACTCCTTCTACCAGCATGAAAATAAGAGATGGAATGGGCCCCACTGGAAATAAAGAGATTGATACACATATACACGGTGCACGGCTTTGAATACTTAATAAGTACTACGTATTGGTTTTTACTGAGGACATACTTGCTTATAAAATATTGACAGAGGCAGAGCTGGTAGAGGTAATGGATATGGTGAAAATAGTTAGGCAGGATGTACTGGAAAGGCTGGATATACTTGAAGTAGGTAAGTCATCAGCCTTCATGAGCAGAAGGATGCAATTCCAACAGATCAAGTTTACACAGGCAGTATTCCAAAATAAATACAGGCGCAAGAAGTCATAAAGGGAAAGCAGACAGGAAGTGCACGCAGGAAAAAGTTTCTGAAAAGAATTTTAAAATAATTTCAACACATTTCAATAAATCTTGTTTTGTTTATTCTCAGTTTAATTTCCTGCCTTCTCACCACATCTCTAGTTTTTCAATGAATAAGGTCAAATATTGTTCTATATTTTACTAAGCTTTATGGAAAAAGGTCTTCAAAATTGCCCATTTTCAATTTTGAAATGATATCCTACCTCCTTAACAATTTATCTGGATTGACTTTATTGATCCCTATCACAGAGTTGATGCAGTGCAGAAGGAAGCCATTCAGCCCATCATGCCAGCATCAGCTTTTCAAACAAACTCATTACCAGGTAATCTCCTGGTTTCTCCCCATACCTTTGCATACTACATTCAATCCAAATAATCATCCACTGCCCTCTTTACTGCCTTAATTGATCCTGCTGCCACTGAATTTCCAGACAATGCATTCTTTTTCCTAACTACTCACTGAGTGAAAACGTTTTTTTGTCACATCGTCCTAGCTGCTTTTGTACATCACTTTAAATCTATGCCCTCTCCTCCTTTTCTCTTTTATGAGCAGCAAAAGCTTCTTCCCCTCGAGTCCATCCAGTCCACTCAAGATTTTGAAACTCTCTATCAAATCTCCTCTCAGACTCCTTTTCCCCAAGGACATCGCTTCTGCACTCTCTCAAATGCATTCATATCTTTCGTATAATGTGGTGCCCAGAACTGCATACAATATTCCAGCTGAGGTCTAGCAAGTGTCTTATAGAAGTTCAACATGGCTTCCTTGCTCTTGTACTCTATGCCACTATTAATAAAGCTGAAGACATTATCATGATCTTACACAATCTTCTAGTGAGAATAACTCCAACTTCCTTAAAATTGGGTACAGTTATACTTCAAATTTAGGGATATATTAAATGTTGGAGGCCTAAACTCCCTTAACACACAGTATAACTGTGGCACCAATGGAAAAATGCAAATGCACACTTGGATTCTGAAACCTGGCACTAACTCTCGTAACCAATGTTGCAAGAGTAATAATACCTTCATAGATTGTGGTAACAAATGTCAGATATAAAAGTTCCAGAAGAACTTTTTTACATGGGGGAACATAAAAATGGGATTAAGGCAATCAGATCTTCAAAACAATTCTGCTATTTGATTAGTTTGGTGTCTTAACTTCAATTATCCACCTTGGTTTTTCTAACTGTTAACATCTTTGCCCCAAAACTTCATGAATCTCGTGTTTTAAAATGTTTAATTGACCCATCTTCAGGAACTTTTTTGTATTGAGAGGGTTTCAGATTCCTGCTAGTCTTGATGAAAAGTATTTCTTGACATCGTCTTTGACAGGCTGAGCTTCAACATTTAAGGTTAGTCCCCTCTACTTTGGACTCTCCCACAAATGGTTTCTATCTGCTTTATCCGATCCAGTAATTATCTAATACACTTTAACCAGATCATCTCAGAATCTTCTCAATCAAGAAAATATATGTTTAGTCCATGCAACCCCTCTTCATAATTTAATCCTTTTAGCCCTCCTCTAATCCTGGTGAATTGGAGCTGCAAGGCTCCAAGACCAGTACGTCCTTCCTGAAGTGGAAATTAATTGCAAGAGACTAGATGGGGGTCTCACTCAAATTCTGTATAGCTACATCCTTACTTCCATACCCTTATATTCCAGCTCCTTTCAGACAGACGGCCAGGTTCTATTTACCTTTTTCATTCTAGCTTGCAAGTGCCCACTTGGTTTCACAGATTTCTGTATTTGGATCCTTATATCTGTCTGATGTTTCACAGTTCCTAGCTTCTCACCATTTGGAAAATATTGTGATTGACCTTCTTGTGTACACAGAGCATTACTTCATATTGAATTCCACCTGCCACCATTGCACCCACTCATTTAATCCTCACTCACTTAATCCATAAATGTCCTTTTATAACTTTCTGATCCCATCTGTGCTATTTATTGTGTCACTTAATGTAGTGGTTTTGCAAATTTGGATATGTGGCTCTCTATTCCTTCATCCAAGTCATCTATAAATATACTGCAGAAGCTGAGTCCAAAGTACAGATCCCTGCTGGACAAGTCTAGTTATATCCTGCTAATTTGAGTACATATCCATTATTCCTCATTCTATTTCCTACCTCATAACCAATTCCCAATCCACTCAAAGAACTGGCTTCTGATCTGAAACACTTTCATTTTTCTGGACAGTGATTTGTTGAACCTTTTCAATCGCTTTCTGGAATTCCACATATTCAATAACTTTAGACATATTCCCTTACATACCTTGCTACAGCATTTACGTCTCAAAATAGTCAATCATGCTTGCTCTAAACAACCTTTGCTCTTGTAAATCCATGCTGACTCTTTCTGATTAGTTCATATTTGGTCAACAGTTCAGTCATTCTGTCCTGAACACCACGTTCTAGTAAATTTCCCACCACAGCTATTAGGCCAGTTAGACCACAAATTCCTATTTTGTCACTCCAATTCTTCTTGAATAACGGAGTGACACTGACCTAATCCAAGTTGTCAATCCCTGAATCAAGCAAGTTTTTGAAGGTCATAATGATGGCACCTACAATTTCCTCATATACTTCTTTTAATATCAATTATTTTCATCATCAAAGAATCATCATAGAAGTGATGATTGTGTTTGTTTGCTTAGAATTTATACAATTTAGAGCATAAGTTCTTGAAAAACGTAACAAAAGCACATTTTTTGCTCAAAATTCATGAAGTGTCACAACTTAGTATGGAGAAATCATGTAAATGTATTAAAACAATTTTTTTAACATTAAGCTGACAATTTTCATTAACACAGCAGAGTGAAAATCTAATAAATTCAGGGTCAGGGTCAGAGCCAGAGATCCAGAGCACAAAAAGTGGCCCTTGGCCCATCTTATCTGCACCAGTCAAAAACAACCACTTAACTATTCTGATCCCATTTTCCAGCACTTCATCCATAGTCTTGAATGCCTTGCCAGTGTATGTCTATAGCCATAGTCATACAGCATGGAAACAGACCCTTTGGTTGAACCAGAACATGCGACCATAATCCCAAACTAAACTGGTCCCACCTACCTACTCTTGGCCCATATCCCTCCAAACATTTTTTATTCATGTACTTATCTCAATGTCTTTTAGATGTTGTAACAGTACCTGCATTCACCACTTCCTCTGGAAGTTCATTCCACATACAAACCACTGTCTGTGTAAAAAAAATTGCTCCTTATCTTTTTTAAATCTTTCTTCTCACTTTAAAAATGTGTCCCCTAATCTTGAAATCCTCCACAACAGGGAAAAGACACCTGCCATTCACCTTATCTATACCCCTCGTGATTTTATAAACATATATAAGGTCACCTCTCAACCTCTTACACTCCAGAGAACAGGTCCCAGCCTATCCAGTATCTTCTTATAACTCAAACCTTCCATTCCTGGCAACATTCTGGTAAATCTCTTCTGAACCCTCTCCAACTTAATAATATCCTTCCTCTATGCTAGGGCGACCAGAGGTGGACATGGTTCTCCAGTAGAGGCCTTATTGATGTCCTGTCAACCTCAACATTATATCCCAACTTCTATACTCAAATATCTGAGCAATGAAGGCAAGCATGCTAAACGCCTTCTTAACCACCCTATCTATATGTGATGCAAACCTCATAGAATTACGTATCTGAACCACATGGTCTCGTTGTCCTTCAACACTGCCCAAGGCCCTACTTTTAATTGTATAAGTCTTGCCTTTGTTTTACCAAAATGCAATATTCGGCATTTATCTAAATTAAACTTCACCTGCCACCCTTCAGCCCTTTGACCCAACTGATCAAGATCTCTTGGTAATCTTAGATGACCTTCTTCACTGTCGGCTATACCACCAACCTTGGTATCATCCACAAACTTACTAACCATGCTTTCTATACTCTCATCGATATCATTTATATAAATGACAAACAAAAGTGGATCCAGCACCAATCTCTATGGAACACCGGTGGCCACAGGCTCCAGTCCGATAAACAACACTCCATCATTACTCTCTGTCTCCTGCCATTAAGGCAATTTTGTATCCAATTGGCAAGCTTATCCTGAATCCCATGTGATCTAACTTTACTCATTAGACTACCATGCGGAACTTTGTCAAAGGCTTTACCAAAGTGCAAATAAATAACGTCTACCACTCTTTCCTCATCAATCTTCTTGGTTACTTCCTCAAAAAACTCAATCAAGTTTGTGAGACACAATTTCCCTCACACAAAACCATGCTGACTATCCCTAATTATTCCTTGCCTCTCCAAAAGCATGTAAATCCTATCTTTCAGAATCACCTCTAACAACTTATCCACCACCGAAGTCAGACTCATAGGTCTATAGTTCCCAGGCTTCTCCCTTACTTTCCTGAGTTCTCTAGCTTCCATTTCTCTTGCCACAATAAAAACTGATGTGAAATATTCATTTAATATCTCTCCCATTTCCTGAGGCCTCTTTGATTTTTAAGGTGCCCTATTCTCTCTCTAGTTGCTGTCTTGCTGTTAATGTACTTGTAGAATCTCTTTGGATCATCCTGAACCTTATTTGCCAGGGCTATCTCATTTCCTCTCTTTGCCCTTCTGATCTCCCTCTTAAGAATGCGTAAATACTTATTACATGATATGAGAGTTTCTGCCCGTACCGTCCTTGCCAGCAGTGAGTTCCAGATTTCCTTCACTCTCTGGGTGAAAAAGTTTTTCCTCCTATCTCCTCTAAATGTCCTGCCCCTTACCTTAAATATACACCCCAGTCTCCAAGGAGAGAAGTTTCTTCTTGATTACCCTGTTACCCTTCATTATTTTATACATCTCAAACATGTCACATCTCTAGGAAAAGCAACCCCACTCTATCCACTTACTGTTCATAACAAAATCTTCAGTCCAAGCAATATCATGGGGAATCCCCTCTGCACGCTCTCCAGCGCTATCATACCCCTCCTACACAGTAATGTGGATTCCAAAATGGCATAAAATTTTCTCTCTGTGGCCTAACAAATATTTTATAGATCTCCAGAATAATATCCCTGCTGTTAAACTCTTGTGCCTTGGCTAATACAGGCAAGTATCTGCATGTTTTCTAAACCACTTGTCCTGATATCTACTTGCACACCAAGGGTCCTTCTGCTCCTTACTGCTTCCCAGGGTCTTACAGTTCATTGCATATTCCCTTGCTTTGCTTGTCCTGTCCAAGTGCATCATCTTAAACTTGTCCAGATTGAATTCCATTTGCTACTGATCTGCCTGTTTATATCCTCCTGTAGTGGAATGTTATCCTCATTATTTATTCATCAACAATTCTGGAGGATCTGAGAACTTGCTGATCAACCCTTCTATATTTAAGTTTTAAAAACTCAGTATTTGAACTTGTGTTCCCTGCCATTTCTCTGGAAACTTCAGACAGCTCTGCACCCCCTGTCCTTCAAAAATATGATTCTAAATTTACAATATAATTGCCACAACATGTTGAAAAGTAAGATAACAAGGTATAGAGCTGGATGAACACAGCAGGCCAAGCAGCATCAGAGGAGCAGGAAGGCTGACGTTTCGGGCCTGTATTCATTAACATAGCTCGCGACAATTTGCTGGAAAACTTAAAATAAAAAGTTTAATATTTTTAACTGAAACATTCACAGTCACCACACGATACAACAGTTGCAGAAGGTCAACAAATGTTTAGCAATCCAATTTCAGGTCAGACAGAGCCGATGTAGACAATAAATGACAGCGGGCTTATCCAATGGTCAGATAGATTGCCCAACCGTTTTTACCCAAGAGGACAAAGGTAACTGGGCCAGTAACAAGCGGACTTTCTGTTAACAGCATGGAGGTAGCTGCCGTTTGTGTGAAACGTCTTCTACAAATGGAGCCTGATCCATTCGGGACGAATGTGGAATATTAGAGAGGGATCCATTCACTGATAAACCTTCAGCACTGAAAGAATGCAGTTCAGTGCAGTCAGCGCAAGAATCACCGGGAACAGCAGCTTCTACAATGCAGCATCGTCCTCACCTCTTGCACGGTCAGGGTATTCGGTCGGTTGGCAGCTGCCTTCCTAACGCTATCTACTGAATCGGAGCCTGACATTGTATCATCCGACTGTTCGCTTCCCTTCTGTTCTGAAATAACCACCATCACTCTCGCCTTGTGCAACATATATATGTAAAAAAAAACTTGCTGCAAAAAGCAAGGAGGGGGAGAATTACTTCCTAAAGGCTGCAACTCATCTTGCAATGCTCCACCTCCTGTGTCCACATCGATGGTGTTGGCGGCTGCCAGCTGTATCCGTGGTTTCTTATCTGCACCATAGAGCCGCTTGCTGTGGAATCCTTGTCATTGTGTATTACAACGCGCAGTCGTAGCCTCGCCCTTTCATCAGGCTGCGTTTCATGTACCGCCCTGGGAAGAGGTTCAGAGCTGTTCTATATAACCAGCACTGCAATGTTGTCAATAAATACAGCTGATCCTGTGACTGCCTGTCCCCAAACATATTTCTATTCAAATTCTTCACGGTTGCCTGATTTTCTTTGATAATGCTGGTGTAAGAGATACAGATCAGCAATGAAAGACCTACTTCTGTTCCTCTAATTACTTACTATACGTGGCCCGGATATTCTGATGGCCAGATAGCTGTTGGGGCAGCGCAGACTGGAATCCTACACTCCATGGAATTTGCCCTAGAAGGAGAAGATACCAGTTGCCTGGAACCCTCAGGAAAAGTCCACAAAAGGTGGAAAAGTTGGAGGGTCCCACTACAGTTAACCCTGTGAAAGTTAGAGGATTAAAAACCTAGTCGAACTCCTGGATAACTATTAAGCTAAAGCTCCCACTCACCACACAGGCACTACACCCAGCTACACCTCCCCTGATCTGTCACACACCCTCCCAAACACATGATTTCACACCTTCCTGACACTGCCCACTGCTGGCCTGAATCCCCGCCAACCGTGAGCACCACCTCCACCCCATTACTGCCAAACCCAGTTCACCCAACCTCCCAGCCTCAACCTGCCCTACTTTCAAAAGATTCCTCAAGGTTACTTAATTTGTTCTTACTTTGTCATCTCTAACTTTTCCACAGTCATTGGATTTCTGTTTAAAGGGGTCTGGAACATTTTATACTTTGAAGGCAATGTACAGTTTCAAGTGGTTTTCTCAGGCCACTATGACCACAGATATTTCCTCATGTCTGGCTTGTATCCAAACCTGGGCTGTTTGGTTAACGTATGGCCTATTTCTCAATTGTTGAGGCCCATCTTCTACTGAAACTAATTTAGTGAATGCAAGGCACTTAATAATCATGTACCAACTATCTGTGTAACTGCTCTTGGTAAATACAGTGTAAATGCATATAGTGAGAATAACCAGTTTTAAGGTGGTAACAGACATGGAAAGTCAGAAATCAGTTATGTGGGTTCTACAGACTAAGAACAAGGTTTATTTTGGCCGCTTACAAAATTTTTCCTTGCGGTTTGAGACATATCTCTTACTCAATAGAGCAACTAAAAGTGAACAATAAGGAAAACACTGCAATAAAAAAACTGAACACATCATTCAGGTTGGTTGTTATAATTTTTTTCAGCTAATTTTATCTCCATAAGTTACAATGTTAAACTAGGTTAGCATTGTAAATATTTAAAATTATGTACATCACAATAACATTGGCAGTGTCAATGGAATTAGTTTTATATTACGGCATTCTTTGATTGCACATGCACATTTTTATTCCTCCTACAGTGACAGAATTCCTCTCTCTAGGCTGTCCTATCCAAATCTGTCCACCCCACCAAACACTACTTTCTTCATATAGCTTGATTGAAATGTAGCATTTGTCTTTCTGGCCCTCCTCTGGCCCTTACAGATGAGGACTGTAAGAACAAAAATTTAAGAAAAAAACTCTTTTCACAGAGGACACACTTGGGACATTTATTTTACAGACAATTGGTAAAACAGAGAAATAATGGAGATTAATGTTTTGTATTTCAGCAATCGGTACTTCCAGATCAAAGACAGGATCACAGCATTCTTGTCCCAAGACTCTAATGCAGCCTTCTCATGGATGGACCCCCAATATCCCCATCCCCACCCCAGCTGTGGAGCACAAAATCAACTCTTAAATGACTTGAAACAAGAGATGAAAACTAAATTTGGCTGTTTCTATGCATATCATTTAAAGTGTGGCCCTAAGTAGTGAGTACTGCAAGTAATTTAATCATTGAAACTTTGGTTCTTTACATCTCCTGATGCAAATTTTCATGGCAGAGGTTAGAATAGTCACAACTACAACTCCTCGGATTATTTCCTTTCCCTAACCTAGGGATTTGAAGTTAATTTGTAGTAATGCCAATGATTTTGATTACTGTAGATAGATTCTATATATACTATACACAGAATTTTAGGAATTATATAACATTTTAAACAAAGGGAATAAAAGGAAATTAGACCCATACTCAATTAGTTTGAATCAACAGAAAAACATTTTGTCTGTTTGACCTTCATAAAAACCCATCTGTAACCTTTATATTGCTGAACAAACAAGATTTTAATATAGTTATAATGATCAGCAATTTAAGTGCTAACTCATGAAGCATGAGCCTCTGCATTTATTGCGCCAGTGTGGAATGATCAGTTCCTGACTCAAGTTGCTCTTAAAACTTTTCATCAGATTTGAAGTAATTGTGTCTTGCTGTAGCAGATGATTTTGTAATTAAAAAAGTTTGTGAACGCAGTTATGCAATTTTTTGACGTGACCCTGATTCCTCTGTTCTGCATAAAGCACATTACTTTCTGCAAAAAGGCTGTAATATTTGAAGTAACTCAATGTGCATGTGCTTTGTTAGGCTATTGATTTACCTTTAAAATCCAACACACAACTTTGAGGTGCTACAATAGTTTTAATAAACTATTCTATGACAGAAAGACCTAAGCTTAGAATATGTGAATATTGTTTTAAGGAGATGTATGGTACTGAGACTTTTTGTCTCACATGCATCAGGATAAATGCAAGAATGCCAAATTTCAGTCAGCAAATTGTACGTCATTGACCAAGGCAGTGCCATAGAGAAAGCAATGAGAATTATAGGTTCCCCAAGTTTCTAGGTACTTCAAAAAGCTACAAGGCTTGAAAATATTTGTTATTTGCAAAATACAGTTGGATCCTTGCATATGACTCTATGTTCCTTAACCAGTGTAAATGTCCCTTTTAGCAATAACAAATTGAAGCAGATCAAAACTATTTTGCAGGACAATGGTATCCTGATCAGAATTATTTGCATGTATCACAAACTCACAAATGGGCCAAATGCCACCATTTTCAGATTTGCAAAGTGTCCTTGCCCTGGAAAGGCAAAGTATTCAAACATTTTGAACAGGTTAAGTAAGCAGAGGTAATACTATGGAGTGGTGACATGAGTGGTAATTTCTACTATCAGAAGGCTGCTTTCAACCAAGGACGTTTAGCCCACCAGAAAATTGAGCAGTTATGTATGAAACTTAGTGCTGGTGCAACGCTAGATATGCAGGTGACATGTTCCAATGTTTGGTTGGTCAAATCAAACTGCAGGTTCCTCCAATTCTTTGCTGGCTGCTGGGTTTTAGCATTTACCTCAAGGCTCGAAGATTGTCCATATCACCTTAAGTTCATACAGTAGATAGCTCTGCATTTATTAAAGCAAGTGTCATTAATATTACAGCAGCTGCCTGGACACCCTCTTTCTTTTAATGAGATGTGGGCATCATTAGCAAAGATAGCATTTTTGCTGCCCATCCCTAATTGGCCTAGAACTGAGAGGCTTCAAAAGTCATTTCAGTGGGCATTTTAAGAGGTAACAACTTTGCTGTGGGTCTAGAGTCACAGATAGGCCAGGTCAGTTAAAAACATCAGATTTCCTTCCTTACAGTTTCATGGCCAGCACGACTCAGACCAACTCTCAATTTCAGATTTTATTGTCTGAATTAAAGTTCCACCATGTATCTAGACCAGGAACTTTTGCTTCTGGATTATTAGTCCACCAATGCTCTCTGCAAACCACATCATATCTAAAATTTTGTAACAGTTTCAGGAAAGATTCACGAGGTTACTCATTTCCATCATCCATGCCAATACTGCTTTAAACCCTCAGCCCATCTGAAAATGTTCTTGGTACTAATGAGGTTGCTAAATTATTGTTTTATGGCTTTTTCAGTTTAATTCTCTACCATGGTTAATTCAGACAAGACTTACATTGTTTTCAGTGTTTTTTTCTACATCCATGAGCCAAGGGTAATGGGGGTATCATCTGCAGACTGCCCTGCAGTGGCATATCCTTCATGCTGGAGATACAATTCAATTACAAAAACAGTTGTAATTACAATTTTGAGGAAGACTGGTTATTTCGACATTCCCACTAACAAGGCTATTTTCAGGCCCAGAACAAGAATGTCCTTTTCCTACAAAATAAATATCATAATTGTATTCAATAATATTTTCTGCATGCACTGCTGCTGTAATATGTGATCTCCTCTTGTAATTGCAAATGAGAAATAGATTCTTAAGTGAGTAGGAATTACGTACACCACTCATAAGAAAAGCCTCCCAGTCCAAGAACATGCTCCAAGATTTTTGGCCAAAAAAATGCATTATTGTACAGTAAGCTGCATTAGAAACAAATGGAGAATGCTGGAGAAACTCAGCTGATCTCACAGCATCTGAACTTGAGGTTTCTGAAATAGTCATACCAGCCTTGGAGTGTTATCTCTATTCTCTCCACAGATGCCGCCTGACCTGGTAAGTTTATCCAGCATCTGCAGCGTTTTGCTTTTACTCAAGCTATACTTGAAAATGAGTGATCATTTGCCTGAAAGTTAGCTGCAATTTCTTGACATGGCTGTACCAAATCAATGTCAGTGTTGGCATACATTGTGAGCTAATATTTTACAAGTAAGCCGTGTAAGCACACTAACTTGTCATTTTTCAGACTTCTTCCTCCAATACTCCTATATTTGAGACAGAGACAACTTAGTATCCTGTTAAACTTCATTTTAATTGGAAATTTTAGTTGAAAATACAAAAAAACAATTTTATATGCAACTGTATAAATAAATCAATTACATACATGAACAGCATTGTGAAGTTGTTCATGCTCCAATAATAATTACATATTTTACATGGAAATGCATAGATAAAATCACTATAAATTTAAATCACAGCCCACAGTTACATAAGAAAACAGGATTCACGTTTATTCAAGCTCTCTCCAGGAGATTACTTCCAAATCCTCAGTCATAAAAAGAAACAAACACAAAAAAATTGTCTATAGTGATTTTTGTCATGAATAAAACTCAAAGGGAAAATGGATATAATTCACACTTCATTTGTTGATTTTTTTTAAAATGTTGTACAGCAATATTCTAACATTATTGCCATCAATAATGGTTACATAATGTCCTCAGGTATAGTATATTTGCATTTAAAAACTAAGTTTACAGTAGAAATACTGGCTACAAAATGAAAATTAATGTGAAATAAAGAACTTATGACACTGGTCAAGAACACGATCCAAGAGAAAATCTGATCCTGAGACACCTTCTGAGAAACCTGCTTTTCTGAGAATCAGAAAGGAAGATATCTGTCCATCCTCGAGTTAAGATCTCACCTGCAGTGAAACATAATATAATAGAATTTTTTTTATGTAGTTCTTCTCCAAAAATGATAAACTACAAATTATAAAATTTCTCAAAAAAATTTGTCTGCTGTTTTGTGAAGCATCTGCCACTTTGCAGCAAACTAAGCTAGATTCAGTTATTGTATGATAAAACTTGATTTTGTATTATGAACTAAAACAAAAATTCCAATTCAGGTGTTGAAGATTGTGCCACAATAAAAGTTCCAAAACTGAAGAAATGGAATAAACAAAATGTGAAAACTGGAAATTTTTAACATGTGGATTAGCAACACAGGCAGGTTGTTTATTTTAGCATGACAGAAAACCCAAAATAATTGTTACAATTTTGTTTACTCTTACACCGGACATGGGTTTTGCAGTCAAAACCAACATTTACCCAATCACTCCTGAGATGTGGTGAGCCATGTTCTTGATTCTTTATTATAGTGAATAACTGTGTACGTAAAGTGCTTCCCCCTCCTCATAACTTAAGTTGTCTGAAGTAGGTAGACAGCTTAGAGGCAAGTGAGCAAAAATAAGTTCTCCTAAGTACTACTGATGGAAAAAAAAAAATCCAGATTTGCTTGAGCGACATTGCAAGGAAACGGTTTCTCTTGTAGCGGAGATAGAAAAAAAAAAATTTTTTTTGAAAAAAGGGGCAATGGGAAAATCAAGAGGACATATAATTTAAACACTAAAAAGGGAAGAGGCCGGAGATATCTTTTTAAAAATTTGAACAGAAATAAAACATCTAAAGACAGCAGTGTTCACGAGGATTAAATTGTGATGAGTGATACATGTACACAAATATAATGACCCAAAGTAACAGGGGAGAATGGTGATGATGTGGTTATATCATTAGGCTAATAATCCAGATGTAAATAAGAACAGATTAACCAAAAATGATTGCCATGAATAAATAAAGGGGTGAATTTAAAATTAAATCCAAAGAAAAGGAGCGTCGCAACTAGACACTTCTCAACCCTCAGTAACTATGTAATCTCTGAAAATGAGAAGTAACAGAAACAGAAAAGGCATATACAAACTACATAAATGATAAGAAAGGATGTCAAAAAAATTAAAGGTAAGATTGAGCCACTGAGGTCTGCAAACATATGAGAATGACAGGTAGGAGAAGTCCATCTGAGCCATCAAGCCTTCCGCACTCCTGAGGGCTAAAGCATTATGACCAGACAGCTTCCAATCTCTTATGGATCTGTAATCTCCTAAGAGTACACAAAAATCAGAGCAAATAAGGGAGGCGGGGAATATCTCTTTTTTAATTCATTCACAGGATGTGGGCAGCGATGGCTCGGCTGGCATTCACTGACCAGCTCTTAAGGTCAGACAGCAGTTAAGAAGAATCAACCACATTGCTGAGTCTAGAGTCACATGTAGGCTAGACCAGGTAAGGTCAATAGTTTCCTTCTGTAAAGGACATTAGTGAATCAATTGAGTTTTTTTTCCCCCTGACAGTCTACAATTATTTCATGGTCATTATTAGGCTCTTAATTTCAGTTTCTTCTCTTGAATTGAAATTCCACCAATCCACCATGGGTTTCTGGATTAATAGCCTATTGATAATACCATTAGGCCATGCCCCCATTTTCTCTTAATTTAGTTCTGATCCCCTCAGGTAGTCAAAGCCAGTCTAGGTCGTCACTGGCCACTCATACATTAACTGTATCTCCACTTACCTTTTAGGAGATGTTAAACTCATAATACATGATAATGAAATGGCAGGAATATTGAATGCATACTCTCCACTCTACCATTGCATGTCTCCAACTCTAATGAAGAGTGCAGGAGGGCATGCCAGGTGCCAGCATCAAGCATACTTAAAAGTGATGTGTCAATCCAGAACACAAGTCAACTTGGGTGGCAAACAGTGTAATAGACTTGAGTCAAGTGATTGCACAACCAACATTCATATCTGAGCTCTGCAATCCATCCACATCCTATCATGAATGGTGAACAATGAAACAACTTACTGTAAGAGAAGTCTCCAGAAATATCACCATCCTTAATGATGGGGGAGCCAGAACATCACTACAAAAGACTGAAAAAAAACTACAATATCTTCAGCCAGAATTGCTGAGTAGCTGATCCTGCTGAGTAGCTGATCCAACTGAGCCTTCTCCTGAGGTACTCAAGATTAAAACATTCTGAAGATTGGAATAATACCAAGCATAAAGCAAGATGGTTGTGCCTGTTGGAGATAAATAATCTGAGTCCCAGGCCATCATTGCAGGAGTTCCTCAGGGCAGTGTCCTCAGCCCAATCAACTTTAACCTTTCTTCCATCATAAGGTTAGAAGAGGGGAAATTCGTTGACAGTTACACAATGTTCAGCATCATTCACAACCACTCAGTTACTGAAGCAGTCTGAATCCATACGCAACAAGTCATGGACATCATTAGGGGGTGGGCAGATAAATGGCAAATAAAATTTGCATCACTCAAGCGCCAGGCAATGACCATCTCCATCAAGACAGAATGCAACAGAAAAGAGAAGTTAAAATGACATTTAACCACATTACGTTACGCAATTCCCCATGATTAATGCCTTGGGGTTACCACTGACTAGAAGGTGAAGTTGACCAGCCATAAACATTATGGCTACAAGACTAGAGGTTGAGCATTCTGCAGCAAGGATCTCCCCTCCTGACTCTTCAAACCCTGTCCACCATTCACAAGACACAAGCCATGAGGGTGGTGGAATACTCTCCACCAGCACTCCCCTTCAGACTTTTTTCTGCACGGAGGCAGTGACTTCCGGAACGCCGATCGCAGTGCGTGGAATGTCAAAGTGGCTGCGCACACATGTGTGGCTAAGTAGGAATGCTGCTCTCCACTTGCCTGGATGGTTTCAAGTCTAACAATACTCAAACTGTCTTACCCAATTCAGGAGAAAGCAGTCTGCTTGACTGGCACCTCATCTTACACTTCTGACATTCACTCCCTCCACCATCACAGTGACAGCAATGTCCACCATTCCATAAGGTGCAAAGCTATAACTCACCAAGGCTCTTTAGACAGCACCTTCGAAACCAAACTCAACGAACTAGAAGGACAAGAGCAACACCACTTGCAAATTTCCCTCCAAGTCACACAGCGTCTTAATTAGAAACCACATTACAGTTGTTCAGTCAAAATCCTAGAACTCCGTCTTAACAATACTTTAGTTATTCTTACACCACATGAACTACAGTAATCCCAGAAGGTAGCTCATCACCATCTTGTCAAGTGCAGCTAGGGATGGAGGTGATGCCTACATCCCACAAATGAATTAAAAAATTTATTGCTTCAATTTCCAAAGATAAAGCCAAAGAGAATATGATAAAAGAATATCCCACAGGTTGTAAACTCAAATCTCTTCAACCTTTGCCCTACTCAGATAAATGTTTAACCACCCCTTCTATTATTATCTTCCCAATTCTGCCCTAAACCCCATACCTACGAGAGAGGAGACTGTACTTTTGAGTAATTTGATACATTCCTTGTCTCTAACCTTGTATTTCTGCCAGAACCCGTGTCCTTTCCTGTTGTATGATCTTCTCAGAGATTCAAAACCCCAATATCAG
This sequence comes from Ginglymostoma cirratum, assembly GCA_024137785.1. Classification (NCBI taxonomy): domain Eukaryota; kingdom Metazoa; phylum Chordata; class Chondrichthyes; order Orectolobiformes; family Ginglymostomatidae; genus Ginglymostoma; species Ginglymostoma cirratum. Next base: position 6,911,721 of record JAHRHZ010000066.1, read on the forward strand.
CCATCTAAGCTGTGCTTGCTCACTTTGAAACAACTCTGAACATTTTGTTCTCTGTATCAACATCAAAATCAAACTGTCTTACCCAATTCAGGAGAAAGCAGTCTGCTTGACTGGCACCTCAAGTGATACTGGTGTTCTTATGAGGTATATAACCGCATAATCAATGACCTCTATCCACAAGGAAAACTTTTTGTCTATTTCCCAACACATTAGGTCCAAATTTACACTACTGATCACCAAATTATTTCCTTGACTCTCTCAAATATTCTATACAAAATCACCTGCCCCATTTCCAAGCCTTCAACTAAAGTTTTAAATCTATAATCAGTTTCTAACCTTGATGAAAATCTGCAAGTGTGGATTGGGCCAGCAGGTTGATTACTGCAGTCCACTTAATCCCCTTAAACTAGTTGCCATATATTTCAATTAAGTCCAGTTTCTAACTACCTACATCCATGCATTTTAACATTCTCCATCTTGGATTTAGGTTCTTTAGACATCCATGTACTTTTCCATGTAAGCAGATTTCCTGTAAAACTTAATTCCACTACTTTATCATTGGAAGCTTTCTATCAGCAATCAATTACATATTACATCATCTTCCTTCATTTAGCTTAACTTACCCTCGTTGCGAACATCATCTCTCTAGTCCACTCACACCCTTTATATAACAAGCATCAATATAAAAACATGTGGTCTCTGTTGTGCATAACTTAAGTAGGAAATGTCTTCACTCCGTACTAATCAGGTTTCCTCTGTCACATTGATGGCTGTGTTCAAGCTACTATCTGCTTTCATTTCAATGTGAAACATTTCATTAGATTTTAAATTTCCATCCCTTACCTTTTTGTGGAACATCTTTGGGTTTTTCTTTCCTTTTCTGGACTTCCCTTTCTTAACCTAAGTGACAAAGATGAGAGCTCAAAATATTCTATCATATTGAAGTGTTTCAAGGCTGAACTGGAAATATATGACTAAAATCCTGATTATAAAGGGTTTGTGGTGCTTCTTCAAATGGAAGTAGCAAAGTTTAGGGAGGACTCAAGAAAGAGATTGAAGGCTATCCATGTAATGATAGGTAAAGAGATCTAGAGAATCTTACAGTCAGGACATTGGATTTATAACTCCCCAGAAACAATGTAAATTAGTGATGACTGAGGTGAGGGTGAGACAGATGCATGCTGTCAGATTTTGGATAAATTAAATTAAATGGAAAGTAACAGGCCAGCTAGGAAAGCATTGGCCTAGTTAACAAAATTAACTGAGGGTCTGTGATTTGGGCAAAAATGGATACCTGTTATATGTGTAGAAGCAAGGTGGCTTGACGATGGGTTGAATGCAGGGGTTTAAAAATCCAGACTAGGATTGACCAGGTACAGATTGAACCGTACAGGTCCATTTGCGTGTACAGCCATGATGTGGGATGTTGGCAAGTAAGTATAACTTATGGTATAAGTTAAGGACCATAGTTTTGTTGTGTTTGGTGACTAACTGCTCATTCATCAAAAAGTGAGATGCATTTGAGAATTTTTTTTTAAAACAGCTTGGAGCCAAAGTGTTGATTGAAATGATGGAGGGATGTCACTGGGTATCATCAATATAGACATGAAAATTGACCCAAAGCTTGAAGACTATACTGTTAACACACAGAATTTTAATAAAAGGGGCAATAACTATGGATACTGGCTGAAAGGAAGTAGTCATGCACATAAATTAGAAAGAGAATTAATAGCTTGGATTTAAAATTGCCATTGTGGTAGTGGCGAGCTTATGCAATGTTGCCTGTATATTTGACTTCTGGCAAATTAATTTGTTTTTACATCGCAATTAAGTAGTCCTTAATTGCCTTCTAGAAAGTGGCAAATACTTTGGAGATTGCAACATTAGCAAAATTGTGTTGCAGGAATGGAATCTGCAAAAAGTAGTCGTCACAGGGATGGGGAAAATAGAAATAAAGACATTAGTTTGTATGATGCCTTTCACACAATGGGAGGTCTGAAGTGTTTTATAGCTAATTAAGTAGATCATTGTTGTAATGTACAAAAATAATGTACAAAAGCATTGGACGAGTGGCTAATTGTGTGGAATGCTTGAATACACAAGATGCTGGAGAAAGAGAATCTACTAAACCTAAAAAACTTTGAATCAGGTTGTTTTAGTGCTGAAAAAATATGGAAGCTGGACTAGAGTGATGTGAACAGAGTTCTGGGAAGCAACATTTCTGGAGGACTGTAGACAGAGGAAAAGGAAGTTAGATGCTAGTGTTGTCACGTGGGAATATGGAGGGAAAGTAGCAGAGACTGTTGCTAGATCAGTAATCCAGAAATCTAAATTGATGATTAAGGGACAGCCTTTCAAGTCCTTTCACAGTAGCTAAGGATCTTAAATTCAGTCAATTCAATAAATCTGGAATTAAAAAGCTATAATCTCTTTTGTTGACCATGGAACTACTGGATTGTTGCGAAAATCCATCAGGTTCACTCATCCTTTAAGGGAGGACATTTGTGGTCTTTAAAATTCTCTAGCTTATATGTGACTCCAGACTTTCTGAAACGGTGGTTGACTCTGCACTGCTGTCTGAAATAATCCACCATGCCATACAACTGCGTTCAAGAAAGAAGCTCACTGCCACTTTCTAGAAGGCAATTAAGGACTACTTAATTGCGATGTAAAAACAAATTAATTTGCCAGAAGTCAAATATACAGGCAACATTGCATAAGCTCGCCACTACCACAATGGCAATTTTAAATCCAAGATATTAATTCTCTTTCTAATTTATGTGCATGACTACTTCCTTTCAGTCCTTTTCAGCCAGTATCCTCCATTTTCTACTCTCTGGAAGTTGCACTATGACTGCTGCACTTAGTGTGAGAAACAATTTTCCAAAGCTAAATTTTGGAGGAATATTAAAATCTTTATTTTGTTCACTCCAGTCCTTATGTCACCGGTCTGGTTTTGGATTGGAATGTCAGGAAATTTTAAAAATATACCCAAAGTTCAGTGCCAATTTTCTCCTTCTACATCTTATGATATGTTGCTATTACGTTTTTCTTAACGGTTAAGAATATAAGACAAGCTACAATAACAACATTCTGTAGCCAGTTTGTTTTAGATCAGCAACTCTACTTCTTAGGGGAAACATGCTTTAACTTGTACAGCTCTGTTAGTTTGTTACTTTCTCCAACTGCCCAGTTTGTTTTATGTTTATTGTGGTGCTAAACCTAGACTGAAGTGAAGTAACTTCCATATCAGTAAAAGCAGCTTTATGACCAAGACAAGTATTAACAATGTGGCACAAATGCATTCTTAAAAATTCGATGTCAAATCAGGGATATTCCAACATTTCTTTTTAATAAACTACTTTAATGCAAACCAGTGGCAGCAAAAATGCTGAATTTTCAATTTAAAGATAGGAGAGTAACCTATATCAGTCTCAATTTTCTCTTTACGGAGTTAACCAGTGTTTCTGCTCCAAAACCAGAAATTGGTTTCTGTTATCAACAGAGTACAAAAAGATCAGCAAAAGCTCATCCTATAAGCAAGCATTCTGGTCTACTGACAGGCTCCTTAATTTACCCTAATCTTCTGTTCTTTAGACACTGCACTCTTCAGCTTTGAATTATGATCCTTCGTAGTCACAGCATCAAGATATATGCAACATTTGAATTACGTGCAGGAATAGGTCATTCTATCTCTCGTACCTTAGAGAGGCTTAGAGAGAGGGTGGACGCTGGGAAGTTGTTTCCGTTAGGTGGGGATACTAGGACCTGTGGGCACAGCCTTAGAATTAGAGGGGGTCGATTTAGAACGGAAATGAGGAGACATTTCTACAGCCAGAGAGTGGTGGGCCTGTGGAATTCATTGCCACGGAGCGCAGTGGAGGCCGGGACGTTGAATGTCTTCAAGGCAGAGATTGATAAATTCTTGATCTCGCAAGGAATCAAGGGCTACGGGGAGAGTGCGGGTAAGTGGAGTTGAAATGCCCATCAGCCATGATTAAATGGCGGAGTGGACTTGATGGGCCGAATGGCCTTACTTCCACTCCTATGTCTTATGGTACCTGCTCCAATGATGGCTAATCCAACTGCAGCATAATTTCACTTTTTGTGCACACTGACAGTTTTTGATTCCCTTGCTAGTCAATGAACTCATCTATCCCTGCTGTCAAAATACTCAATGATCCTGCTTCTATTCCTCCCCAGGGAAGAGTTGCACAGACTCATGACCCTCTGAGGGAAGAAAATTCTCCTCCTCCTCCTTATCATTAATTAGAGGCCCCTTCTTTTTAAAATAGTTCTAGTCTTTCACAAAAGAGAAAATATTCTTTCAGTACCCACATTGTCAAGTCTCCTAAAGATCTTATATTTCTGTTTGATACAAGTTCAAATTCCTAACCTTTCCTCATAACATAAACCTTCATCCCAGGAATCAAATCAAGTGAACATTTTCTGAAATGGTACTAATGCAATTATGACCTTTTTTAAATAGGAGGCTAAAGCTTCACACAGCACTCCACACGTGATCTCACTAAGACCCTGTGTCATCAATTTTTAAAAATACGTTCACAGGATATGGGCATTGCTGGCTAGGCCAGCATTTATTTCCCATCCATAATTATTCCCAGAAGGTGGTGTGCTGCCCTCTTGAATGGCTACAGTGCTGGGAGCATAGTTACATTCACAGTGCAGTTACAAAGGGCTTTCCATGATTTTGGCCCAGAAACAGTGAAAGAATGGCAATATAACTGCAAATTAGGAATGGTATGTGCTTGAGCTGATTTCGCAGGTGGTGGTATTCTAATGTACCTTGCTCTTCTGGCTGGGAGAGGTTGCCTTCCTGGATATCATTCCCCATAAAAATAAATCTTTAGCATTCCTTTAATATTCAGTCTGGTTTCTATCTAAATATTTCTCCTGGTGCTTTAATATCTTAATAGTTACTACTTTAAATTCATATTTTAGTACACACATTTATTGTATCAGACATTGTATCAGACTTACTCGAGTTACTGAAACTACTCACTTCATAATCCAATAATTATAGCTAAAGTTTAATACTGCACTCCCTTTGTTGTTCCAAAGGCCGAGATTTCAAAGACCCCTCAAGACTAACTCTATCAGCCTATTATTGTTATTTAGAGCTTTGATATTCCGAGTATTTCTAATACCTCAAGTCTTTTCAAAGGCAGCTAATTGAAATTCCAAATACAACCAATTTTACAAGCTGCAAATGTTACTTCACTGGTAATGTTATGAAAACACAATGAGATAAAAAGCTAATTACTGAATCTACTATCCATTGGTTTAGTACACAACAATGCACATCTTCCACGGTGCATTTAATAACACATGGAAGATTCATAATCTGAGTGAGGCATTTCGTGGAAGTTCAAGATAAAAGTTCTTATGAACGAAAGGTACAGAAATATAACAGGCCTCAATACAGGATGCTGTAATACAGATAGCATTGGGAGAGACCAAAGAGCAGTAATTTCATCATGCACATAGCCAGTGCTGCCACATAGCATGACATGAGATTCTCAGTACTGTGATTAAGGAACATTAATGAGTCCCTGAATAAGCAGCCAGAAATTTATTTCCAACAACAGAACCAAGTCAAAATATAACGAACCCACAAAAACAAGTGCAAAGCAAGTGAAGACTTTGGTGCTCAAATATAATCTAGACTGTACTGAACGTGCCTGAGTCAGCATTAAAATTGGTCAGTGAAATAACTCCCCAGAGGCTGGTATCCAGTCACCCAGTCACCCTTTATTTACACGTGGAGAGTCCTTGACAGGGATCCAGCTCCATCGGAGTCAGCTCAGTGAATAGAACCTCTGACACTCCAGTTTACATCTTTCAGCCAGGGCTTCCGGATTGGACCAGATTAACAGCCCCAATTAGGCAACTCAGATTCTGAGGTCCACTTGGCTGACCTCATTACAACCACTACATCCCTCCTCCCTAGAGACCTAGGCCAAATCTTTATTTTTGTAGCTCCTCCTGGAGCGTTTTAGCACCAGGTTGGATTCCTCCAACTCTGCCTTTGATACAGGTGGTGTGTAAAGCACAGTAGCTCACCGCTTGCGCCTGGAGCATCTCGGAAGAAATTTATTCTCTTCAGGTGGCAAATGTGTCAAGGCTGCAACATTTGCTGTGTCCATCTCTGATTCAGAGGTAACTACAACACTTGAGAGACTGGGAGTACCCACAGGTTCTGGAACTAGTGGAAAGACAGTCAAGAAGTGGGTCATGTCTTGCCCTCACACCGTTTACTAGCTTACAGCTTTCATATGATCCAGGTCTTGTTCAGGACTGTCGCACGTACCCAAACTGTACACGTCATTGGACCTGACCTCGCACTGACCATGCCTCTTACCTATGCGGGGCCACTCCTATAGTTCCTATACCAAACTTTATTCCCTGAATTAAACTCTGTCTCTCTCACTTAGTGGCGTCACATACCTGGCATTAGCGATCCTGATGATCGGATTTAACCTGGCACAGAGTCTGCTCTCCATTAACAACTCTGCTGGAGCTATCCCTACAGGCGCGTGGGGAGTGGTCCTATAATCAAATAGGAACTGGGTCAGTTTGGTGTCTAATGAAGCTGTCAGGCTGTTTCTTTGAGCCTGCATTCAAAGTTTGGACTGTTCTTTCTACCAAGCCATTAGCCGGTGCATGGTATTGAGCTGTCCTTATATGTCACATACCATTTAACTTAAGGAAGTACTCAAATTTGCTGCTGGTAAACGATGGCACGCTACCTGTGACCTAAACTTCCGGGAGTCTGTATTGCAAAAGATGCATGCGGTTTTTCTATCGTCATCCTCATTTTTGATGAACTCTATGCACACCCAGCCACTTTGAGTAGGCATCCACAATGACTAAGAACATTGAGTCTATGAAAGGATCTGCATAGTCAATGTGTAACCAAGTCCAGGGTTTGCCCGGCCATGCCCACAAATGTGGGGGTGCTGCTGGAGGCTATTTTTGACCTTATTGGCAGTCTGGGCACAGCATCACCAACACAGCTACGTCTGCATCCAATCGTGGCCACCAGACATGACATCTTCATTTTGGAAACCCCCTTGATGACCCTGATGGAGTTCAGCCAGTATCTGGGGGCAACCTTTGCTTGGAACAATCACTCTTGCTCCCCAGAATAATATTTTGTCCTCCACTGTGATCTGATCCCTGGGTGCCAAGAAGATTTCAATTCTAGTCGCGACAGCCCTTTTGTTTCCCCTATAGCTGACATGGAGACAGTAAGGACTGCAGATGCTGGAAGCTAGAGTCAATAAATGTGGAGCTGGAAAAGCACCGCCGGTCAGACAGCAACTGAGGAGCAGGAAAAATCAACATTTCAGGCCAAAACCTGAGGAAGGTACTGGTGGAACTTCCGGACCCCAAATATGGCTGCCAAACCTTCCTTCCTTACACTCCGCATTAGCCAAAGTTGTATGGGGTGGCATCGTATGTCAATACCAGATCTCACTTGGAATCACAGTGTGCCAACACCTTAAGAGAATGACAGCTGTTTCTTCACTTCCCTGAAAGCGATAGCTTTGCTACATGACCATTTCCAAGGCTGATCCTTCTTTAAGAGTTGACGCAAAGGTGCCAGGATGGAGGCCAGGTTATGTATGAACTTGCCGTAATAGTTCACCAGCCAAGGAAAGATCTAAGGCCTGGTACTAACATGGGAGCCGGAGCACCTTTGATCGGCCTCACTATATCTTCCAATGGGTGTATCCCAGTCTTGTCAACTCTGTTGCCCAAGTAGATCACTTGGGTGCCTCGAACACACATTCTTCCCTTCTAAGGTGTACACCCACCTGGAAGAAATATCTAAGGATTACGTCCAAGTTTTTTAGGTGCTCCTTATTAGTCTTCCCAATAGTCATCTAGATAAATGGTGACCTGGGGTATACCTTGTGAAATCTTCACCACTGTCCGCTGAAAAATTGCACAGGCTTACGCTACCCCAAATGGCAGTCTCATGTATTGGTACAAGCCCTTACGGGCATTAACTGTAGCATTCTTCTGCAAATCCTCATCTAACTGCAACTCCAAGTACACATAGCTCATGTCCAGCTTCACGAAGGACAGCCCCCCTGCCAGCTTTATACATAAATCTCTATGTGAAGGCTTGGGTATTTATTCAGCTGCGAAAAGCAGTTAACCATTTGTTTAAAATCCCCACAAAGGCAAACCATCCCATCAGGCTTCACAATTGGTACGACCGGAGCCACCCATTCCACAAACTGGACTGGTTTGATGATTCCTTTGCTTTCCAGCCTTCTGATTTCTGCTTCTACTCTTGCTCATAATGCAAATAGCAATGGACAGGCCTTGCAGAATCATGGAATTGCTTCCTGGTCAACATGCAAGATAACCTTGGCACCTTTGATAGTCCCCATACCTTTCTGATTGAAAAACGTGGAGACAATCTAGGTGAATCTTTCTTAACCAATTTCATTCCATCAAGACCATAAGATATAGGAGCAGAAATGAGGCCATTCGGCCTATCGAGTCTGTTCCACCATTCAATCATGGCTGATAAGTTCCTCAACCCCACTCTCCAGTTTTCTCCCCATAACCCTTGATCCTCTTTATAATCAAGAACCTATCTATCTCAGTCTTAAATGACTCAATGAGCTGGCCTCCACAGCCTTCTATGGCAGTGAATTCCATAGATTCACCACTCTCTGGCTGAAGAAGTTTCTCCTTATCTCCGTTCTAAAAGGTCTTCCCTTTACTCTAAGGCTGTGCCCTCGGGTCCTAGTCTCTCCTACCAAAGAAAGCATCTTCCCAACATCCCCTCTGTCCAGTCCATTCAGTATTCTGTAAGTTTCAATTAGATCCCCCTTCATCCTTCTAAACTCCAACGAGTATAGCCCCAGAGTCGTCAAATGTTCCTCATATGTTAAGCTTTCCATTCCTGGGGACATTTCTTGTGAACTTCCCCTGAACCTGCTCCAGGGCCAGTACATCCTTCCTGAGATATGGGGCCCAAAACTGCAAACAATACTCCACATGTGGCCTGACCAGAGCATTATAAAGCCTCAGTAGTACATCCCTGCTTTTATATTCAAGTCCTCTCAAAATAAATGCCAACATTGCATTTGTCTTCCTGACTACTGACTCAACCTGCAAGTTTACCTTGAGAGCATCCTGGACTAGAAATCCCAAGTCTCTTTGCACTTTAGACTTCGGAATTTTCTCCCCATTTAGAAAACAGTTCATACTTTTATCCTTCTTACCAAAGTGCATGACTTCTCACTTGCCCACGTTGTCCATCTACCACTTGTTTGCCCACTCTCCTAACCTGTCCAAATCCCTCTGCAGCCTCCCCACCTCCTCAATACTACATGTCTCTCCACCTACCTTTGTATCATCTGCAAACTTAGCCAGAATGCCCATAGTTCCTTCATCTAGATCATCAATGTATAAAGTGAAATGTTGTGGCCCCAACACTGACCCTTGTGGAACACCACTTGTCACTAGCTGCCATCCGTAGAAAGACCCTTTCATCCCCACTCTATGCTTTCTGCCAGACAGCCAATCTTTTATCCATGCTAGCACCTTGCCTCTAACACCATGGGCCCTTATCTTACTCAGCAGCCTTCTGTGCGGCACCTTGTTAAAGGCCTTCTTGAAGTCCAGGTAGATAACATACATTGGCTCTCCTTGGTCTACCCTGCTCATTACTTCCTCAAAGCTTAGGTTCGAGCTTTTTACTACAACCAGTGGTAACTGAACCAGTTGTTTCTCGTAAGTGACCGGAACCAAAGTTGTAACCTCAATCTGTAAAGGTTCTGTGGTATAGGTTCTCACTCTTGCCAAAGTCTTGCACAAAACTTAAGGGTTGAAGTCCATAGCAAATTTTGTTAAAGACTGGTTCTGCGATCACTGAAATGGCTGTCCCAACATCGGCCTCCATTACAATTGAGTGACGATTTAACCAGACATTTATTTTGACCGGTTCGGATTTGGATGTTGCTCAGCAATATAACTATTCCAAACCAGATGTATGTGGACTTTCCAGGGTGTGCACTCTCCTGGACACCAAACTATGAGACAAAAACAACTGCAGATGCTGGAATAAAAAAAGGTAGACAAACAAGAGGCTGGAAGAATGCAACAAGGCAGACAGCATCTGGAGGAAAAGAGAAGTCAATGTTTTGGGTATTACTGAAGAAAATTTGGCTGAGACTTGGGGCTTTTCTGTGAGCCGACCTATTGTACCTCTGTTCAGGATATGTCCTGAGTGAGGCTACGCAATTACCTTCACTTAAGTGGTGTTCCAAGTTCAGTCAGACTAGCAAGGGTGTCCACCTCCATTGGAATACTCTGCAACTCACATGCTCCACTTGCTGTATTTTCCAATGAAAAGGCCATTTGCAGTGCCTGTCAGAACTCCACTTGGGCTTCAGCGAGTAGGCGCTTTTGCATGGACCCACCATTAATCCCATATACCAAACCATCTCTCAGCATCTCATTAATGGTTAAACCAAAGTGACATGCATCTGCCAGTTGTCTTAAACTAGTCAAAAATCCCAATATAGATTCCCTTGGTTCACAAATTGCCAAGTAAAACGGACAACCTCTCAGAATTAGAGGACACTTCGGATCACAATATTTCTTAACTAAATCCAGCAACTCCTGGAAGATTTTAGTATCTGGTGTCTCAGGAAAAGTTAGGGTCTGAAAACTGAAAAAGCTGTGGGTTCACAGGTCGTCAGAATAATTGCTCGTTTTTCATCTGTCCAATGTCGTGTATCTGGAAAAAATAACTCATTATTTTCACAAAGTGGACACAGACATTATTAGCAGCATCGAACGAGTCAAGATTCCCAAATAATGGTATGATGCTAGAAATGCTTACCCCAATTCAAAGATGACTGTTTCGGGTGAATTACTTCAGGACCATGCTTTTCTCCCGCCACTACTGAAATAACTTCACAGAGGCCAGTATCCCGCCACCAAGCCACCCTTCATTTACACATGGAGAATCCTTGACACTGATACAGCTCCCTCAGAGCCAGCTCTCAGAATTTACAGAACTTCTAACACTCCTGTTTATACCAGTCAGCCAGATCTCCCTGACTGGACCCGACTAACAGCAGTCAAAGAACTCATTCTATAAGGTCCACCTGGCTGACCTCATTACAATCACTGAAGTCAGGACTGAAAAAACATATGTTAACGACATATTTGTTCACTTCTGTTCCCTAAAAACAGTACATACACAAAAGAGGAAAATGGTAATTAGCAGCATAAATGAGAAAACCAATTTTAAACCTGGATATCCTCAGTCCAAAGGCGTGGTGACAGGACTGCATATTTCTTTAACTTACAAATTCCAAAATTTTACTTTTCATTTTAATAAACAGAAATGCTAATGTTTTTAATTTAAATAATCACATATAACTTTCTGTTCCAACAGCTGCAATTAAGTTTAAAATGTAAAATGAATTGTTTGAAAACAGAACAATGCATTGTATCGTATATCATTATTTTAATCGCAGCATAAATAGACTGTATGCACTTTAAATAACACAAAAAAAAATTGCAGAAACAGCAAGTCAGGTCTGACTGAGATTGATAAATTTTTTTATAACAAGCTCTGAGACATAAGTGGTGTATATAGGATAAAGCAGGCTTTGTACGAATAAAAAGGTCCCACTAGACTCAAAACATTAACTGTTTCTCTCTCCACAGATGCTCCAAACCTGCTGAGTTTCTCATTTTTATTTTTATCATATTTTTATTTTTATTTCAGATTGGCAGCACCTGTGGTATTTTGCTTTCATTTTTATGAATAGGATTGAGATAAAACCTTCAATGTTAGTGTGATTAGTGCAGTGGAAGGTGGTTTATTAAAATGATGATGAAATAACGTAAAGTAGAACAAATGAGAAAAAGGATACAGGAAGGATTTTGAAAACAAAATCAAAAAGAAAAATGATGAAAAAGTGTAATATTACCAAACAGAAAGAACATTAAAGTATATAAACTATACATTGAATAAAAATAATGAGCTAGAAGGAACACTGAAGGATTAAGATGGGTAAGGTTTGCTTTAGGGAAAATGTAATTTTTTTAAAAAAAAACTCATGATGCTGCTGTTGCTGGCTGGGCCAGCATTTATGGCCATCTGTAGTTAATCACGAGAAGTTGGCGTGGAGCTGCTTTCTTGGATCAGTACGCTTACAATGCTGTTAGGGAGAAAGTCCCACGATTTTATCTCTGTGACACTGAAAGAATGATGTTACGTGGCTTGGGGAGGAGATAACTTGTAGGTGGTGGTGTCTCTGTGTACCTAATGCCCTTATCTTTCTAGATGGTAGCAGTCATTTGTCTTAAGAGTGCTGCCTAAGAAGCTTTGGTAAGTTGTTGCAGTGTGTCTTGTAGATGGCAAACACTGCTGTTCCTGTGCATCAGTGGTGGAGGGAGTGAATGTGGATGTTTGTGGATGGTCTGCTTTGTCCTGGATGCTGTCAAGCTTCGAGTGTTGTTGGAGATGAAATTATCCAGGCAAGTGGGGAGTACTCCATTGTTCACCTGACTTGCATCCTGTAGATGGTGGACTGGCTTTGGGGAGCCAGGAGATAGCTCAATCTCAGCAGGATTCCTCATATGAATACTGTGGTTACAACAGTAGATCGTATATGAGTAATCCAGTTCAGTCTGTTCAACTGCAAACCCCCAAAGGATATAGATTCTTGGAGATTTAGCTATAGTAATACTTAGGAGTGTCAAAGTGCAAGAGTCAGATTCCTCTTGTTAGAGATAGTCATTGTCTGGCACTTGTGTTGTGTGAATGCTACTTGCCACTTATCAGTTCAAGCCTGAATATTGTCCAGGTCTTGCTGCACTTGGAAATGAATTATGTCAGTAATTAAGGAGTTAGTGTTATTCAGTGGGAGGTTTGCTCGTCAGTGTTTGACCTTATGCCATGAGAATTCATCGGGTTCAGAGTCAGTGTTGAGTACCACCATGATGAGATACAACTGTGAAACCACCTCTGCTAGGTCAGTCCTGTACAGAGATGGTAATGTTGTCCAGGATAGTGTATGTGAAGTATGATTCTGTAAATATACAGTGTCAGGCTGAGCTAAACTAATCTACAAGATAGTTCTCCTAATTCTGGGACCAGCCTCCAGATGGTATTAAGGACTTTGCAGGGATGACAGGACTGAGATTGTTATTGTTATTGTTATTTCCAGCATTGCCAGGTGCTCTGTCCAGTTTAATTCTTTTTGGAGGTTTTTAAATCATTGATACATCTGGAAAGGTTTAGTAGGCCATTTCAGAATGCAAAAAAAAACCCAAAGAAATATGAATGCTGGAAATCAGAAACCAAAACAGAAATTGCTGGAAAAACTCAGCAGATCTGGCAGCACATGTGGTGAGAAAGCAGAGTTAATGTTTTGGGTCCAGTGACCCTTCTTCAGAATGGCAGAGTTACATGTAGGGCAGATTTCCTTCCCTAAAAGGAGATCAGTAAACCAAATGGGTTTTTACGACCATCAACAATGGTTTCATATTCGTCATTAGACTTTTGATTCCAGATTTTTTAAAAGAAAAATCAAATATTTTCCATCCACTTTGTCTTCTAAGGGTCAGCCAATTCTGAATCCAATCTGCCACATTTCCCCCTATCCCACGCCTCCTTACCTTCTGCATAAGCCTACCATGGGGAACCTTATCAAACACCTTACTTAAATCCATGTATCCCAAATCCACTGCTCTACCTTCATCCACGTGTTTGGTCACCTCTTCAAAAGAATTCAATAACGTTTGTGAGGCATGATCTACCCCTCACAAATCAAACTGTGCCTTTCCAAGTGATCATAAATCCTATCTCTCAGAGCCCTTTCCAATAATTTGCCCACCACTGACCTAAGACTAACTGGCCTATAATTTCCAGGGTTATCCCTATTCCTTTTTTGAACAAGGGAATGACGTTTGCCTCTCTCCAATCTTCTGGCACTATGCCCGTGGACAGTGAGGACGAAAAGATCATCGCCAAAGGCCCTGCGATCTCTTCCCTTTCTTCCCGTAGAATCCTTGGATAAATCCCATCAGGCCTGGGGGACTTATCTATCTTCAAGTTTCTCAAAATTCCTAGTACGTCTTCCTTACTAACATCCACCTCCTCTAGCCTACCGGCCTGTTTCACGCTGTCCTCCTCTACAACTAGGTCCCTCTCAGTTGTGAATACCAAAGAAAAGTATTCACTAAGGACCTCTCCTATCTCTTTAGCCTCCGTGCACAAATTCCCTTTACAATCCTTGATCGGCCTTACCCTTTCCCTGGTCATTCTCTTATTCCTCACGTACGTGTAAAAAGCCTTGGAGTTTTCCTTGATCTTGTCTGCCAAGGTTTTCTCATGCCCCCTTATAGCTCTCCTAAGCCCTTTCTTCAGCTCCTTCCTGGATAACTTGTATCCCTCTAGAGCTTTTTCCATTCCTTGTTTCCAAAGGAAGCCCAGAGCATTGGGACTCCAGATCACTAGTCCAGCAACTATGCACCATCACATCCCTCTAATAGCTCAGACATCCTGGTTACAAAATATTCAGGATGAATCAAATAGAGAAAACAACGAAGTTGTAGTAGTCAGATTTATTACTGGCAAAAGAATTTAAAAATGCAAGAGACGGTGTTACAATTTTGTTGCGAACAGTTAGTTTTTAAAGACAAGCAGCAATTAACCAACAGAACCAAGCCACATGATTTCACATTTAAGCAAAAAACAGGCTTCATTGTATATCAAAAAGAATTAAGCAAGCTAACAATTGTTAACCTAACACTGTAGCTTATAAAGACTTATGCCATAAACCCAATCCTATTTTCTATTTCTCTCCAAGAGGTCCCTTATGCTATGACATTTTTGAGGTATTTTCATTTTGCCTGGGGCCAACTCATTGTTCTCGAGTTCACGGATTTCTCTTCAGTGTTCTAGCCATTCCCCAACATACAAGATTTTGTGGGCGCCCTTCCATTACCTTCTGGCTATGTAACCCTCTTTTTTTTAAAAAATCTGCCGAAGGACTTTGGATTCCATTGCTCCAGCATGCTTCCTGACACTACCACAGGTGGCTTACACCATTGTAAAACACTTATTTTCTAATAACTGCTATGGCTACAAACTGCAACCACAATGACTACATTCAGAACTTCAACTGCAACAAGGTTAACTTCCTTTTATTGTGGATTGCTGATGTTTCTTTCTTCAGATAAACAAATCTGTCAATGGCGCTTCCCCTTTCCAATTGTAATTTCGAATATCAGCTCCCTCTCTCTGGCAATACCTTGAAAAAAAGTAGAGCATCTATTCTACTTCAGGTGCGTTGGCAAGTGGTGTTTCGTTGAAATTGAATTTTCCTGTGTAGCATGAGATCTCAATTAATTGCTGTTATAGCAAATACGGTAACAAGAATCACCAGGATCACTAAGGTCATGAGAAACCATACTTAGCTTATTATCAATGCAGTGTTTAGGAAAACGAGTTTTGTTCTGAGAAAAACATGACAACTAATCTTTGAATGAAAATTGGTAAGTGGAGAACATTGATTCTAGCATCACGAGTAGCTGTTCCATGTCCAAGAATTCAAAGGGGTGATTAACACAATCCAATAGGTGCTCAGGTCAGAGAGCAGTTCTCATCGGGCAGTCCTTGTAAGCGGTAATTCTCAGACAACTGCTTTCTTCAGATGGAAGATAGAGCAGGAGAGATGCAGGGAGGAGTTCCTTAGTACTTAAGTAGATAGTAGAATGTTGCCTTCACAAGTTTAATGCGATCAGTGCCAAATGCTAACATGTCGAGGTTCGAATCCCATCGTTACCAGGATTGTTTGTGAAGCACCTTACGTGAAAGCTGGGCAATTATTAGGGGCAGCACGGTGGCACAGTGGTTAACACTGCTGCCTCACAGCACCAGGGACCCAGGTTCAATTCCAGCCTCGGGTGTCTGTCCGTGTGGAGTTTGCACATTCTCCCAGCGTCTGCGTGGGTTTCCTCCGGGTGCTCCGGTTTCCTCCCACGGTCCAAAGATGTGCAGGTTAGGTGGATTGGCCAAGCTAAATTGCCTGCAGTGTTCAGGGATGTGTAGCTTAGGTGGGTTACAGGGGGATGGGTCTGGGTGGGATGCACTGAGGTTTGGTGTGGACTTGTTAGGCCAAGGGGCCCGTTTCCACACTGTAGGGATTTCTATGATTCTATTCTATGTCCTTTGGTATTAGTTAACCATCTTCAGCTGTCATGGGTTACATAATCTCATGAACTGACGAATCTTATCCAAACTGCTGCTTGTCAACAAATTTAATAAACCATCAGAAATTCCTTACGAACAGTCAACTGCCTCTATCAGGTAACCATGGTCATGACCACCCAAAATCTAACAGACGTGGGTGTGATTTTGCCTCTAGTCTTCCAAGGACCCTATAAGCTACAGAAGATCCAACACTGACACAGTCTCTTAGCTCCATTTCCAACATTAACTAGTCTTGCCTCCTGGCTATGTACTAACTGAATTCCAGAGATAAATTCAAACACAAAGAACTGCACTAAGGGCCACCCAATGTGACACACGCCAACTCCCAGACAAAAAGACATTAACTAATTCCAAAGTTTTCCTTAATTCTGGGAAATATTAATAACTTATCTTTTTTTTAAAAACAGGAATACCTACAGTTTCCAGTTCCTTAGCCAAGTAAGAACACCTACAACTTTAGGATTCTCACTTTTATTACCCTAACATTATCATATAAACACAAAGATATCTTTTCATTTTTAAATATCCAAATCTTACATTTAAAATTTGATTTCTAATACCAATAATCTATACCCCTAAAATATATTAACTATAACATTAAACATATGTAATATAGCTCAAAACCGAAATCAAAAAAGGGAAATGTTTCTCTTGGGAAATGTGTTTTGGATCACAGGAGTGTGGAAATCAGCCAAAGGAAGAGTAATAAAAATAATACAACAGGAATAATAGGACCACAATGCTATCTGGTTTTAATTATCCAGAAGACAGGCAGGAGTAAAAGTAATCTTATTGCCAAGAACAGGAGCTTTTATAGCATGTACAAGACTACTTCCCAGATTGATGCACTTTGAATTCAACTAAGGAAACACAGCTGGAGGTAATGACAGGAAAAAGTCAACAGCAAAGCTACTTGATTGGGAAGAAAAACAATTATCAAATACATAAAAGATGAACAATTCTACATACAGATTGCAACTTGGAGATACATTATAAATCTAGGACCAATACTATAAAAGAAAACCACATGAAACATAGAACATTTAAAACAACAAAATAGACTAGAACAGCTGACAAGGGGTATTTAAAAAGATTGGAATTAAAAGGAAACAAAAAATTATAAATAAATGTAAAGCAAACAAATGCAAATATCTAAGTGGCAAAAAGGATAAGATTAAAAATATTAAGGAATTGAGATGATACTCTGATAAATCTTTGAACTCCGATAACATTGTGACCAGAACTTTTCTAATGATTTTTAAAATAAAATTCTTACACCTGTTTTTGGACATGACGACAAACCTGGTGGCTAGCATATTCTGAGGTGAGAATAGGACAGTTCAGCTGGCACAGAAATAGGGCACAAGGACTGTACAAGGTCCACCACTTAAATAATTTTTGGGAGGTACAGTCTGATTAGGAACAATATCAAATTATGAAGTTGATACATGTTCGTATGCAACGAGAATGCTGTAGGTGAGCATAGAACCCGAGCTGAAAAACAAGGGAAGCGAAAATGTTGAAGGCAACATGTGTTCTTTTCTCATCACTAGCAGTATTCTTTAATGCCGTCTCTAAAAGATTACAGGACCTCAGGCTTGCCACCAGCTTGTATTTTAAAGCAGTTGATTTCTCATTCGTTCGCTCCGACCTCCATGCGCCTGTTACCTGACACTTGGCAGGTGCAGCAGCCTCAGGCACAATACCTTCACGTACTTCCGGCCTGTTCCGGGAAGTGCTCGTCACCACACTGACGCCGCTTCTTAGCGAACCGCGAGCAGATTGGAGAATGATTTTCCTGTCTCGCTCCGTCCCTTCCCTCCATGGTCTCAACGCACTTGCGAAGCCCAGATTTCTCCCGTGCGACGATTGGCAACGTTGTCTTTAACTGCCTAGTCCCTAAAGTCTGGAATTCTGTTCATAATCCTCGGCTTCATTTAAAATGCCCCTAAAAAGCTAAGTTTTCGACAAAAGGTGCAGATCATTTATCCTAAATTGCACTTATGTTCTCGTATCAAATTTTGTTTGACATCCGCCGCGCCTTGGAAAATTGGGAAATATTTTCTATCAGTCTCTCATAATCCAGATATTGACTATGCTACTAATTTTGTTTCAAATAAAATGAACTTTATTTTTGGCTCAAGGCTGCACCGTCTGCACATTCCGTGTCGTTTTCATCTTCGGTACTGTGGATTTTCTAAATTCCTTATAGTCGTCCTGATTTCTTTTGTAAAATGCCTGCTCCTTAAGTATTGCATTTATCAAAGATTAAATTTGATTTAATACTATTCATCTATGGAAGCCCAACGTTTAGTCTAATTTTTCATTCCATTTTCTCACTGGGATTCAATTGATTTTTATTGTCCCTACCTTCTAGGTGTGTTCCATTACGTACATTGGTTCTATTTATTAATTTTTTCTTCTTTGTAATCTGGACAAGGCAGGAATGAAGCCGTACAACTTTTGCAGCTGCAAAAAAGCCCTTCAACCCATACTGTCCAGGGCAGTTATCAATTATCCAGGAGGAACCCTGATTTACCTGCCGTTATTTGTCAGTGCATTGAGTATACCAGTTGGGAGGTCATGTTGCAGCTGTACAGGACATCAGTTAGGCCACATTTGGAATATTGCATTCCGTTTTGGTCTCTGTGTTGTTGTGAAACTTGAATGGGTTCAGAAAAAATTTTAAAATATTTTGCCAGGGTTGGAGGGTTTGAGCTATATGGAGAGGCTGAATAGGCAGAGACTATTTTCCCTGAAATGTCAAAGGCTGAGGGGTGACCTTGTACAAGTTAAAATCATGAGGGACATGGAATGGGTGAATAGTCAAGGCCTTTTCCCAAGGATAGTTAAGTCCAAAACTAGAGGGCATAGGCTTAAGGTGAGAGGGGTAAGATTTAAAAAGGGACCTAAGGGGCAACTTTTTTTTCCCCCCAGACAGAAGATGGTACATGCATGGAATGAACTGCCAGAGGAAGTGGAGGAGACTGGTATAATTACGATATTTAAAAGGCATCAGGATGGGTAAATGAACAGGAAGGGTTCAGAGGGATATGGGGCAAATGCTGACAAATAGGACTAGAGTTATTTAGGATATCTGGTTAGTATGGACAAGTTAGGTGAAAAATTGGATCCTGAAATCGTCTTCAAACCTCCTGCTCCTTATCTTAAAACTGTAGCCCCTGGTTACTGACCACCCTACTAAGGCTCCAGCCCAGACAACATCCTGATGAATCTTCTCTGCACTCTCTGTAGGCAATCACATCCTTTGTATCTTTGTATCATTATAGCATAGTCAGTACTTTCAAAATGTTTGCCATTTCTTTGGTTGCTTACTTGTTCCTCTTCCTTAACATTCTTGACAGAGGTCTGTATGCAAATATCAGGAATTATCCACTTTACAGTTCTAAATACAAAATGCAATGAAGCTAACTGAAGCATGCAAACTGGTCACCTCTTTCTGATCAATTATTTTCCCAGATTCTGTAACATTTGCTGCTGTTTGGCTAACTTTAGCCACTGTAACTTTAAACATAGACTCAGAAGCAGTAACAAATTTAAACAACCCAAAACATCACTGCAAATCCAGTTGCCATGAAGCAACCTAATACTAT
Organism: Ginglymostoma cirratum; assembly: GCA_024137785.1. NCBI lineage: Eukaryota > Metazoa > Chordata > Chondrichthyes > Orectolobiformes > Ginglymostomatidae > Ginglymostoma > Ginglymostoma cirratum. Next base: position 6,931,623 of record JAHRHZ010000066.1, read on the forward strand.
ACCTGAGGCTGATCTTTCAGAATTGCAGGTAGTTGAAAGTCACCTTTGATTACCTAGGAAAAGAAATGAGTTTATTTTAGCATACATTACGTTTCCTCAAATAAAACCATCCTAGATAGTACATGCTGAACTTTACTTCATTAAATGTTGTCACTTCTGTTTGTGGGGAGGAGAGTGAAAATAAGAATATTGGGCCTATGACAGAAACCCAAGAAAGAAATAAGACCAGAAAGATGAGTAAATACAGTGAAACTAAAAGAATGAAGTGGAAAAATAATTTAAAATTCAAAATTAAACATATTAGGAAAAGTATATCCCTTTTATCTTTAACTCCACAAAAAATTTAAACTTAAATTTTAATACCGTTAATTCAATTTTAGATTTTAAAGCAGTGTAACGTGAGGTGTACAATAATAACAGGATGTATAATTTAGTTAATGTTTAAAATGCTTTCATCCATGAACTACAATGACTTGCAGAAAAGGAACAACCACAATAATTACCTAGCAATGAAAGGACAGGACTCAAGTCTGTTCCACCATTCTATAATTTCATGGCTGAGGTGTATCACAAATGTATTCATCTAACTTTAATCTAATCCCTTGTGGCTCTACACTTTGAAAAATAATGCAAAGTATCGTATCTGTGATAAACCCTCTGATGAAAGGTCGTCAATATGAAATGTTAACAAATGCTATGAAACCTCTAACATTTTCTGTTTTTTATATTTCAGATTCCCAGTATCCACAATATTATGCTCTTGTGCTAAATATCCTGCAGCATGGCACATTTATGGGATATAATTTTCCCAATTACATGATCACAATTTTCTTTTCAAAAACTAAAAAAAAACCTAGAGGTTGAGAATTTTTTTTTCCTTGAAAGCAGTTCTCTTTCCCTAATCGACAAAATATTTTACCATGTAAATTGTATATTGGCTCATTGGTCTTGTGTAAAGAAAACTGCAAGTTCTGAGCTTCTTTTCTACAACTATCTTTGTTTGATTTTATAAATCCATAATGCGAAGAGTGTGGCATTATGTTTTATTTAGAATTAAATTTGAGCTTTAAGAGGGAATTACTTGAATGAAAGCATACATTTGCCAAGCATTTAAAAAAAATTAACTTGCACTATGGTTTGTGCCACAATAATCACCCAGTAAACGGGTGATCAGTATATATTAGAACACCATAGATCTATTTATATGCATATCGAACAAATAGTCTCCCTTTGAATTGTTCTCTTGTATAAACTGGTAAATATAAAAAAGTCTCTGATATCTCTTACTTTGATCACAAAAATTTAGCATTAACACAAAACTAAATAAGCTTTTCAGTGCTTGGCTAAAGTAATTGATTTTAATCATTTTGTTTCAGAGTAACTTTCGGGTTAGGTTTTGGGCAATCTATGCAGTGACAAAGTTAACCTCTTCCGCTTGCTGATCTCAATTACAGTTATTGCAGGAAATTAATTCTTGCGTAATTTGCCATTCCAATAGATTATGAATAACATAAAGCTGTATATCACATTGAGTTTAACTATTTCAGTTATCTCAGCTGTGTACTGCTGATAAGGTGTGATTACCTGCGCTATGTAGATGTATTCTAATCAACCTGTACAAATGTTAATACAACCTCTGGAGCACGTTGGACTCGAACATGGGTTTCCAGGCTCAGAGGTGGGGACATGATCACTGAGCCACAAGAGCCCAACCTGTGCTACGTAATCGCTCATCAATGCAAGCAATAACTGGCACTACCAATTACCAATTGCAAACACAGATAAAAAGAGCAAAATTGATACCAACAACAAAATACGAGTTACCACAATATAGGACCAACAACGTTTTCTAAACGAACTACTGCCGGCTTACTGCTACTCCCTGGACATTTGTTTGCAGGCAAGTTTAAAAACAGCGACTGCTGACAAGTTATTAGGAACTATGGAATATTAATGTCAGCCATATATTCGTCAGCTGAACTTCAAACACACTATTGGATAGCAATCCCAAGAGGAAACAAGGAAGTGTTCAGACTCCTTAGACCAGCAGTCGATGGTCAACACTAACACCTGGAATCCCATTTGGAAGTGAAGAATCAAATCTGAGGCTCCCTGTATAACTCAGTGATCCACTATCTTTAATGGTTAAGCCACTAGACGTTCTCCAATCCAAGTTCCAGTCCAGCTGGAGTGTCTCCGGCCAGTACTGCAGCCTTCATCTTATTCAAGAATTAAAGTTAAGACACTGGGCATTTTTTTGTAAAGGAAGGTAGAAATGCAATTTACTTATATTAGTGCTAGCTGATCTCCAGCATATTAACGTATTTTGAAAATCCTTCAATAATAATCTAGCCAAATTCAGTAAAGCAAAACCTGAAGGGTTGTCATTCTTGGAAGGAAAAAAAAAAAATCCATATTTTAACACTCAATTGATTTCTCCATTCCAAAAGCAGATGTTCTACCCCTGGTTTGCCAGCCATTAAAGACCTGAATGATGCAGAAAGAGAAATTTAATCACCAGCTCATCATGGAAAAATCAATGCTAGGAGATAGCTAATGCTAACAATAAACCTCTACCAACTCTTTTGGATGTATCCCCAAAGTCCTGACAAAGCATAAAATTGCCCAAATCAATGCACAAAAATGTTAAATCTATTGTCAAATTCGAAATAGAAGTGCAGTTTTTTTAAAAGAAATCAATAAATTATAATTGCGTTAATGGAGGGAAAAACATAATTCAATGCTTCCAAAAATGTACATTTCAAGGAAATGGCAGGCACATATCCAACAGGATGGCACAAATCTCACATTCACAGTGGAACAACTGCCAGAATTGGTGATTACAAGGCCTAAACACCTGTATCACTTTTGAGGTGGTAAGCTGTACCTAAATCAATGTACATCATTGAATCAGGCCATTCAGCCAACCGGTATCTGCCAGTAGTTGTGCTTCACATGAACCTCCTACCCTACTTTCTATCACTATAACTTCAAAAGATTGTTGTGAAATATTAAAAATAATATACTGGTATGAAAGGTTTGAGATAGACAGACATGTATAAAAAATTGGAATACTTGTGGTATTTAAAATTCCATCACTGGACGTAGGTGTCACTGTAAGGCCAGCACTTGCTGCTCATCCCTCTACCAAGTTACCATTAAACGTGGTAGTGAGCTGCCTTCTTGAATTGTTGCAGGCAACATATGTGTAGGGAAGAATTACAAGGTTTGACTCGGCAACGGAGAAAGAACAAATATATTAACAAGTCAGGACAGTACATAGTTTGAAGAATGTACAAATAGTGGCATTCCTATGCATCTTTAGCCATTGCTGCAACACATCTTCCAGGTGGTGCATACTGCTACCACAGTGTTGGTAGGTGAGGGAATTAATGTTTAAGATGTTGGGTGGGGTGTCAATCAAATGGTCTACTTTGTCCTGAATGGTGTTGTGTTTCTCAAGTGTTATTGGTGCCCATCCAAGCAAGTGGAGAGTATTCTATTGCATTCCTGCCTTATGCCTTGTAGGCAAGTGAACAGGCTTTGGGGAGTCGGGAGGGAAGTTCCTCACTTCAGATTTCACAGCCAATGGCCTGCTCTTTTAGCTATGAGCACTTAGATATTTGGTTGGTCCAGTTAAGTTTTTGGTCAATTATAACTCCTGGATGTTGACACAGTGGGATTCAGTGATGATAATTCCATTGAAATTCAGATGGTTAGATTCTCTTGTTCTGGATAGCAATTGACACTTTTGTGGTACAAATGATACTTGCCACTTACCAGTTTAAACCTAAACATTGTTCAGATTTTGTTACATGCAGGTAGACTGCTTTGTTCTCTAGCGGAATTGAGAACAGGTCGGAACACTAATTATAAGCGAACAACTCTTTTTCTTGATCCTATTTGGAGGGGAGGTCATTTGAATTCAAGTCTCCAGAGCACAAGTCCAGGGCTACAGATTGCTAATTCAGTCATGTAACTGTTATGCTACCATTTCCCTAGATAGGAAGCAGATTTGAAATTCTGAGCACTCTTGACTCTGCTGTCACTCTTTCTCCTCCTCTCCCTGCTCAAGTGTTGCTTAATCGTGAGCTGATGTAGGTTAACAAAAAAAAGGTTGAAGGGTGAACAGGACTTGGTACCAGTTAAGAAATGAACAGAATTTCGGACAGACCATGGGAGGCTGGCCAGGAGCACAGTGAAGTAGGCAGGTCTAGAGGTAATAAAGACATGGGTTGACAACTGCATCACAGGTGAACCGGAGCAGGGACGGGGTTGGTCACAGACAATGAGTCAGAGAGAGGGCGTGTGCGCGAGTGCGTGAGTGTGCGCGCGCGCGAGCGACAGAGAGAGAGAGAGAGAGAGAGAGCGTGTGTGCGCGTGCGCGAGAGAGTGAGCGAGCGTACGTGTGAGAGAGCGAGAGTGTAACAAATATTAGAACAAATAACTGCTCCTGGGCACTGCTCTGGAGAGCTGAACATACTATGCACAGAAGTAAATTAAGGAATACTATAATACGTAAGGAGGTTAATAGCCTTACTTCGGGATGAAGAGCAAGTAACCTCAAAGACAGCATGTGCATGTACCCACTCAACCCAAGATACTCCTGACCAGTATCTCTAGAGGTAGCAGTAATGGCCTAAAACACTAGAAAAAGCTTGGTGGCAGCTAAGGAAAGAAAATGTCCACAGCCAGGATCTGAAGTTAAAACAGTATCCAAGGGCACAGTTGAAGAGGGAGAGTTCCAAAGGCAGGCAAAACTAAAATGCTGGAGAAAGAGCAGGAAATTCAATCTTGGAAGACTTCAAAGCTTAGCCACAGACCAGCAATGCTCTGTTGAGGAAAACCTATCAGAACACCTTGACAGTAAAGAGGAAAAAAACTGAATGCTCACTCAGATCAGTCAACTTTGACAGTATGAATGGTAGCCTTGATAGAGACCTAACCATTATGTCAACGATTTGATAGTCCAGAAGGCCTGCAACAAGGGCAAATGAGCAAGCTCTAGAAGCCACAGTTCCACTGCTGTAGAACAGCTTAAGGCTTAAAATATAGGAGCAGAAACATCAAGTCAACATTTTTATATGATATAGGTCCATTTGCTGATGTTCTTGTAAGGCAAAGCATGGAACAAAGCACCATCCAGCATTCTGCACTGATTAAACTATTTGACACAAAATTCAGACTAGAAAGTAAGTTAGCGATAGAATGTATGAGATTCAAATCAGCAATCTCAGCATGAAAGAATCAACAGAAGTCTTTTGAACAGACTTATATCATTCATCAGGATGCTGCAAGTACTGTGCGTTGAAGAATGAATTAGAGGCCACATAGTAGCTAATGAAAGGGATGAGAATTTCAGACATTCTTTAGTCCAAGGCGAAGTTAATATTGGTAACAAGCAATGCAAGCAAATATCAGATCCCAAAGTTGTTCTGTCATGGATCTACATTGGAAATTCTTTCAACACAGTTGATGGGTAGGCCCAACATTGGTATTATCACCCTCCCGAAAGTTTGCCAAACAGCAAGAGAAAGAATCAACATAATCCACCATATTAGCTTATACAAAGTATAACTGCAAACAGAATCACACACAAAACAAATATCCAGCTGGGAGCTGTATGCTTTAAAACTGCGACCAGTTGAGAAACTAGAAAATATTGCAAGTTAACAACACTGACATTGTTTTTCAGGCAAAGAAAAGGTCCCGTAGAAGAAAGATTTCCACAGAAATGGAAATTGTAAAACAAGAAAACAATTTAAGTAGTTGAAGATCCAGAACAAAAGGTTCAAAAGGTAGGTCAGAATCAAAACAGATTCTGGACAAAATCAACTTTAAAGGTATAAGACTAAGAAAGAGAGAATTTAAACTCAACACAGGAACAACTATCTCCATATTGGTTGACAGTTTGTTACAGTTGAAGTCAGACCAGGAAACAAAACTCCAAGGTCCAGGAGGTACAGATCTTCAAGCATGCAGACAAATCACCACAAAGCTTTGTCACAAAATACTGGATACATTAAAGGAATCAGAATATCTCATTGTTGAGCAGAAATATATATAGAATCTCCAAAGCTATTTAAAGGCCCAGACAAATTGAAGCAGAAGTATTGCACTACTCTGCAAGAAGATTCTATACCCATCTACTTGCACAGAAAATTCATTATCCTTTAATGGATAAGGTAAGAGCTCAGGTGAGCAGCCTGACTGAAAGCACGGTTATGTCACAAGGGACAGAATCAACATAAAAAAGGTGCTCAGGGCTAATAACTGTTCCCAAGACAAAGTGAGACTGTGCGGATCTCATTTGTTTAAACAAAGGACCGAGGGGAGAAATGCATTCAGTTTCACTGATAATGAATAATTTGTGAAATTGGCATCATTTTTCACAAACCAGGATGCCAACAGCAAGTTCTGGCAGAAACCCTTAAACAGAAAATCAACAATTCTGACTACATTTATCCAACTCTTTGGGTAGTATTGCTTCAACAGTCTATATCAATGTCTCAAATCTAGAGGAGAAACAGCAAATAATTTGTTTTACGAGATGATATCCTAGTGCATGGCAAAGAGGAGGAGGAACAGATCAGGTTAGTGATATGCTAACAACACTGCAGAATGCAGACCTTGCATTAAACAAGAAACACTAGTTCTTTAGAATGATGATTACATTTCTAGGATTATAATATTTAAAAACAAGACACACAATGGATCCACACGACAAGGAATAAAGTCCATTTATGATGTACAGTGCTTCTTACATATGGTAATGCAAATTAGACAGTTTATCTCCAACTTAGCCATTCGTACTGAACTCCTATCTTTTGAAAAAAGCCATATGGTATTGGAATCAGAAACAGACTGCAGCTTTTGAAAAGGTTAAAAGTTACCTTCTATTAATGTTCTAGCAGATTACAATCCAGCCTTATTCACAATAGTAGTATAACATTCATCACCCACAGGATAAACGGTAATTCATATTTGACTGAAAACTGGCAGAACTTTAAATGGAGACTAAACATGGGTAAGCAACCAATGAAAAGGAAGATTTGTACTTACATAGGAATGTGCAAAGGAATTGAAATTCCAGGTCAAGGTAGACCACAAGCCTTTGGGATTAAAAGAAATCTTAAAAATGTCTCTACCATACAACGATTCAGACTTTGACTACTATAATTGTATTTCATCAGCTTATGTTGTAGGCAAAGTGCAATTAACAACAGAGACACTCGAGGGCAGCAGTGCATTGAATTCTTGTAGAGGTAGAAAGTACTATGCTGCAGCTAAAACCAACAGCAAGAGAGGATAAATTCAAATTTCTGCAGCTCAAAAATATAACAAGGAGAGAGTGAGAAGGGGAGGCAATGGGCTACCATAATTATCGCAGGGCTGTCGACCCAGATAACTTTGTGGAGACCCGGGTTCAAATCCCACCATAACAGATGGAGAAATTTGAATTCAATAAAAATATATCTGGAATTAAGAATGTAATAACGACCATGAATCCATTGCAGATTGTTGGAAAAACCCATCTGGTTCACTAATGTCCTTTAAAAAGAAAGAGACTGCCATCCTTACCTGGTCTGGCTCTAGATCTACAGCAATGTGGTTGACTCTGAACTACCCTCTGGGCAATTAGGGATGTGCCATAAATGCTGCCTAACCAGCGACGCCCTCATCACGTTAAATGAGTTTAAATAAATAAATAAATAAATAAATAAATAAATAAATAAATCTGCGTGGTTTAAATATAGTCCAAAAGACCAAGAACTTAAAAAGATACTACAAACAGAACGAACACTGGACAACAGTCTCAGACTTGTTGGTTTACGACCTCGAAATGGCTATACTGAAGTCTACAGAAAGGGAAATTCCCCAGAAAGTCCATGGGGACACCTAGATACGATAAAATGGACAGCAAAAGCACAACAATGAAGATGGATCAACGTGGCAAGACTTCATTCAGAATCACTGATCAGAGCACAAAAAGTGATCTTTGAAATACACTGTTTCCTAAAATTAGTATCAAACATTTCAAGGATGAGAATTTCAGACACTCACGTTGGAAACAGGCATCAACCGGGTGACAGGTTCTCCACTCCACCCTTAAATCAAACCGAGAGGCGGAGGCAGCAATCAAGACTGTGAAGTCTCTGATTCACAAGGGTCCAGACTGGGAAGACTGTTGCAGAGCAACTCTGAATAATACGTAATCGCCAGTTGAATGGTCAATGAGGAGGTTGTAAAAAAACGGATGTACCAGTTTTAAAACTTCAATCCAAACATACTTTTGCATTCGGGCTTGGGGGAAATGGAGAGAAAAGATGAAGAAAATGGTGATAACAGTGATATTAGTAATAATGATGTAATGATTACAAAGACTAAGTAAACAAAAATAAACTACTTGAATAACGTAGACCAAGCACAGAGAAACTTAGGGGTGTTGCGGGAGAATGAGATTCATATAAAATCAGAATGATGTAACTGACTACGTGACTTTGACAGTGAGACAGAAAACACCAGTCTAGAATGAAGAGCTGTATCGGAGAACCTACTCTGTACAAATGCAAATGAAGGAATATTACAGTAAATGAGGTTGATGAGCCTTAGAGATGAGAGCAAACAGCCTCATGGACATTGAACATGAAGACTCCTACAAACCAGGGAAAATCCAGACAATATCTCAATTGGCAGGTGTCAGCATTGGCTTGAAGCACAAGGTAAAACAACACTGGAAACTAAATTAAATAACAACATTGATGTGTCAATGTAGTTTGGCCTTCAAAGCTCTGTTAATGCCATTACTATAAAAATTTTTACCTACACTGTCAGAAAATATGCTTTTAGACAATTTTTGCAGGGGAACAAGGAGGGCAGTGTTCTGGAATAATGCCTAGGAACACGATTATGTGGAAAAACAGAAGTAGTTATATAAAGAGCTATTATTCTACGTTTACATTGTAAAATTATTGTTCAACTACTTGAACCAGTTTGCAAACCAATACCAAACAAAATGCACTCTTTGTTCCTTTCCAGCAAGAAGCACTTAGCAGATCAAGAAGACCAACAGTCTGTGAAATATCGTACAATAGTAAGCAACTCAAGTTGCACTAATCATAATTGTAAACTACAAAACTGCAATGAGCATTTCTTCCTGATCTGAACTTAGGGCCAGAGTTCAACATGTTTTGGACAATTTGAGTACTGAATTCTGCAATCCACTACCACCAACAACCACTCCTCCACTGCACAAAGCAGAAATCACTCCAAACAAAATACAATAGCCAACAAGCCAAAGTAAAATTAAAGAATGACAAGCGAAAAGATGAAGTCCAAAGGATAAGAGTGCAGAAGGGCAATTACTCCACCTTCAGCAGATTTTCTCTTGAAAATGATTTGCTATGCAATCATTAGTAGCTTGAGTTCACAAGTGCATTTTCAGATTAACATAGCATTCTATAGGAGCCTACAGGAAGACATTAATAGTCGATGAGAAGTTGAAGCTCCACTAGACTTGAAAAACACCACCTATCTATTCCTGGAAATCAAAGAAAGTATCCTTTATATTGTGACCAATTACAAACCCATAATCACAAGGCTACCTTTAATTCCGTAAACAAGCAGAAGGAAGCATACTAGCTATTTATGCAGACAGGATACTCTCTGAACTACTCATTTCCAAGAGTATCTCTCCAAACTTTTATGTCTCCAAAATCACATGGGCATTAACATTTGCGTAGGCTCTTTAGCCTTGACTGAGTTATATTCCTATGAGAAAGTATAGGAAAAAGAATTTCAGGTCAGACATAAAAATGGCAGGGAGACATGTGCTTTTGAAGTATGGGATCATTGCTAATTTACCTTTCTAAAATGAACTTTCTAATTTATAGATTAACGTAAACTGCAAAAAGTTGTATACACCTGCAATTACTAGATTGATTCTTTTATGGTCTAGAGGGCGTGTTGGGGGATAACGTGGCCAGGAGGAAGATTTATGGAAATTTTTAATTAATTTTTAAAACCAGCTTTATAAATGTTGCTTTATAGATGCCTAATGATTACTTCTTAAACTGCCTCATCATAGCAAGCATCCTCTAGGCAATGCCCAACAACTTGTGCTCCACTGAATGGAGCTGCCCATCAGACCAATTCATTATGATATAGCTCTCCTCAGTAAGGGAGACTGTGTGGAGAAGAAACATTAAAAGGTATTCAGAGACCAAACAACATTAAAGGATATTCTTTATAGTCGCATTTACATTAAATATTTGTCTTGAGCTCTGTTCCAACACTTTCTCTCCTCGACTGAAGATGCAGACTCTTGTTTGGGGCATGCTGACAGCCAAGTGCCACAGCGACAACAAGGACACTTTTCCCTGGTAAGCGGTTTTTCCAAAATCAAAACTTAATTTTTCCATGAAGGGCACAACAAATATCACAAATAAACCTTACTAGTCAGTGGAAAAGCCAGGCTTTGATGGCAAGTCATTTACAATGTTTTCTGGGCTTTGGTACAATTGCCGGTGAAATGAAAAGTGTTATACAATATATACAAAGGTCCTCTAATAGCAAGAAAATGTATTACCTCTACAATAGCATTAAGTTAATTAAATTGAGATCCATACCAAATTCATACAGAAGGATTTTTCTGATCAGAAGCATCTAAAAATGGCAACTGAGCTACCTCCTATTGCAACAGTGGATAAATTTTTCTTGCACCATTTCGGTGTACATTTCTTTGACAGACATATTCTTAACTAATACAAAGTTTTTAAAAAAAGGTGCTTTCTTATAGCTGAAAAAGCATTAACTCTGGCAAAACATTCACTGTAACTGAATTATTTTACAATTCCAAGAAATTTCTCTTGCCAAAAATCAAGTGATATATTTATGAACAAGCAATTTAAGCAGTTTGATCAGGCAGGTGAAAATAGCTCTTAAAAAATGAAGCAGTTGAACATTTTTCTCTTACTTTATTTTTTGACAAATTGCACAATACAAAGAGAAAAACATTACAGTATGATTTCATACAATTAATCATAATTATCATGGGTTATACTTTCTGAAAATTTTAACTAAATCTTTTCCCAGATTCCCACATGAACATAGCATTCAACGAACAGTTTACATATTTAAATGCTAATACAATTCTTTAAAACATTTATCAGACAATCATAAAAATGAACAACCTGGATTTTCACTAAGGCAGTAATATCCTTTGATTTACTAGAAATCTGTATCAAATACTGAATGGTCTTCAATTGGTTCTTATAAAACCTTTTCTCAAAATGTTAATAGTGGAAAGGTAAACTTATAATGCATAATGATGCAGTACAGAACTTTTTTTGCTTTCTCATGTATCTGCCATCCTTGTTACAGTTTAAGAAACATTTCAGGTGACGGTCACTATGGTAACAGGGAAATGCACATTACCCTGGTCAGAAAGGATGTATGTCAACTTTGAAACTAAGCATCAAAGTTTGACAATGATTAGTTATATGGAATTATTTATTGGGGCAGTACAGGCACTAAGACAAACCAGTGGTTAAGGTTGCCATATAAATAGCAAATAATCTTTTAAATGATTGCACATACTCCAACATGTATTTTACTCCAATGTTACAAAAGAACTCTAGTGCTTTTCTCCATATCCTATCAAGTCCATCTTTCACAATTAAATGGTTACAAATTTCAATAAAATTAAAAGTATTATATATTACATTGTATTATGTTTAGAGAGCATCAAAATATATCAAGGCATGGTTTACCCACCAGATTATTCAGAGGGAAAGTTCTATCACCTACCTGATAAATTGTTGAAAAATCTATAACTAACATTGAAACAAAATAGCAGTGTAAATCACAAGTTATACAAGTGATTTTACTTTACTGTCAACATTTCATCACCACTGGAAGAAACGAGAGTTCCTTAAAATATTACATGGAACATAACTATTTTGAACAGAATTCTAAATTCATACTTAAGTGATAGGTTTAAAGAAGCAAAAAAGGCGAGACCTTGTAGTCCACAAAATGTCAGCATTTGAATAACAAAAATCTTCAATTTCTTAGAGAAACAAACGGTAAACTTGTATGCAAAGAACTGAGCTGCATATAATAGCCATTTCAAAATTCCAACATAGTTTTTAAGCCATTTTAGAATAAGAGGTGTGCAACCTTAATAAGAAGTTTCTCAAGTATAAATTGCAGATTTATCAATTTTAAAACAAATTTAAAATAATTTTCCTACATTTTTCAGTGACTTAAAAGATAATTGCAATAAGTGTTGCATTTCTGATTTTTAAAATATTTCACAGAATTTTTTAAAGATATCCTTGTACATGAGAATCTCATCAACACATTTAAAATACTGTAGTAGAAACCAGCATGTAAATAGGAATACTTGAAAAAAAATTGTGACCACATTCGAGAACAAGCATTACGTCCATAGTGGAAAGAACATATTGTTGTACATGATTTTTTTTCCAATACTACAGTAAACTAATTGAAGTCATATTCTAGAATATGAACAGGAAACAGGTCAACATTACTTGATATTTTAGAACTAGAGTATTACAGTAATATTTTGTAATTGCCTGATAACCACTGGTTTAGAATTCACTAGACAAAAGGAAGCACTAATTTGTACGGCTTGATTGTGACAATTTTCTGCACATATAAAGCACATTTACATATTTTATTCAGAATACACAAAGCTTCCTTAGTTAGTTCAGTCTCAACAAGGTTTCTATTACAATTTAACAGAAGTTGCTACAAAACGGAACAAAAATTTTCCTTCTGCACAAAGTTCAGTTTCTCCGAATGGGGCTATTAGGAAAAAAAAAATGCCTGCAATTCTTTGGTTTTCTATTTACACACAAAAACATTGCATCTACTCCCAAAAGCCAACTTCTTTCATTTCAAAAAAAAAGCAAATTACTGCAAACACCAGTAGCTAGAGAAGCCAAAAAAAACAAGAAATGAAATGACGACTGAACTGATCAACCTTGTATGGGTTTGGAAATAATTGAAAAAATAGGTTTTCCTCAACTATTTTCTGATACGGGCAATTATAAACTAAGTTGTTTGGAAAGGATGTTCCAGACATTTAAACTCTTACACCTACCCTTTTAGTGTTTTCAATAACTGCTGGATCTGGTTTTCCATAATTGGGTGGATTTGCATATGGATCATATCCAAGCTTTGCTAACATAGGTGCAATCACTGGCATTTCACGAACTACCTCGTGCGGAATTTTTCCCACCCATTTTGACAAGGCTTCAACATTGACTGGTTTGATGACTTGATCAGTAGATCGCTCAACCCTGTAAAATTGAAAATATTCAACTTACCAAAACAGTTAGTCCATGTAAATTCTATTTTTCTTCCCCCGCCCCATGTTAAATTATGCTCTGAGCTTTACGTAGTTTTTAAAAACATCAAATTACTTCCAAATACAAATATCACAAATGTTGACACTTTATGAGCTAGCATACCTAAAATGGAGTTCCTCTAAGTCTTCACTGTACTTTTATGGCACCAATATATTCCTTTTAATTGGACAACCAGGACTGTGCACAGTACCAAACTGCAGTATAACCAATACTTGTATTAAATTCATCACACCTTTAACTTCACATTAATTACCCTTTTACAGAAAACTTAGATCCCTACATTCTCAACAAACTGAAAACCTGCTTGAGCTTAGCGATCATTGTAGCTGGCACATTAGCATACTGCAAAAATGAAGAATAAATATAACAATATTGCATATTCCGTTTAAGAAGGTAACCAGGACGAAAGTCTCACAAATAGAACTGTAAAGTTACTCTCCCAAGATTATTTCACCATAACTTTTAAAAACTTTCCATTTGTTAGTTTAAAACATATTAGAATTTTTTTGGAGGACATGGTTCTGGAGAGTTTCACCAGCCTATGTTGCATCAAGTAACGCACCCTCACCGCTTGCTTCAAGATCAGAAAAGCATAATTAGCTTAGAAAAAGGTACTTTATTACTGGGTTCATTTGGCCATGGAATATTTAAAAACAAATGTATTTACAAGTTTTTCTTTGGTAGAAGATCTGTGATTACTATTTCTACATGTTTTCTTATTTGGAAGTACATGCCAAACACTAATTGTAAAACTATTTTTGTTAAGATACGAAAACAATTTCACATTAGCCTATTATGTGGGAACAAGATCTCTGGAACCAACATCTATAAGAATGGATATTAAGTAACCAGTTCGATAATAGTTGATTGCGACTTTTTTTTAAACTGTATTGAGGGATTTTACTTACATGAAATGTAAACAAATATACCTGCAAAACCACAATTTTTAATTATTTTAAAAAGTCACTGAAAAGGCAAGCACACAGTTACACATATTTTATACACTGACCACAGAACATGGTTAACACGTAATGAATTAAGAGCATAAGATGAAGGAGCAGAAGTAGGCCATTCAGCCCATCAAGTCAGCTTCACTATTCCATGAGATCATGGTTGGGGTGATAACCCTGACTACCACTTTCCTACCTTTTCCCCATAACTCCTAATTGCCTTACCTGATTAAAAATCTATGTCAACCTTGAATATAGTTAATGACTTAGCCTTGATAGCTCTCCGAGGCAAAGAATTCCATAGATTTGTTTCTGTCACAGAATAAATTCCTCACGATTATGCCTTCTGGTAGACTCTCGCGAAAGGAAAATACAACCTTTCCACATCTAGTCTATCATACAGAATCACAGCATTGTTAATGTAGGAGCCCATTTGGCCCATATTGCCCACACCGTTTCAATTACCAATTACTAATGCCAATCTCCTGCTTATTCCCCACATTCCTGCACATCATTTCTATCCAAATAATCATCGAATACCCTCAAATGAGCATACATCCAACATATTTCCAGGCAGTGCTTTCCGTGCTCTAATTACTTGCTGTGTGAAAAGGTGTTTTACCCTTCAGATCACCCTTGCTTCATTTGCATATTACTTTAAAGCTGTGCCTTCACTGTTTTTCCCCTTTTTACAACTGGGAATAGCTTCACCCTTTCTACACTGTCCAGCCACTTATGATTTTGAAACCTTTATGAAATCTCATCTCAGCCTTCTCTTTAAGGAGAACACTCTCGACTTCTTTAATCTATCCTCATAGCTAAAGTTTCTCATTCCTGAGATTATTCTTGTACATTGTTCTGGACTCCCTCCACTGCATTCATATCTTTCCAATAATGTGAAGCCCACACCTGTAAAAACCTCCTGCTGAGGGCAAACAAGCTCCTTGTACAAGTTCAACATCACCTCCTTCCTCTTGTACTTGTTGTCACTATTAATAGAACTGAGAACCCTACACCTTATTGGCTGCTTTCCATCCATTTTGCCTCCTTCAATGATCTGTGCACATATACACTCGGGTCTATTACTCCTGCACCTTCTTTAAAATTGTATCCCTCATTTTATAATGCCTTTCAGTGTTCTTCTGACCAATGCATCGACTCTCATCTGTCACCTATCCGCCCACTACACCAACTCAATGTCCTTTGGAGTTCCACACTGTCCTCCTCACAGTTGACAATTCTTCCATGTTTACTGTTCCCTGCAAACCACAATACACATGATTAATATATATCATCAGGAAAAGCAAGGATCCCAATACTAAACCCTGGAGAACTCCACTACAAACCTTCCTCTAGCCTGAAAAGAGCCATAGACCATTACTTTCACTTTCCTATCACTGTCAATTTTACATTCACATTCCTATGGTCCCTTTTAGACTATGATCTATATCTTTCCTCAAATTCATTGTATGGCACTGTATCAATGTCTTCTGGAAATCCATGTATACCACATTAACAGTGTTACCATTATCAACTTTTTGTGTTACCTCTTCAAAAAACTTCAACTAGTTAAAACATGATTTCCACCTTCAAAATCTGAGCTGACTCTTACTAATCAAACCACCCTTTTCCATGTGATTACTAATTCTATCATGACTAACTGTTTCACAACCAAAGTTAAACTAACTGGTCTGTAGTTGCTGGGATTATCCTTACAACATTGCATGAACAAGGCTTGTAGTGTTTGCAATTCTCCAGTCATCTGGTACCTCTCCCTAAATCGAAGGAAGACTGAGATTAGAGCCAGTGCCTCAACAATTGCTTCCCACACTACCTTCAAAGTCCTTGGATGCATTCCATCCAGTTCCAGCATCTAATCATGGTTAAGTGCCAACAATCTATTCAAGACATTTTCCTTATTAACTTTGAATGCTTCTAGTTAGAGTTTATTCCTCCGTGACTATGGTATGAGCAGCATCCTCGTTTGTAAAGAGGGATTCAAAGACTGCCAAGGGCCCCAAGAATCTCGTATGTTTCAAAAAAGGTCACCTCTCATTCTTCTAAATTCCGATGAGTACAGGCACAACCTATTCCATATCTAGATGATATCCTAATGAACCTTCTCTGGATGGCATCTAATACCAGAATGTCTTCCCATCAAAAAGAGGCCCAGAACTGTTCACAGTATTCCATCTATGGTCTGGCCTTGTATAGTTTTAGCAAAACATCCCTCCATTTATACTCCAGTCCCTTTGAAATAAAGGGCAACATTTCATTACCCGCTGAACTTGGATACTAGGTTTTTGTGATTCACAGACAAAGATTCCCAAATCACTGCTCCATAGCTTTCTGCAGTGTTTCTCCATTTAAACAATACTCGGCTTCTCTATTCTACCTTTTCCTACATTATATTCCATCAGCTAAGTTTTTGTCCACTCGTTTAACCTGTCCAGATCGCTTTACATGCCTCGTCTTCTTCACCACTAGCCTTAAGATTACATCTAACCAATTTTTTCCATATGCTACATACTTCCTGCCCATGTAGTTTATTGCCAGGGTCAACATTTTGAGTTATGTTTGTGTCAGAATATTCCAATTCTGGAGTTGCAGGTCTCTGACAGGTGGTACTGTTATTCCTCCCTGGTCCATTGTCTGTTTTCTGTTCCACCACAAACCATTACCTTTTTCTTGCTCAGATTACTGATGTTAACTGTGCTGTAAAGTCCCCCTACTCCTTCATTTGTTTGCAACCTTGACATAAGAATTGTGTTAAGATAAATTTATGAAAAAAGTGAGAAGAATTACAATAGTAAGGAATGCTTTTTCTGAAGGAATCCACTTCTTTAATACTAAAGTGGCTTAAGTGATACCAATACAAAGTCAAAAGCAAGATAAAGAACAGCGTCAGTGTTGGGCATGGAGCCTATGTACTTGTGGCACTCGAGGCTTCACTATTTGCAAGTTGTGGCTATATCTAACCCTGCTGAATCAATATCAAAAGTTGCCTTAAAAACTCTACCTCCAATCCTTCAAAATGCAAGTTTCAGTTACAATCACTGGGATGGATTCTACTACTACTTGCAAATGTCTTAACACCTCCCTTCTTGTAAATTCCAGGCTTTTTAGCTTCTTCCCATTTGCTTTCTACAAAAGATATGCCAGATGCACAGTATTTCAACAAGATCCCCAGTTTTGGCAGCAGTGCCCACTTGAATAGCTTATTCACTTGCTATACTGGATTGGTTACTGAAATGCATCTTAACATGCTGACATTAAGACATAAAAGACGGCTTCAGATCAGATTTTAATTATATAATTTTCAATTTAATTACACAATGTAATTTTCTCCTCACACCCAGAATTATTTTCCCTTTTTAGTGATGACCCATGCTTGGATGCTATTTCATTAATACCATGTAGTAGGTTATGTTAGCATTTTAATGCATGACCTAGACAGCAAACATACACGCTATAGTTTTAGGTAGGATACAATTCTGATAAAAAGGTTAACCTGATTTTTCTTTCTTGCTAGATATAGGCTGGCATGGTTTTGTGTTTGTTTTAATGTATAATATTTAGTTTTCCCTTTATTACTTTAGTTTTTAAATTTAGTTGTTCATATCAATGCCCTTATTAATTAAACTTCAAATTACACTGGAACAGCAGTGGTTAGCAGTGCTGCCTCGTAGTACCAGGGACTGGGTTTGAGTCCAGCCTCAGGTGAATTGGTGGACTTCGCACATTCTCCCCATGTCTGCATGGGTTTCCTCTGGGTGTTCTGGTTTCTTCCCACTTTCCAAAGATGTCCAGGATGGGTGTATTGACTTTGCTAAATTGCCCATACTGTCCAGTGTCCAATGATGTGCAAGCTAGACGGATTAGCTTTGGGAAAATGCAGGGTTACAGAGATAGGGTAGAGGGATGGGTCTAGTTGATGTGCTCTTCTGAGGCATAGTATAGACTTGATGGGCTGAATGGCCTGCTTCCACACTGTAGGAATTCTATGATTCTATATATTTTATACCTAAACACACAGGTGTAACGAAGATTCTTTCATCTAAGTTAGACCATGCATATAATTAATTCATTTTTGGCACAAGACACCATCACTTGGTCAGAAATGATGCTTTTATTCATATTATGCTAGTGTAGAATTTTTGCAGCAGACTTGCTGTGCACACTAACTGTAACAACAGCATAACTGAAATTATACTACAGGCTTTGAAACTGGAGTCTCGTACTACGTGATAGCTGGAAAGGAACACCCTTTTTTAAAAAAAGTGATCAGATTCGGATGCCTAATGAACGTTATTTATGTTTGTATGCCAAAAGGTTTCTGCAACGATAGCAGTTTTCCTTTGGACAGCTGATACTTCAAGCAACTCGCAAAACAGAGTAGCTACTGGTAGCAAGTTCAGTGAGGCAAGTTAAGAAAGACTTTGATGAGACCAGATTAAAGTAAGTCTGCAAATTTTATCAGCTGACTCACTTACCTTATCTAGAAAGCAACAGATCAAAGTCTTATCAAAGACTTGACTGTAAGCCAGTCAAGAAGCACTGTTTTATCAGAGGGTCACGTTTTGCATGTGATGCTAAGCCCATGAGTGCTTACCCGTTCAGGTGGATACTAGTGATCTTGGCATTTTGACTAAATGTCTTACTCCATTCACAAAAATATGTTAATTGCTACTACTTTGTTAGTAGAACATTATTATATGGAAATTAGCTTTGGCATCGCAGAACCTATTGACGTACTTTCGCTTGGAAGGATTATGATTAATGCAAGTGCACTTTTGCAGAAGAGTAAAGAACGATGAGGTATCTCCAAATACTAAAGTATTATCAGGATGTAAAATCAAGTGAGAGACAAAGTCACTCAATCTTTAATATCACATCCGGTAGTGGAGAAAATGGATCAGTTATTTATGGCAAGTCACTCCAAATATATTCTGATCTATGGTACCACTTTTAGATAATCAGTTTTATTAACCTTAGTGCTGCTTTCCACTTTTAGAGATATTATAGTGTGTTATCTTTGCTATCTACCTAGGGTGGTCAGCTGTGGAGTATCGACTTGTCACAGGATTAAAGTGGAATCTGCTTTTAGAACTCAGAATCTAGAGTTAGAAGACTTCCACTTACGTAGTACCTTTCAACACATCAGAAAATCCCAAAGAGCTTTCAAACAATGTAGTACTTTGAAATGTAGTCTATGGACAACACAGGTAATAAGACAGATTGTGCTGAAATGGTGCTCAAATAAATTTTCAAAATGCCATATAACATCCGTTTCTGTTGTTTTTGGATTACAAATTTTTGCAAAATTTCATAGGTTTCATGTATTTCATTACTAGGCCTGATATTAACCACAGCTGGTATTATAAAATGACTTCTGCTGTTCGGTCATGGCTCATACAAACAAGTGAATTAGGAAGAGTAGGCCATTTGATCTTTTGAAACTGCTCCACAGCACTAAGGATCTGACTGCGGCCACAACTCAACATTTTGGCTTACATGTGATAACCTCTCACTCCCTGTTACAGGAACCCATCTCCTCAGCTTTAAAAATATTCATCAATCCTGCCTTCACGCCTCAATTCTTAAACTGAGAAAAAAAATATCCTGACCAGGATCTTTATATTAATTTAATATGCTGCATGGATAGAATTTAGCTGGACTTCCAAATTACCTTCTCCGGTTGGCTATCCCTTGAAAAACACTTAAATAATACTATAACATCAGATGTTCATAATGCTACCCACAAGTTAGTTTGAAGAACATTTGGCACAAAATTGCTGTTGCATTTCGCCAAATGAATGAGACAGTGATATTGGGTCAGAAGAATTCTCATCAGGATATTGGAAGAACTGTCAGCTTGGATGTAAAGAGGTAGTCACATTTTGGAATTCCATATGTTGACACAGCAAGCTCTGGGCATGTTTTACATAAAAATATTACTTTAGTTAAAATTTTATTTCTAAAGCGTTAAATGCTATTAAAAGGAGAAGTTAAGTGAGACAAAGTTGGGGAAATCATGTTCAAATTGGAGATCCTAATTTTTCTTTCAACAGCATGGTGGCTCAGTGGTTAGCACTGCTACCTCACAGTGCCTGGGGCCCGGATTTGATTCCACCCTCAGGTGACTGTGCAAAGTCCACACACAGTCATTCTCCCAGTGTCTGCATGGATTCCCTTTGGGTGCTCCGGTTTCCTCCCACAGTCCAAAGATGTGCAGGCCAGGTGGATTGGCCGTGCTAAATTACCTGTAGTGTTCAGGAATGTGTAGATTAGGTGGGTTATAGGGGAATGGGTCTTGGTGGGATGCTCCGAGAGTCGGCTTGGACTTGTTGGGCTGAGGGGCCTGTTTCCACACTGCAGGGATTCTATGAACTCTAGGAGGATTGGGTGATTATGCTGATTGGTTCTGTTCCTGAGCATCCCCTAGGATCACAAGGTTTGTATTATCATATTTGTTTGAGAAACAGTAGAACAATCTTTAGGGGTTGTGATACAGGAAGGTGGTTGATACGAAATTGGAAGTCCTTTTGGTCAACATGTGGACAAGCTGCAAAACGTTCAGAGAAAACTTTGAGTTAGCTCATCAAAGCAGTGCCTCTAGGCACAATAATTCAGAAAGAAATTGCTAAATGTAGAATTCTCAGACAGGTGAATAATAAGGTAGGCTGGCAAGGAGCTTTAAATTGAAGTGGTGCTAAGGTAAAGTAGTATAAATGTATTAGAGATAAAAGACACTGCAGATGCTGGAGAATCTGAGATAACAAGGTGTGGGGCTGGATGAACACAGCAGGCCAAGCAGCATCAGAGGAGCAGGAAAGCTTGATGTTTTGG
>JAHRHZ010000066.1:6953218-6964444 GCA_024137785.1 Ginglymostoma cirratum
CCTAGACCCTTCATCAGATGAAGGGTCTAGGCCCGAAACGTCAAGCTTTCCTGCTCGGCCTGCTGTGCTCATCCAGCCCCACACCTTGTTATCTAGTATAAATGTATAGTCAGTCACATTACATGAAACAAAATCTGCTCTTTTATAATAGCATAAAATTCTCTTAGCAACAGTATACTGGTTTCACACACCATTATAACAATATTGCCCACATGAAATATGTTGGAGCTGACAAGTCTCTAGATCTTGATGAACTTCATCCCAAGGAATTAGAAGTGGTAGCTAATGGAGGTGCCAGAACCATTAGTGTTAGCTATGCTAAATTTGCTAGATTTTGGAAAGCTTCCATCAAACTTGGAAGTTGCAAACATAGACTACTCAAGAAGGGACACAGGCAGAAAACAAGAAACTTTAGGTCAGTTAGCTTGATGTCTGTTGTGACGGCGTTAGAATTGATCATTAAGGAAGTTTTAGCTGGCCACAGAGAAAAAAAATCACGGCAATCAGAAAAAGTCAGCAAGATTTTGTGAAAGGGAAATCATATTAACCACCTGGAGTGCTTTGAAGAGGAACATGCTCTCTGGATAAGGGGTGGGCCTGCAAATGTACTCGACTTGAATTTCTAGAAGCCAATTGAGAAGATGCCACAAAATAGGTTTCATGCAAAGTAGAAGCACATGGTGTAGCAGATAAAAGATCAGCATGGATAGAAAATTCGCTAGCATAAACAGTATGCATAAATGGGCCTTTGATTGGCAAACATGATAAGCGTGGTCCTACAAGGGTAATGTTGTACACTCACCTTTTTGCAATTTATATCAATAATTTAGATGGGGGAAAGAGAAGGCATGCTGGCTAAATTTGCAGATGACACAACAATAAGTAGGAAAGTATGCTGTGAAGAGGACATAAGCAGGTCGTAGACAGATAGAGACAAGCTGTATGACTGGACAAAAATCTGGCAGATGGGAGTATAATGTAGAAAAATATAGAATTCTGCTTTTTTAAATCCTTGCCAAAGTGAAAAGTACAATCTAAACAGAATGACTGTAGAAATCCAAGGTGCAGAGGGATCGAGGTATTCCAATGCATGAGTCAGAAAAGGTTAGTATATGGGTACAGCAAGTGATTAAGTATTTCATTGGCTGCCTATCCTTTATTACTTGAGGAACTGAACATAAAAATATGGACCTTATTGAACTTGGAGGGGCCTAATTCATATTTCATAGATTTTTTTTCAAAAAAATCCCTAGTGTGGAAACAGGCCCTTCGGCCCAACAAATCCATATCAACCCACACAGCATCCCACCAAGACCCATCCCCCTATAACCCACCTAATCTACACATCCCTGAACACTACAGGTAATTTACCATGGCCAATCCACCTAGCCTACTCATCTTTGGACTGTGGGAGGAAACTGGAGCACAAAGGGAACCCATGCAGACACTGGGAGAATGTGAAAACTCCACACAGATAGTCACCCGAGGGTGGAATCAAACCTGGGTCCCTGGCATTGTGAGGCAGTAGTGCTAACCACTGAGCCACCCTGTGTTTATAAGTACTTGGGAGTTCAAATTTGGAACCTGAAATATACTGCTATAAAAAGGTTAGCAGGGTGCTTAAAGCGCAAGTAACTACCATTCTCTAATTTCTCCAGTCACAATTGCATCGGCATGCACGAACCATTGGAGCCGCCGCGCAGCCGAGAGGAAACACTGATTATTGGGGCACAGAATTTAAGCGTTATATATCTAATTTAAAAAAAGACTTAGAATGGCAAGACAGTGCGGAGCTTGGATTATTCAGCACTTTACATTTCATTGTCAGCTTAAGTCCATGCTTTGTTTGGCACTGGATAAAAAGCTTCCCATCCAAAACTATTTAGTCAAATTAAAAATCTAACATGTGCGGAAGCATAAAATACCAGGACCACGTGGAACAGCTTTCAGAGTCTTAAAACACCTTAAGTTTTTTCTTTATTCTTAGATGCAGTGCAGGTATCACCAGCAAGGCCTGCAATTTTGGTATATCCCTAATTACCCTTGAATTCAGTGTTTGCTCAGACATATCACAGCACAGTTAGGAGTTAACCACATTACTGGGAGTCTAGAGTTAGATGTAAATCATCCTGGCCAAGAACAGCAGGTTTCCTTCCGTAAGACAACATCAGTGAACCAAACAGGTGTTTGTTTTTTAAATGGCACTGAAGAAAGGCTTTATGGTCGCCATTATAAAGCCTACTTTTAAATTCTAGAATTATTAATTAAATTCCACCACCTGTCATGGTGGGATTTGAGCCAATGTCATGACAGCATTAGGCTGGGCCTCTGGATTACTAGAGCAGTGATATTATCATTATACGACCACCTGAGATTGAAAAATTGAAATATTGAAATATTAAGGCAAGGCTTACAATAGGGATTTTGTATTTTCTTTTATGTTCTAACAGTATCCTAGCAACCACAAGCAGCACAGGCCTATCGAATAACTTTTACGTGACAAGATGATATATTTTGTGTTTTACAGTTAAAATATTTTACAATTCTCAACTGATTTTTCAAACTGTACAAATAAAACTTTAACTAATACTTACTTAGAAAGAGAAACACCTCCTGCTTTCCCTATCATTTCTTCATGATGCAATACTGCTGTATTCCAAGGAACATCTAAGAACTTCAGAACATTCTTCATCCAAGTTTCGGGATGCAAAACAAGTTGTTCGTAGTGTACTGGTAAACATTTATTAAACCCAGTTTCCAAACATTGGTTATACATGGTCTCGATGGCACGGTTCCATTTGGTCAGACAGTCTCTGTAACTGCTGAGATCAAATCCTGCTATGGTAACTTTCCGAGTAATCATGGAATGTACTGAAGCGCGTCCATCCCGTATCATTAGAATGAATTTGGCATTGGGAAAAATTTTGCTCAAGTAAGTCAATGATTTGAGAGCAAATGGATCTTTATTGCATAAGTACGTAGCAGGTTCCCCATGTTTAACAATAATTTCTAATAAAAAGGCTTGCATGGCCGAGTCCAGCACCTCATCAGTAACACCAGCTTCATCCAAGCGCTGTTTCTCTCGGCCAGATCTGCTCCACATTTGTTTCATCGCAAGGATTCTAGGAATAACTCGGGTTTCCTCCCCACAGCGAATTTCAGGATGGGCATCAAGCATTGCTCTCATGAGTGTGGTGCCACTTCTTGGTACTCCTCCAATAAATATTAATGGCATGTCTTTGTTGTAAAGAAATCTACTTGAACTATTTTTGAATCCAGATTTTGAAATGTAACTTAGTGATCTGCCACTATCTAGAACATTAGGATGCTGCTGAGTGTGCTCTTCTACTCTATGGTGGCATTCTATTGCGTAACGACCAAGATAAAATACAGTTAGTGAGCTGATCACTAAACATGCTAATAATAAGTTCTGTTTCAATTTGCCTATCATTTTGAAATATCACTAAGATAGTTATTGATCCAGATATCAAAATAGTCTTTTACAAATCTGCCTTTAAATCAATTCCATGGCACCAAAACACATCTGAAAAAGAAAACAAAAAGGTCAATAAAAATCTGCATGAGATTACACATCAAAACAGACAATAATACAAAAATACTTCAGAAGTAAAAACACTTTTTGTAATACTTTCAGTCCTACATCAAGCAGCTGAAAAATTACCTTAAGTGGAAAAACAAGCTACATGACATCAAATTACTTTCCACTGCAAACCAAGAAGTATTGGCTAACAATGAAGTAGAAATTTTAGCCTGTTTAAAACAATATTTATGCATGCTACTTGACAAACACAAATCCAAAGATTCCAAGATAAAAAAGCTAAAATCAAAAACATGACAAAATATCTTAGGAATTAGCGACAAATTTGCTCACAATGTTTATAAACCAATCACGTTTATGTCCTTACAATTTAGGTAATCAAAAGGGTTACTCCATTGATCAATTTTAATCACAGAATTCTGACAGTACAAAAATGTAAGCTGTTTGGCCCATCAGGTCTGCACCGGTTTTCTGAATGAGCATAGTGACTTTGTGTCAATTCTCCTACCTTTTTCCGATAACCCTGAATATTATTTCTATTTAAATAACCACCCAATGCTCTCTTGAATGTCTCAGCTGACCTAGCCCCATCATACTTGCAGGCCCTGCATTCCACAGCCTAACTGCTCACTCTGTAAAAAGATTCTGCTCATTATGAAAATTACCTTATATCTTTGCCCCATTGTTCTCAAACTTCTTACAAGGGGGAACAATTCTCAAGTCTGTCCAGGTGTCTCATGATTTTCAAAACTTCTGTCAAATTCCTCAGTCTTCTCCTCCCCAAGGAAAGCAGTCCCAGCTTCTCCAATCTATCACCACTATGGAAGTATCTCATCCCTGGGGCCACTCCTGTAACCCTCTTCTGCACACTCAAGTGAATTCACATCTTCTGTACCAGCCAAGGTCAAACTAGTGTCTTATTCAACTAACTTCTTTGCTCATGTATTCTATAACTATTAATAAAGCCTAAGATACTGTATGCTTTAACAACTACTGGCTTTACATGTCCTACCACTTATGCACATAAGTCATATCTCTCTGCTCCTGCACATACTTCATTTTATACTACATATCTTCTTTCTACCAAGGTGTATCATCCCACACTGAACTTCATCTACCACATATCTGCCCAACCCATGAGCTTATTAACATCCTTTTGCAGCTTTACACCATCTTCCTCCTACATTAGAATACTAGCAAGTTTAGACATACCTGGAAAAGCTGCATTTATACTAACATATTAAATTAGGCGTAGGCTATTTGGCCCATCTAGCCTGATCAACCTATCAAAGAAGAGTGTGGCTGCTCTGATTGTGGTCTCAACTGTACATTTCTACCTTCCTCAAATAACCTTAGAGTCCCTTGTTAGTGAACAATCCATTTACTTCCATCTCAAAACTATTCAATGACTGCCTCCACTGCTCTCTGGGGAAGAGTATTTCAAAGATTCACAACCTTCCGAGAGAGGGAGGGACAGACACAGACAGACTTAAATGGGAGACTTTTTTTTTTTAAAACTACGTCACTTAAGTCTAGTTTCTCCATTTGAGAAAGACATCCTCTCAGCATCCACCTGTCAAGTCCTCACAGGATCTCGTGGTCTCAATAAGATCATGTCATTATTTCAACCTCCAATAGCTAGCGGCCCAGCTTGCCCAATCTTTCCTCATGCCTCAATAATTCCATTCCAGATCTCAGTTGAGTGAACTTTTGTTTTTAATTCATTCGTGGGATGTGGCATCACTGGCTGGCCAGCATTTATTGCTTGTCCCTAGCTGCCCTTGAGAAGGCGGTGGTGAGCTGAACTGCTGCTGTCCACCTGTAGATTGACCCACAATGCCATTAGAAAGAGAATTCCAGGATTCTGACCCAGCGACAGTGAGGGAACAGTGATATATCTTCACATCAGGATGGTGAGTGGTTTGGAGGTGGTGGTGTTTCCATGTATCTGCTTGCCCCTGTCCTTCCAGATGGAAGTTGTGGGTTTGGAAGGGGCTGTCTGAGGATAAGTGAATTTCCGCAGTGCATCTTACTGTACACACTGCTGCTACTGAGTGGTAGGGGAGGGAGGGATACTGGCAGATGCACTGCCAATCAAATGGACTGCTTTGGTGTCAAGCCTCAAGTGCAGCTGGAGTTGCATCCATCCAGGCATGTGGAGAGTATTCCATCACACTTTATTTGTGCCTTGTAGATGGTGGATAGGCTTTAGGGAGTCAGGAGGTGAGTTACTCGCTGCAGTATTCCTAGCCTCTGACCTGCTCTTGTAGCCACTGTGTTTATATGGTGTGTCCAGCTGAGTCTCTGGTCAATGGTAACCCTTAGGATGTTGACTGTGGGAATTCATGAAGTTTACACCCTTGAATATGAACAGGCTCTTTCTGGTGATGCTCATAGCCTGGGCATCTGTGTGGCACAAATGTTACTTGCCACTTGTCAGCCTAAGCCTGGATATTGTCCAGATCTTGTTGCATTTGAACATGGATTCCTTCAACATCTGAGGAGTTGCAAATTCTGGAGTACAATTCTGGAGTACAATTCTGCTGCTGTTGATGGTACACAGTGCCTCATGGGTGCCCAGTCTAGACTTGCTAGGTCTGTGTGAAGTCTGTCCCATTTAGCACAGTGATAGTGCTGAACAACATGATGGAGGTTATTCTCAATGTGAAGGCAGGACTTCTTCTCCAGAAGGACTGTGCAGTACTCACTCTTACTGATACGGTCATGGACAGATGCATCTGCAGCCAGCAGACTGGTAAGGATGAAGTCAAGTATGTTTCTCCTTCTCGTTGGTTCCCTCACCACCAGTCTAGCATTTTTGCACTTTAGGACCCAACCAGCTCAATCAGTAGAACTACTGGAAGCTACTCTCGGTAGTGGACACTGGAATTCCCCCACCCGGAGTATATTTTGTGCCCTTGCCATCCTCACTGCTTCTGCCAAGTGTTGTTCAACATGGAGTACTGATTCATTAACCGAAGGGCAGTTTCCTTGCTCATACTTAACCTGAAGCCACGAGACTTCATGGCATACAGATTCACTGTTGAGGACTCAGAGGGCAACTCTGTCCCGACAGAATACCACTTGCTACCACCTTTGCTGGGTCTGTCCTTCTGGTGGGTCAAGACATATCCAAGATGTGTGCCCAAAACAGCGGTATCTAGGACACTGTCTGTAAGGTATGATTATGTCAGACCGTTACTTGACTAGTCAATAAGACAGCTCAAGCAATTTGGCACTAGCCTCTAGACGTTAGTCAGGAAGACTTTGTAGTATCAACAGGCCTGTTTCTGCTGTTTGTCTTTTCTAGTGCCAAGTTCGATGCCAGGCGATACGTCAGCTTTCGTTTCTGAGACTTGATAGCGACTGATGCAACTGAATATTTTGCTGGGTTGTTTCAGATGGCAGCTGAGAGTCAACCACATTGCTGTGTGTCTGAAGTTACCTGTACACCAGACCAAGTGAGGACTGCAGATTTCTCTCCCTGCAGCACATTATTGAACTTTTTGTTAACTGTTTTTAATGCACATGTTTTTTCTTAAAAAAGACCAAAACTGTACACAACATTCCAGATGTGGTCTCATCAGGGGAGGCGATGGCCTAGTGGTATTATCGCTGGACTGTTAATCCAGAGACCAGATAATGTTCTGGGGACCGGGGCTCGAATCCCACCACGGCAGATGGTGGAATTTGATGTCAATAAATATCTGGAATTAAGAATCTAAATGATGACCCATTGCCAATTGTTGGAAAAACCCATCTGATTCACTAATGCCCTTTAGGGAAGGAAACTACCATCCTTACCTGTTCTGGCCTACATGTGACTCCAGACCCACAGTAGTGTAGTTGGCTCTCAACTGCCCTCTGGGCAATTAGGGATGGGCAATAAATGCTGGCCTAGCCAGAGATGCCCTCACCCCACGAATAAAGGAAAAAAACACAAATATACAACTTTAGCTAACACACCTCTCCTATTTTGTACCAATCCCCTTGCAATAAATGGTAACATTCCATCTGCCTTTCTGACAATTTGCAAATGCAGCAAGTAAACGGTGAGATTTATGTACAAGAACCCCCCAGATCCCCTGTACCTCAGTTCTTTCATCTGATTTCATTTAAATAATACATTGTTTTTGTATTTTTCCTGTCAAGTGGTCAAGCTCATTCACGTCAAATTTTGCAATTAACCTAATTCATCTACACGCTTTTGCAGACTCCTTATTTCCTTGTCAACATATTTTCCTAATTATCTTTGTGTCATCGGCAAATTTAGCAAGTTCAGTATCTTCGTTCAAGACATCAATATAAATTGTAAAATGTTGAAGCTCCAGCACTGATTCTGTGGTGACTCCATTAGTTTTTTTGCATGCCAACCTGAAAATGACCCATTTATGCTTACTATTCATATTAACTAAAATAGTACTTATATTATTCAGAATGGGTGTTCTCAAAAGCAGAAAATGAATGCAGCCATTAACAATGGCTGTACTCCTTCTGCATATGCACATCTGCACCTGTGATATGACATTACACCATTCATCAGAAAGAAAAAGGACTCCTGTAAAGAACTTTGTTAGAAGGACGTTTTCAGGAACTTTAAGAGATTTAAAATTACCTGTATTATTGCTCTACACATATTTAAGTTTTAAATTCTCAACATTTATTTCTTAGAACAAGGAGAGTGAAGTTGGTTAGATGCTGCAAATGCCACCATTAACCTGTGGAAGCTATATGGAAACATAAAATAAATATTACATTTATATTAATTGCTCATAATAAAAGCTGGTCATTCACCTCATCCTTGAAACCAGTGGTCATAACAGTGTGCTAGTGAAGTTCCTAGAGTCGTAAGTGTTCTTCAGCACAGAAACAGATCCTTCGGTCCAACTTGTCTGCGCCAACCGTATGTCCTAGGGTGATCTAGTCCTATTTGCCAGAATTTGGCCCATATGCGCATCTAAATCCTTCTTACTTTTGTACCCATCCAGATGCCTTATAAACATTATAACTGTACCACCTCCACCACTTCCTCTGGCAGCTTGTTCTATACACCTACTGTGTTAAAAAGTTGCCCCTTCAGGTCCCTTATAAATCTTTCTCCTCTCAAATTAAACCAAGGTCTAGTTTTGGACTCTGCTCTAGTTTTGATCCCTACACTGGGCTAAAAATCTTGGCTATTCACCCCATCATGCCCCTCGTGATTTTATAAGCCTCTATAAAGGAAGAGGTCATATAATCACAATTAATTAATCATTAGCGACCAGAACAACCATTCTTATGCAGTTAATCTCATTGTAAAAATCCCCAAAGAAGTTAAACATTATTGAAATAAGATAAAACTAGATTCTGAAAATGAAATGCAATGATGTTGGTACTCAAGTATTTTGGCCCTGAAAAACTATTTTTTATTTGTGAAATGTCAACTTTACGTATAATGATAATAGACTTTCAATGCATTTTTTAAAAATGATATTTCTATCTCAATTCACATCATCCTCTAAGTTTTATCATGCACTTTGTAAAATTATTTAAAAGTTGAAGAATAATCAGTTCATTGAACTTTATTGCTCTCGGAATATATCAATGTGACAAATTGTTTACCTTCTTTGATGACATCTCCATTGTTGGATATCTCGGAATCCCTCATGTTCATTCTAGACGTAAACCTACGTCAAGAAAGGCAAAATCCATGCAACTGTTCACAAAATCTAAGTATTCAGAAAGGGACTAACAATATAAAAAGTCTGTTGCATGCAGATTTTGACATCGTTAGTCATTTGTGAGTTTTCTATTACCTGTCTACTGCACTCTTTGCTCAGGTCTAGCAGTCAGTCATCAAACCTATGGATAAGCATAGTGCTACTGTTGTCTGGCAAACTGACCTCTATCTTGCTGAAGGTGCACGTCAACTTTCTAACAGCTCCTCTTACCCATCCTCACCTGATCCTCAAGCCAAAGATCCCAGAACAGTCACTAGCCTCATCATCTCTCGGGGCTTCTCTCCACAGGTTCCCACCTCAGAGTCCCACCTCAGAGTCAGAACCTCCGACAGTTCACTTCTATTTCCTTCCTGAAGTCCATTCATAGGCTGACCTGGTAGATGTTTTGCTTCAGCCCCAAAGTGATTGCTTCCTATCTCAAGTCTTTTCTCCATTTGTCTTTCATCCTCATACTTAAATCCGTGTCTCTTAAAATAATGAGGGGGGTGCATCAGCAATGTTTCAATTTCCTTGTCCATCTGTTCACCACAAATCCCCAAACCATCTATACCTCCATCCTCCACCAGGAGGGTCTGAAAGCTCTCAGTTTCTCTCTTTAACAGAGGCCCAACTAGTCCCTATCCACCATTCAAACTTCAAAATTTGTCTTTCAATACAATTCACCTCAACTAAAGAGTTGCTAGAGGTATCCACACAAATCTTACTTTACAAAAAGGCAGGTATAGCAGTCAAACATGGCTCATTTCAGTTCTAGAGATAGTAGGAACTGCAGATGCTGGAGAATCTGAGATAACAAGACGATGTAGAGCTGGATGAACACAGCAGGCCAAGCAGCAGAGGTGCAGGAAAGCTGGCATTTCAGGGAAGGGTCTATGCCCGAAACGTCAGCCTTCCTGCACCTCTGCTGCTGCTTGGCCTGCTGTGTTCATCCAGCTCTACACCTTGTTATCCCAGATTCTCCAGCATCTGCAGTTCCTACTATCTCTGTTCCAGGAACATTATCTCTTTTCTTTCTTATCGTATTATTCCTTTCCATCTTGGAGGTCTAACGTTTCTATCTTTCAATTTCTCTAGTCTTCCTCCCTATAACAGGCTTTGCTTTTGTCCTTCCATTAATTGAAACCTATTACATCTCCAACTTCTTCTAGTTCTAAGAAAAGGTCACAGACATGCCCTATTAGATGCTTATCGATAGAGATTCTACCTAATCCGAGTTCTTCCAGCATTCTCTGTTTTTATTTCAGACTTCCGACATCTGATTTTCAGTTTACATAGAAGGTTTGACCATTGGTTAAGATACCAAAAATGTACTGCACAGCATCACCTTCAAGGGATCAGGACAAAAACAAACTGAAGAATGAGTGACCCCAGCAGTCAGCTGGGATGAAATTACTCTAGTTTTTCTTCCTATTTGCCTTTAAACCTAACTGCCAGCACATGTAAGAAAGGAATTCCTGATGCAGGAATTGCCTTAAACATATTTCAGAACCAGATTTTCAGAAGAAAATACCATAAGATTCAGAGAATTAATTACTAGTTATTACAACTTGAGCACTGACTTCATTCAGCCGTACCATGTATCTGATTTATTAAAAAAGTTGCAACATCAGAATTTATAAATGTGCATTCAACTCTTACATTTATTTCTATTACTGTTGAGCAATTATTTATACCAAGTACAACTTTGCCACAGATTTTTTGAAAATAATCTGTTTGGTAGCTACATTCAAACACCTTAGTAAGAGAACAAAAATCCTTGGAAGTGGTAGAAATTATTGGGCAAACCTAACTTCAATTGTATTGAGAAACACCTTCAAATATTTCACAAATAAAGCAAACATCTAAAGAGATGAACACAGATGATTAACAGAATTCTGCAAAAACACACACACTGGGCTCGTTAGCCAAACGAAAATAGACACCAGGCCCCAAGAAGACTTTCCACAT
>JAHRHZ010000066.1:6964844-6979991 GCA_024137785.1 Ginglymostoma cirratum
ACCTACACTCACCTTTACTGGCTCCATCCCCACCTCTTCGACTTGTCTGCCTCCTCTCCACCTATCCATCTTCTATCCGCCTCCCCCTCTCTCCCTGTTTATTTCAGAACCCTCTTCCCCTCCCCCATTTCTGATGAAAGGTCTAGGCCCGAAATGTCAAGCTTTCCTGCTCCTATGCTGCTGCTTGGCCTGCTGGGTTCATCCAGCCCCATGCCTTGTTATCTCAGATTCTCCAGCATCTGCAGTACCTTTTATCTCCGATACAAAGTAGATGAAAAGTCCAGTCAATCTTCAAAGATTTGTTGAACCAGAGCTCACAAAAACACTTCCAGGATACTGATGATTCCAACAAACTGGGCTCTCTATTTCATACATAAAAATACCTTACCTTACTTAATAGTTTGATTAGTATCACCAGTTAGGGCTGTCATTATGGGAACCAATATAAGTTTAGCTATGCCTTTTCTTTTGCATGGAATGTTGAACACTGTGCAAGTTACATTCAGTATTCCTTCCTGGCTGACCATTTTTTCCTGTTGTGTTGGCGGCCGGACTGAGGATTTCACCCACAGGTTTCTAAGTCCTACATAACTATCATGCTCCACCTAAATGTTCCTTCATAGACTTCTCTATGCTTGATGATGGGGTGGGGGCAAATCACAATCAGACAACTCCCACAACTCTATGATCACGCTTCTTAGGAAGGGCTAGTAATTGGAAAATTTGCACAGCTCTGTTCTGGTACTCAGCAGTGAATACCAAGTACAATTACATCATTGTTCCTGAGCTTTGTGTCATCACAACCTCACGCAAACACTCATACCACATTCAGAATGTAACAATCAAGCACCCTTATGTTAGTCTTTTGCTTCTGAACAATTTACTCATCACCATAGCAACATCAAAACCCCACAATGCAAGTAATTGCTGCCAGACTAAGAATGTCCCTTTTACCATTTTCTCATGGAAGGTTAAAGATGGCAGAATATTAACAGTCTATTAATATTATTGCATACAAATATGAAGCTGTACTTCAGATTCCTTAAATTCATGAAAGGAAAAAAACTTAATGTCTGTGCATATACAAGATGCACTATCAAAGCAAAGCAGAAAATACAATCAAGACACAATTACATGTCACAGGAACCTTTATTTAGCCTGTTCGCATTATAAAATGAAGATGGCTAAGTACACTGCAATACCAACTAAAGGTATCAGCGATTGTTTGGGAGGAACCACGGCTGTATGATCTATAAGGGTACCAGTCAGAAGACCAATAACCTATAGCTTGTACATTAATACAGAATACCTCATTACTGACATGTTTCAATTTTTTAAAAACTTCATTCACGGGATGAGGGCGTCGTAGGATAAGCCAGCATTTGTTACCACCCCTAATTGCCGAGGGGGCAGTTAAGAGTCAACCACATTGCTGCGGGTCCGGAGACACATACAGGCCAGATTAGTCAAGGATGGCCGTTTCCTTCCTTAAAAAGAACATCAGTAAACTAGATTGGTCTTTCCTGTCAATCAATAATGGTTTAATGGTCATCATTAGATTCTTAACTTTTTTATTGAAATCGAATAATATAGATTTTTATTGAATTCAAATTCCACCACGTGCCATGATAGGATTAGAACCCAGGTCCCCAGAATGTTACGTGGGTCTCTAGATTAACAGCCCAATGATAATACCACTAGACTATCACGTCCTCACGTTTATCTTAAACATGTGACAAGATAAGCTGAGAGATGCCAAAAATTCAAAAACATGTAAAAAGTTCATTTACCGATATCTTTCTTCATATCATTTAAGTTGAGAAAGACTGCAAAAACCTATAGAACAGAAAGATTTATTTTCTCAGACTTGCAAATCTGTGGATTTGTTTACTACACAGCACATTTGTATATTCAAGGCTAAGATTAACAGATTTTTAATCAACAAATAAGTCAAGAGTTATGGGTAAAAGGCAAGAAAGCAGAGATGAGATCAGCCAATTATCTCAATAAATGGTGGAGCAGACTTGATGAGCTGAATGGCCTACTTCTGTTCTCATGTCTTCACGCTAAATTTCAATAGGCCAGCTGTCATTAACTAGGCTAAGTCAAATCAACTCAAATGGAATTTTCTGAAAAGCCTTTCGAAATTATTTAGAAAGAAATGAATGTGCACTAAAAATGTATGTTTCAGCCATTATATTAGAAAGGCAGTTTTATGGCTGAAAAATACATCTTACTTTCTGGTCCAGCCTTACATGTGGGACCATATTAGAGGCCTTACTGAAGTCCATGTAAATCTCATCAACTGTGCTACCCTTATTTTGTCACTTTTCATAAAACTCAGTCAGACAGGATCTCCCTCCAATAAATCCATGCTGACTATCCCTGATCAATGCCTGCCTTTCCAAGTATAGTTTAATCCTGTCCTTCAGTAATTTTTTTTTTCAATAATTTCACCAACACTGACATCAAACTAACTGGCCTATAATTACCTGGCCTATCCTTACTGTCCTTCTTGAACAAAAGTGACCACATTAGCTATTGTTCAGTCACTTGGCACTTCACCTGTGACCAGCAAGGTATTAAATAGTTCCGACAGGGCCCCAGCAATCTGTTCCCTTGCCTCCTATAATAGCCTCGGATACATCTCATCGAGCTCTAGGGATTTGTGAACCTGTATGCCTGCTTAAACATCTAATACTCAGTCTTTATTAATGGGTTCTAGAACCTCACCACACCCAAATTAAATTCCAAGCTATAATGTCTTTCTCCTCTGTGAATACGTATGAGAAGCATTCACTTAAGACCTCACCTGCGTCCACTGGCTCCAAGCACAGGGTGCCCTTTAGCCTCTAATAGGTCCTGCCCTTTGCGTGATAATCCTCTTAAAAGCCTTGGGATCTTTCTTAATCTCATCTAACAAAGATATTTTGTGGCCCATTTTAATTCTCCTAATTTCCTTTTTAAGCAACTTTCAACACTCTCCACACTTTTGAAGGGCCTGCCCTGCATTTAAATGTACTGTACCTGACTTTGGTTCCCTTCTTTTTCTTTACAAAACTCTATTATCACTTAAGAGAATTCAGAAATTTCACTTGAATACCATGTCAAAGGGCTATGGAGGCTCGCATTGAGTATGTTCCAATGAGACATTAATATATTATTTCTACACCTTAAAACTGACAAAGGATACACACACTGCTGGAAAATGGTGTTGAGCCAGAAGATCAATACTGATCCAGCTGAGTTGAGAGGTAGGCTCGAAGGGTCAAAAGACCCAGTCCTGCTCCTAATTACTACGCTCTGACTAGGACAATGTAGCCTACATGATTCGTGCCCCATGCACTACTTTAAGCATTGATGCGCCTCACCACTGACGCACGGTGGCAGCAATCCGTACTAGTTACAACTTGCCCTGCAGCAACTCATCTTTTTCAACATCCCCTCAAGCGTTGGGTTCTGTGGTTGCTGAACAGTCAATTCCTGGAGAAGCAAACTCTGCAAAAGGTGGGGCAGGTTGGGAGGACTCTCTTTTAGCTGCTTGTACTTGGCTTCTACAGACTCCGCTTGGTGATGTTCAAAGTGGGTGGCATCTTCACGGATGCTTCTTCCCCAGTTTTTGCATTCTAGGGCAAGCAATTCCCATCTGTTGGCGATGTCTCAATTGCTTCAGCTTTCAGGATGCCCTTACAGCACTTCATGGGCCCTCCTAGTGATTGTTTACCATTAGAGTCTACAGTAGAGCTCTTATTTAGGGAGGTGCATGAAGCATGCAGACAATGTGGTCCATCCATCACAGCTGGATGTCATAAGCATGTTTATGACCAGTGCCTTGATACTGGAGAAACGAGCCTGGGAGAAGATGCTTCCATGGCCAATTTTCTGCTCATCCAATAGGTTTGCACAACGCTGGTGAAAGCTTTACAGAGATGGAGTGGAGTGTTGCAATAATGAAGAAGAATGTTGGTGTGATGACGTGGCCTTGCCTGGTCCCAGTTTCTACTCTTACTGGATCTGGTGAATCCACTGGTGAGGATCACAGTTTGCAAGTCATCTGCATCTAATACAGGTAAGGTACCTGTACCTTACCCAGTAAATATCTCTTTTTTAAGAGTCTATAACTTTAAGCAAATGTCATACAATAAACTAACCTTGGACTTGCTCAACTAATAAAGATTTGCAGTTGATTATTTTTAAACAGGAACACTAAAAGAACGGAAAAAGGGCTTAAGGGGTTATATTAACTCACAGTTCATACAGCACACTCTGGACATGCCTGGCAGTCATGACACATGAAAAAGCATTTCACAAATTAGTGTTCTATTTAAGTATGGGTCATTCCAAAAATTTCTAAATTAAGATTATCCAAAATGAAAATAAAATTATGTACAACTAGCCCCCTTTCAACAGAGGCAGAGTTTGATTCAAATTTTAGAGCAGATACCGTGCAACTTTCAAGCAAAAATTTCTGTTGATACTTACGTTTCCCTTCATACAGAACTAACAATTCAAATATCATCATTGAAGGAGCAAAATCATTTGCCTGCCCCTCAAAGGGCGAGAGAAACTCAATTTTCTCATTGCTAGGCTTCAGAAGATTCTTTTTACATTTTTACTCACTAAGTTACATGATGCAGTCATGTAGTGATATTACTTGCATGTTCGTTGAATTGTTTGTAGGGGCTGTTTATTTAGAAAAGTAAGCTAGCAGAAATATCTAATAAAAACATAAATTGCTCGAGAAATTCAGCAAGTTTGGCAGCATCTGCAGAGAGAAACCATCAACATTTTGAATCCAGTATGACACTTCAGATCTGCGGTGTTTTGCTTTTATTAGCGCAGATTTCAGATTTAAAAACTATTTTTACACCGTTGATTCCTCATGGATAATTAAAGTTGCGCCATCTGCAAGAAATTTTGAAAAATTCACCAATTGGATGTGGGTATCACTGGCTGGACCATTTATTGCCCATCCCTAGCTGGGCAAGAAAGTGGTGGTGAGCTGCCTTCTGGAATTACTGCAGTCCATGTGCTGTAGGTAGACTTAATGTCGTTAGGGAGGGAATTCCATTAGTTTGACTCAGCAACACTAAAGTAATAACGAGAAATTTCCAAGTCAGGACGGAGAGTGGCTTGGAGGGAAGCTTGCAGGTAGCGATGTTCGCATGTATCTGCTGACCTTGTCCTAGCTGGTAGTGCTTATGAGTTTGGAAGGAGTTGTCGAAAGACCTTACGAGAATTTTTGCTGCACATCCTGTAGATGGTACACACTACTAGTACTGGGCGTCAGTGATGGAGAAGTGGATTTTTGTTGATGTGGTGCCAGTTAAGCTGGCTGCTTTGCCCCGAATGGCGTCAAGCTTCTCGAATCTTGCTGGAGCTGTGCTCACCCAGTCATATGGAGAGCATTTCATCATACTCCTCACTGGTGTCTTATTGATGATGGACACCATGGTTGACAAGATTAAAAACATGTTTACTGAGGTCTGTACCAATAATGGAACATGACTTTGTTGGGTTAAGAACACCATTGGCCGGGAAGTTTCAGTAAAGGGGTAAAGTATCACCAGCCATGAATTAAGGCCGCCTGCAATCTTAAAGTCTCTATTAATTACCTAATTCCCAAACTGCAAGAACAAATCAAGATCAGATGCTTCTCAGTTTCTAAATATATAGCACAATGAAACAGACAGATAGAAGTAGATTAACAATAGACCAAATGAATTTTTTGCATGGCTCATCATTTCTCTTTGCAATTACCATTAACTTCCCACCCATATAACCACATGATTGCAGGGAAATTAAGACACAGCAGACTTTCTCTCCTCCAGCTGCTGTTCTTGAAGACATTGTCACAGGTGACTCCACAAGCTTGTTCTTGACCTGGCCACACGTCACCTATCTCCACCCTCTTTATTTTCCTGATTCTTTGCAGCCTCCTGTAGGACAAATGAGTCAGACTAGTTGTCAAGAATAACTACTTTCTGGTCTATTATCACAGCTTCAATCCCTCCTGCTCTGGCTTTCCTACAAAGCAGATTTTCTCTTTCGCAGGACCACGTGTGGGAGGGAGAGAATAGCTAACTGGGACACAGAATGTAACTGAAACAGCTCCTCAAATTCTGTCTCTCACTCGTTGATCCAATAAAGTTCTATATTATTTTCCTGCTCCGAGATGCCAGTATGTTTACTCAGGCCCTTTTGGAATACAAAGTGGTCATACCCTAAGCAGGAGATATATGGAAGTGACCTCGCTTGAATTTTTCTCCTTTAATATGGTGGTTCAAAAAGACACCTCATTACCATCTTTAAGGACAAATTAAGCACTACAATAACTGCTTGCTTTGATAGAGATGTCCGGAACCCACAACAAACTTAATTTGTTTCAGTCTCAAAAACAAGTTATTCACCATGTCATAATTATTAAATCTATCACAGTGGCAGTAACCACACAAGTGCAGTGCAGACGCTAAATACAAAAGCTGCCAGCAAGATTTTTAAATATCCAACAAGTACATATCAAAGCTCATATAAACTAACAAACCCTTCCAAACTCCAAGCCATCTGAAAGTATATCAGACTATTTTCACTCCTAAGAAACTATCATTTATTCCCCAAGCCCTCAAATTTTGCTCAAGAATCCTCAATCCATCTGATACATACTAGAATACTCATTCCAACTTAGAAAATGAACCATAGAAAGGTGATTTTGTGCAAAAATGCAGACTTGCATAACTCAGAACAAAGCCAAATGGGACATTTCTTTTAGAAAACGTTGTTACCATTGCAGCTGCAATAATGCATTGTTGCTGTAGTCCCACGACTCCATGGGTCAAATCTACAATAAAAATGCTTTTTCCAGTTACCAAGAAGATCAATTAAATAATTTATTGATATCTAGTTTTGCACAAAAAGACCTATCAACTAGATTTCTTTAAGAAATTCAATTACTAGTTAACTGATTAACATTCATAGTCAGAAACATAAGTTAAAAGCAGAACTAAAAAAGGTAAATTGACACAGGATCAACAAGATTTAAGACAAACACGTGGTTCAAAGATTAGTGTCGGAGAAACAGGTTCGATTTCATGGGACATTGGGAAAAGAGGAAATTGTTCCAACAGGAATCATGGAGCTCCAATAGGAGTCTTGGCAAATCATAACTAGGGCTAAATAATGGGTTTTTTTTGGGGCGGGGGGCAATGTAGAGGTTAAAGTTTCCAAAACAAGTAATAGGTTAGAGTACGGGGTGGGTCAGGAATGTAACTTCAGGCACAGTAGATTAGGGCACAAATATGACAGGGGAGGGGACATTGTACTTAAATGCACACAACATACAAAACATGGCTTGTAGCACAAACTGAAATTAGCAGGTATGATGTTGGAGGTAACACAAGAGTGGATGCAAGTGGATCCAGAGATAACAAGGTGTAGAGCTGGATGAACACAGCAGGCCAAGCAGCAAAGCTTGACGTTTCGGGCCTAGACCCTTCATCAAAAATGGAGGGGGGGGGGAAAAAGGGGGTTCTGAAATAAATAGGGAGAGAGGGGGAGGCAGATAGAAGAGGGATAGACGAGAAGGGACAGACAAGTCAAAGAAGCGGGGATGGAGCCAGTAAAGGAGAGTGTAGGTGGGGAGGTAGGGAGGAGATAGGTCAGTCCAGGGAGGACGGACAGGTCAAGGGGGCGGGATGAGGTTGGTAGATAGGAAATGGGGGTGCGGCTTGAGGTGAGAGGAGGGGATAGGTGAGAGGAAGAACAGGTTGGGGAGGTGGGGATTAGCTGGGCTGGTTTTGGGATGCAGTAGGGGGAGGGGGGATTTTGAAGCTTGTAAAATCCACATGGGAACCCTGCAGTCCAATGGTATCAAAGCTGAATACGAGTTGCTGTTCCTGCAGCCTTCGGGTGGCATCCTTGTGGCACTGCAGGAGGCCCAGGATGGACATGTTGTCAGAGGAATGGGAGGAGGAGTTGAAATGGTTCGCGACTGGGAGGTGCAGTTGTTTATTGCGAACCGATCGCAGGTGTTCTGCAAAGCGGTCCCCAAGCCTCCGCTTGGTTTCCCCAATGTAGAGGGGGCCACAACGGGTACAGCGGATGCCGTGTACCACACTGCGAACTCAGCATCCAAGAATATACATCCTACT
Organism: Ginglymostoma cirratum; assembly: GCA_024137785.1. NCBI lineage: Eukaryota > Metazoa > Chordata > Chondrichthyes > Orectolobiformes > Ginglymostomatidae > Ginglymostoma > Ginglymostoma cirratum. Next base: position 6,972,992 of record JAHRHZ010000066.1, read on the forward strand.
GAAATGGTAAGCATATGGACAGGGGGAGCAGGGTTGCCTGTTATGTAAGAAATGAAGTTGAATCAAAAGCAAGATGTGATATAGAATTGAAAGCAGAGAATCTGTGTGAGCAGAGTTGAGGAACCACAAAGGAAAAAGGTCCTGATGGGAGTTACACACAGGTGTCCTATCAGGTGTCAGGATGTGGGGACAAAAATATCTCAGAAGACAGAAAAGGCATGTTAAGAAAGGCACTATTATGATAATCATGAGGGACTTCAATATGCAGGTTGACTCTGAAAATTTAGGTTGGGTAGCAGGCCTCCAGAAAAGGAATTTATGGGACATCTATCAGATTTTTTTTTTTTTTTTTTAAAAAACAGTAGCTTGTGGTAGAACTCATGAAGGAATAGACTGTTCTGGATCTGATGATGTGTAACGAGGCAGACTTGATCAGGGAGCTCAAGATGTCCTAGGTGGCAGTGACCATAATAGTCATACAGCACAGAAAGAGAGAGCGTTCAGTCCAAACAGTCCTTGCCAACCATAATCCCAAACTAAAACTAGACCCAACTGCCTGTGCTTGGCCCATATCCCTCCAAACATGTCTTATTCATGTGCTTATCCAGACAATCGCATTCACCCTACAGTTTGAGGAGGAAAATCTGGAATCAGATTCAACTGTAATGAGTACTACAAAGACATGAGGGAAGGCTAGCCAGCTTGACTGAAAAGGGGGCCTAGCAGAGATTCATCCCAAAGAAGAAGAAAAATACTAAGGGGGAAAAGCAGGGCAACCACAGCTGACAAGGGAAGTCAGGAGCAGCAAAAACAAGCAAAAAAACATGATAAAGATTAGTGACAAGGCTTTAAAAGTCAATACAGGACAATTGAAAACGCAATGGGAGGTGTGGGGAATGAAATGAGGCAAACGTAGCTAGTAATATAACAGAAGGTTGCAAAAGCTGTTTTTAAGATATAGAAATGGTAAGAGAGGGACAAGCGTGCACATTGGTCCACTGGAAAATGAGGCCAGAGTAGCAGTAGTGGGAAACAAAGAAACTGTGGAGGAATTGAATAGGTACTTTGCATCAGTCTTCACAGTGGAAGATACCAGCAATATGCCAGAACCTGAACAGAGTCAGGGGATAGAATTGAGTATAGTGGTCATCATGAAGGAGAAAGTGCTGGAGAAGTTGAAAGGTCAGAACATGGATAAATCACCCATAGATGGATGGCACCCCAGAATTCTGAAGCAGATAGCTGAGGAGAAATTGGTGGTGATTTTTCAGCTATCGCTGGAGTCAAGGAACAGCCCAGAGGACTGGAAGTTGGCTAATGTAATACTCCAGTTTATGAAGGGAGGGAAGCAGAAGACAGGAAACTACAGACCAGTCAGTCTGACATCATTTGTTGGTAAAGTTTGAGTCCATTATTAATGATGAGAACCAGAGACTTCAGGACAAAAAAAAAGAAAAACATTGCTTGCTCTCTGTAGAGGTTGGTTTTAAAAATTAAAAACTCATCCAGAAGGCTAAAAGGATAAAGTTGCAGACTGTTCTAAAGTCTGTAATTTTGATGTTATGACACAGGATGAAGTCACAGCCTGCTCAGGAAACAATATTGAGAGGTTCCCTCAATCACGCTGCCAGATGAATGAACAAGTTTCACCCAAAGCTCAAGAGGTTCATTTTCAGAAAGTGGAGAGATCAATCAGATCTTTCCTCATTGGCTTCTTGCTCCCCAACTAATTTCAGACACCTAAACTTTATTTAAACAGCTCTATACAAGGGTCTATAGCAGAACAAGCAGGTTTCAAGGAAAAACTTTGTTCAAAAGAAACTACTTCCACAATAACTTTTAATTAACCTCTAAATTAATAAACCACACTCATATATCCACACTTGAAATATATCCACTCTTCCACAATCTTTCAAAACCTAATCTTCCAATAAATAAAGATGCAGCATCTTCTGAACAAAATATATTTACATATTCAAATTAGATATCCTGATAATTTAATATCTTAGTCCTCCAATAAAAAGTTGTTAGTGCATTAAACTTTCCTAAACTACTAGTGCCCATTGACTGTTAATGAATATGGCATTTGTAAAAATTAAGACAATTCCATCTACATGCAAATCACAAACACAAATGACAGATACATAAACTGCACTTTCACATTAAAATGAATGCTAGAGAAAAAGCATACCACAAAAATAAACAGAGCAGCTGAGTTTCACTAGCATAAAGTGCTCCCACCGAAATCAGGTGGTTTCAGGGTTTAAAAAAAAAGACAAACCAATAGCAATGGCAGATATCAGAACATGCGGTACTGACAGTTAAGTCAATAAAAGGATGAATCTCTCAAAAGGTGGGACCTCCAGTTGGTGCCGAAATGGTTAATCTGCAAGAAAATGGTGAAAACCGACCTCGACAACCCTGGGTTGATGAACCAGACTGGAACGCCTACTAGATAGTTATCCAGACAAACGCATATTGGACAGCAAGGAGACAGATACGAACAGGGTTCAAGAGTGATGCCCTCTACAGTCGAATTGCGTAGTGAAGTTAGAGTTACGGCTCGTACATAAAAGACACCTCAAAAGCCGCATCACGGCGCGCAACGAAAACACAGGCACATACAAAATGAGTACACAGAAGAGAACGTGCGAGTTTGTGTTTCGGTTCTTAAGAGGTGAAGGCAGCAGAAGAAGAGGAAACTGGGTGGGGAGGGAAGAAAAGCACAGAAACCGCCAGGTAAACAGTTTCCAGCTCCAGCTGAGGGACCCCTGCCCAAAGTGTGTACAAACTAGACATACAGAGTGACCGGGACATGATGCCGCTCCAGCCCAGGCGGTCGAGGGTAACAGACGGAGCTCGGCTAGCTGGTCAGACTGTAGTGGGCGGCGGCTCCCGGTCATCTCAGCACCAGGACTTATGTTTTTTGGGGGCGGCGGGGGAATAAAAGAAGGAAGCGGCACACTCCGCGTTCTCGAACTGTCGCCCGTTATCATCACTCAGAAAAAGAAAGAACCAACGGTCGATTGACAATTCGGCAATCGTTATTCGGTTAACCGTCGGCCACCAGCTCGACTCTATGTTCACCCACCGGGAACAGCCGATGAATCGATTCCAATTTATCGTCCCCTGCCTCCCCCTGAATGAGCGACGACTCTCCTGCTAGCCGCCATTTTCCACCGGTTCGCTGTCCACAACAACCGCCCGTCTCTCTGCTAACTGACAGCCAAGCACAAACAACGCGGCCTCCTATTGGCCCAATGCCAAATATCATCCGGCTGCTGATTGGGCGATATGTACATAGGGGCGGGACCAATGTCATCCACCCCCACCCCCACCCCCCACCTTAGACCCCGCCGTAGTTTAACTCTTCGAAAACTGATGAAACTTCGATAGAGAGTCAAGTAGACCCGAGAGGTTAGGTTGCTCTCTCTCCAGGGATCGTGCCTGACCCGCTGTGATTTCCAGCACTTTTTGTTTTCAGTACAGATTCCAACATCAGCAGTTATTTATTCCTACGTTAATTCTTCGAAACCTGCCTCCCGAAAGACTCGTCTTTGTGGTAATCTCCCTACCTCTCGACCAGGAGGCTCAGGTTCCAAGATCCATCTGCTCTAGAGGTGTGCAACGGCGTTGATTTAGAAAATGTCTATCACACTTTTCTCCATGACCCACCTTCCACGTATATCTGCGCAATTTACTTTTTGGAGTTTAATTTAGGAAATGTGGCAGCAATCAGCCACAGACATTAATGTGTTTATGGTAGGTAATCCCTGCTGTAATGTCAGTTGAGCGTCTGGGTCATTTACACGCGGAAGAAAGGCTTTTGTATTCATATGATGCCTTTCATGATCTCATAAACTCATTGCCTGAAAGGGTGGTAGAGGCAGGATGTATCAAAGTTTTTAAGGAACACTTAGATGATTGCTGTTTACGCCAAAGCATATAAAAGATTATGTGCCAAATGTTGGAAAATGGGATTAAATTTTGATGACTGCCACAGACATCGTGGGCCAAACTACCTCTTTCTGTGCTGTAAAAAGCTACGATTCTTGATGTCCCAAAGTGCTTGTCAGCCAGTAAAACACTTTAGTCACTGTTGAAATGAAGGAATAGACGGTGTGCTATTTTGTTATCGGTTGTGGCTCAGTCAGCTGCCTTCTTACCTAAGTCGAAAAGATTGTGATCGAAAACCCACTCCTGAGACTTGAGCAAAAATATGTAGGTTACCCGTGGGGAACTGCTACATCATTAGAGATGCTGTATTTTGAGACGTTGAATCCAAATTCCAACCTGACTTTCATAAGAGATTCCGCAGGACTATTTCAAAGAAAAGCATAGGAATTATTTCTGGACAATATTTATCCGTCAGTAATTATCACAAAAATGACATAGCCAATTTCATATTGCTGTTTGTAGACACTTACTGCACGTACTTGATAAATAATAAAGTCTGTGAAACTACATGCTTGTGAAAGGCACTATATGTACTGTACAAATCTTTATTATTTTAGTTAAGCAATTCTAGTGTTAATTGGAAGTATGAAACTTGTCAGAAATGATTATTCTCATTTCAAATGCTTTGAAGTTAATTCAATAAGGACTTAACAATAAAGAAGATAGCTTTTCACTTTTTTAAAGAACAGAAATTATAATGTACAATTGATACATCACTGGAACATTGTTTACTGAAAGGAACATGAAACATGTGCGTCAAGATTTCTGTTGTAAAACATCTGCAATAAAGGTATTCAATGAGACAAAGAAATACTCTGATTACTGCAATACTATACTGGTGAAGTCATATGCCAACTCACTGCAAATTAAGTAAATCTTTGACTTGGATATTTACACAGGGTTGCTTTTTTTGTTCTCAGATCAAATACTTTGCTCAAAGTAGTTGCAAGTATATTTTCTTTTAGTTCTACAAAAGTAATTGAAACCTCCTTTCTACAGTTAGTTGCTAACTACTTTGAAATTCACTTATGGACTTAATATGGCAGATATTACTAACTTCTAAATCTGCCAAACACAGTACAGAATAATTCCAAAATGACCATGCCAGCAACAATAACAATTATTTTACGTTACTGTACTTTACCATTAAAGGAGAAAGGTATTTGACATTCTGAAAATCTGTAATAGCATAAGAATATTCCCTGTATGCTTCTTAGTTTCCCATCAAAATGTATATGCTTTAACAGTCTAGCAACATCTGAATAATGTTCCCTTTTTTTTGCACTCATCTTGTAACTTATCCAAATGAATTTTCTTCATATATGACCCTTGGCGGTTAGCGTCAGTGGGTTTTATTGATAATAGAGAACATCATCATTACTGCCACAAAAGGTTTCCCTGTGCCAATTCTTTTCATTGGCCTGCTATGGATTTGGCTGTTTTTCAGGGTCAGCATTTAGAGAATAATTCCTACTTGAATAATAGGACCCAGCACCGTGGGTGGTTTAAAAATTACTGCTAAACACCTCAGGCGCTTGCAGCAGTGGACTTAAGCCAATTTTTTTCGTGGCAGCTGAAAGAAGAGCTTTTTAAATTTAGGACTTAAATTTGGAGCAGTATAATTGATCACTCTCTGTTTCTCACAGCAACATGACATGCTAACAATATGGTATTAATGAAGTGTAGTACATTAATATGTCATTTTAACACAGAGATACATGTTGAAGTGGGAAATCTGAGATGGGATACTGAGCGTTGGGAAACTTCCAGTATACTTCCCTGGTCATAATCACTCCAAATCCACAGAGGCTAGTTTTGAAAAATGGGCAAAGTCCTTCAGAAAATTGTCCCTTATGTTTCTTTATCATAAATGTATAAATTACAGAAAGGCTTTGAATTGTCTTTGAGCATTTACTCATAAATTTAGTGCATTTTAGTTCACTAACTCATTTGAAGTTTGCTTTATTCAAATAACATATTGGAGTTTTAAAATTTGGTCATCTATTATTTTTGATTCACATATGTGAGTGTCGCTGGCTAGGTCAGCATTTATTGCCTATCCCTAATTTCCCTTGGGAAAGTAGTGCCTTCTCAAACTTTTGCCATCCTTTGGGATTAGGTACAGCCACAAAACTATGAGGAAGGGATCTCTAGAAGTCTGACACATTAGAGATGAAGAAATGACAATCTAGCTCCTGAGTGAAGATAGTGCGTGGCTTGGAGGGGCATTTGCAAGTGGTGGTCATGCTCTTCTAGGTAGTAGAGGTCACAAGTTTGGAAGGTGCTGTCAAATAAATTTGCATGATATTACAGTGCATCTCTAACTGTAGATGATACATTGCTACAACTGTATGTCAGTAGTGAAGGGAGAGATTGCTGAAGAGGGTGAATGAGGTGCCAATCAAGTAAGCTGCTTTGTCCTGGTTAGTGTTGAACTTCTTGAATGTTGCTCCTGCTACACTTGTTCAGGCAATTGGAGAGTATTCCAATATACTCCTGACTTGTAGATGGTGGACAGACTTTAGAGAGTCAGGAGTGAATTACTTGCCACAGAATTCCTAGCTTCTGACCTGTTCTTATCACCATCATATTTATATGGCTGCTCTAGTTAACTTTATGATCAAAGATAACATCCAGGATATTGTTACTGGGAGATTTAGTGATGGTAATGCCATTAAATGTCAAGAGGGCATGATTAGATTCTCACTTGGAGATAGTAATTTCCTGGCACTTACCTGGAATGAATGTTATTTTCCACTTGTTACCCCAAACCTGGATATCGTCCAAGGCTTGCTGCATGTTAACATTGATAGTTTCAGTATATGAAGAGACCCAAATGATGCTGAATATTGTGCAAACATCAGCGAACAATCCACCTCTGATCTTGTGGATGTAATGAGATTAATGAAGCAACTGAAGATTTTTGGTCCAAGGACACTCCCCTGTACTGACGTTCTGAGACTGAGATGATTGACTTCCAACAACCAGAACTATCTGGTTTAGGCCCGAAACGTCAAGTTTTCCTGCTCCTATGATGCTGCTT
>JAHRHZ010000066.1:6980001-7002251 GCA_024137785.1 Ginglymostoma cirratum
ATGCTGCTTGGCCTGCTGTGTTCATCCAGCCCCATGCTTGTTATCTCTATCTTCCTTTATGTTAGGTATGACTTCAAACCTGCCATCTTTCCAACAGAAGGATAAACAATTAAACAAAGTCCAAATCCAGCTCATTCATCCTGGAAGTGTGTTGAAATTAAATTATCTCTGGCTTCTCAGGCTTTACAATGTGTCAAATAACATCAAGTAATGTGGTTATCCTGTCATGCTATATTGGACATTCTTTCTGGTCAACATGCTGATTGTCAATTTCATAAGGTCGTTAAAAATAAAACAAGGAACTGTGGTCTCAGCAGATTGTCCTTGTTCCCCCTTATTGTCTGCATTCAGTTGCTCATTGAAATGAGCAATTGGCACAAAATGTTAGAGCAGCTGTGACCTGATAGCCACTGGGATTGGATTTCCATCTTGTTCTTTTGAACCCATGTACTCCAACAAGATAGGAAGAAAATGACACTGAGGCCTATAGTATGAGGAGTCTCATCATAGTCCTCCACCTCCTTGATGGATCTTCACCTGCCTTAGAGTAGCACCAATGTCACAAAGACTCCACAATAAACCCTCTGCCACTGCACCGTGATCTCCATGTAAGAAACGTAAGCAAAAACATCCATGGGGAATTTCAGAAAAGTAATATATTTCATTGAAGAAATTCCTGAGCCTTCTGAACCAATGCACTGAAGCATCATTTAAAGCCTTGAACACAGTGTGGAATAGAGGCTTCCCAAAGTGGTAATTTTCATAACTCCAAAATGATCACCCATGTATGTCACTCTACCCAAATGTACATTGTACAATCTAACTTATCATGCTGCGTTAAGGGAGTAGACAATTAGTATTTTGTTTTGACTTGATATTTTGGTTTTATATTTTCTCTGACTTTCTGCTTTAACCTTTCCTTCTAATTTCTCTGTCGTCACCCTTGTCACACTCTCTTCTCTTTATGCATTGTGTGTACATCTCTTTTCTTGCTCTTTTCCTCACAAATGTATTCATCCGTGCTATCTGATTAATATTTCATTGGATTCAGTAATCCTGGTCAACTGGAGCTAGGATAACAATTACCTCATGGTGCATCAAGTAATTTGGGAGTATAGCTACCCTTGCTTAAATCTTTGACTCGTCACACTTCCTACACAATTTTTCTTTTGACTCCTCTCACTTCCTACAAACCAAGGGGGTGGCTATGGGCACCCGCATAGGTCTGAGCTATGCCTGTCTCTTCGCAGCTCCCCCCAACAACAATAAGGATAGAGTCCCTTGGTCCTCACATACCACCCCACCAATCTCCAAATCCAATTCATCATCCTCCACCATTTTTGCCACCTGCAATCAGACCCCAACACCAAAAGATATTTCCTTTCCCACTCCTGTCTACCTTATGTAGGGACTGCTCACTCTACAACTCCCTCGTCAGCTCCACACTTCCCACGAACCACACCACAACTGACACCTTTCCCTGCAACTGCAGGAAGTTCTACACCTGCCCCTACACCTCCCCTCTCACCTCCATCCAAGGCCCCAAACAATCATTCCAAATCTGGCAGGGATGCACCTGTATGTCTTCTAACCTGGTCTATTACATCCATTTCTCCCGATGTGGCATCCTCTATATCAGGGAGACCAAGCACAGACTTGGTGACTGATTCACAGAACATCTGTGCTCTGTACGCTCTATTCAACACCACCTTATCATTGCCAGCCATTTCAACTCCCTTGGCAACATGTCCATCCTGGGCCCCCTCCACTGTCAAAATGAAGCCACACGTAAACTGGAGGAACAACACCTTATATCCCACATTGGGAGCTTACTAACCAGTGGCCTCAACATAAGTTCACCAGCTTCAAGATCTCCCCACCCCCAGCCCTCCCTCTCATTCCCATCTTCTTTACCTGACACAACCTGTCCATCTTCGTTCTCACCTATCCGCTCCACCCTTCCCACTGACCAATCTATACAACTCCCTAAGTGCATGCACCTATCACCATCCCACCTACCTTGGCCCCAGCCACATCCCCCTCCATTTATTTACTTCTGACCTTCCCTCCCCCTCCACAGCCCTGATGAAGGGTCCAGACCCAAAATGTCGACTTTCCCGTTCTTCCGACACTGTCTGACCTGCTGTGCTTCTCCAGCTCCACATTTTATCGACTCATAATTGAAGCATGTTCATCACACGTTTTCAATGAATGCAGAAAACACAATGTTTGGAAAGAGTGAGGAGTTACAAAAACACTGGCTTTTAAGAACTTTACGCTCAATTTCAACTCAATTTTTTGTTTTGGTGCAGAAGACTGGCAAAGATAAATAAAAGTATCTCTACATTATGAAGTCCAAAATAAAGTCCATTGTCTTATCAGAGAGAGTTGACTGGCGGTGGTTTAACCGGGGGTTCAGCACAGGCGAGAGGAGAGGTTGGGAAGGAGAGTCCTTTATGGTAAGCTCAGCCGGCATGGCAATTGAACCCATGCTGTTGGCGTCACTCTACATTGCAAACCAGCCAATTAAGCTAACTGACTCCTACAATAACCACAGATCTGCTGCGGAATTCTCTGGCCGTAACAGCATACATAGTAAGAGGTAGGTGAATGTATTAACAATGTTCTCATAACCTTTGGAAGCAGAAATGCAAGAAGGGCTTAAGGATGGCTCTCTGCAGTCTGATTCCACGGGTTACATTTAAATATGTACTATACATGCTGTAATCATCTTTACATAAATATTGTGATGCCTTAATATCAGAATTTCTTGCATCTATCATGCCTACATTTTCCTATCCACAATGCTTCAGATTTAAATTTGTAACTGATGCTTAATGTCATGCAGCATATTGTAGCAATCATACTACCATCAGAAACTACTTGTTGTTTGTCAAGTGTAGTGCTTTTATTGAATAATGTGAACTGTAGGTGTGCATTAGTCAACTCTTAATGTTCTTTAAAATGTTAAAACCATATGCTTTGTCTCTCTTTAAAGAGTAACAGGAGTGAGACAATGCAGACTGATGGAATTGAGCCAAGAGACGCTGAGTGAGAGATATCTTGTGGCCTGTTGGTAGGCCAATAAGAAAATGTTTTTTTCTTAACTATTGCCTCTTCCCCACCAAACTTACTTACTAATTTGAAACATCCTATGCAGCAGAAAGACAATATTCAATTAACTATTACTGTTTGTATGTGTCTATTCCATACATGCACTGTTGCAACACAGGTTCCTTTTCTCTACATATAGGGATCACCCAACATGAATAGTAAACTGGATTATCTCCCAAGAATGCTTCATATAAAGCTTTCGCTCAAATATATACCTTTTTGGAGAAATCGTACCAAGTAATGAGGAAGAACTGATAAAGGGCACTACAAATAAGTTAGAGCAACAAGAAGTGGAAGAGCAGCAGGAAGAGGAGCCCTCTAAATTGTTCCTCTGTTCTTGTGGAGCCTCAGACAGTATTTTGACAATCTTCATGTCAAAGCCATGTAGAATATCAAATACTTTTCAGAAATACTATTTTATCAGAAATGCAAATATGTTTGAGAAACCTGCAAATCATGGCAGCAACAAGCATAAATTCAACCATTAGGGAGTTTCCAAGGATAGAGGTCATTTGGTTAAAATCCTGGAATTCCCTCCCTAACTGCACTGTGCACCTATAGCACATGGTCTACAGCAGTTCAAGAAGGCAGCTAACCACCACCTTCTCAAGGCCAACTAAGGACAGGCAATAAATGCTGTCCCAGCAGCCACACCCAGGTTCCATGAGAGAATTAAAAAAAAGGACAGGATGGAGTATCCCTTGAAAAAGCAGCTAATAGGGACTCCAAAACAAAAACCTCTTACCTTTGGTATTAGATTGAGCGATCGCCTCGAGGGAACCTTGACACTGCTAAGTAGCAAAAGGTTAGGTCCCACACAAATCCATGGCCTTTGGGAAGGGACATTCAGGAAAGTGGATTTTGGAACATTAAGGCCCGTGTGGTCTTCAGTTAGACTACCCACTGCAATATATATTTTTTTCCTTTATTCCTTAAGGGGATGAGGGTGTCGCTGGCTAGGCAGCATTTAGTGCCCATCCCTAATTGCCCAGAGGACAGCAGTTAAGAGACAACCACATTGCTGTGGGTCTGGAGTCACATGTAAGCCAGACCAGGTAAGGATGGCAGTTTCCTTCCCTGAAGGACATTGGTGAAGCAGATGGTTTTTTCCCAACAATCAACAATAGATTCATGGTTATGACTAGATTCTTAATTCCAGATATTTATTGAATTCAAATTCCACAATCTGCCATGGCAGGATTTGAACCCGGGTTCCCAGAACATTATCTGGGTCTTTGGATTAACAGTCCAGTGATAATACCACTAGGTCACGCCTCCCCTACACATTTCTTATATCCTGTGCTCATTCTCATGTTATATAAATATATTTTATCATTTTTTTCCACTGCTTTTTGTCATTTATATAAATGATTTGGGTGTGAACATAGGAGATAGGGTTAATAAGTTTGCAGATGTCACTAAAATTGGAGGTGCAATGGACAGCGAAGAAGGTTACCTCAGAGTACAATGGGATCTTGATCAGATGGGCCAATGGGCTGAGGAGTGGCGGGTAGAGTTTAATTTGGATAAACGTGAAGTGCTGCAGTTTGGAAAGGCAAATGAGGACAGGACTTATACACTTATTGGTAAGGTCCTGGGGAGTGTTGCTTAACAAAGAGATGTTGGATTGCTGGCTTATAGTTCCTTGTAAGTGGAGTCACAGGTAGACAGGATAGTGAAGAAGGCGTTTGGTGTGCTTGCCTTTATTGGTCAGCACATTGAATATAGGAGTTGGGAGGTCATGTTGTGGCTGTATAGGACATTGGTTCGGCCACCTTTGGAATATTGCATGCAATTCTGGTCCTCCTCGTATAAGAAGGATGTTGTTGAATTAGAAAGGGTTCAGAAAAGATTTACGATGATGTTGCCAGAGTTGGAGGGTTTGAGCTACAGGGAGAGGCTGGGGCTATTTTCCCTGGAGCATCGGCGGCTGAGAGGTGACCTTATAGAAGTTTATAAAATCATGAGGGGCTTGGATAGGGTAAATAGTCAAGGTCCTTTCCCCAGGTTGGGGGAGTCCAAAACAAGAGGGCATAGGTTTAAGGTGAGAGGGGAAAGATATAAAAGGGACCTAAGGGGCTACTTTTTCGCATAGAGGGTGGTGCATGTATGGAATGAGTTGCCAGAGGGAGTGGTGGAGGCTGGTTCAATTACAACAGCTGAAGGTCTTCCGGATGGGTATATGAATAGGAAGGGTTTAGAGAGATATGGGCCAAATACTGGCAAATGGGACTAGATTTATATAGGATATCTGGTTGGCATGGATGAGTTGAACCAAAGGGTCTGTTTCCGTGCTGTATATCTCTATGACCCTATGACCCTATCATCCATTGTAAAATCTACAATACTGTTAAGAGGGTGCTTTGAGTTGTAGAATAATCTAGTTTGGTGTCCATTTCACCCCACCATCTGAAAACAAGGCCTGGTGTGCGAGGGATTGGGGCAATGATATGGGAGACCTCAAGCCTGAAAACTGTTGAACTCAATATTGATTCCAGAAGGCTGTAGAGTTTCCAAGTGGAAAATAAGATGCTGTTCTTCCAGCTTGCGCTGAGCATCACTGGGGCACTGCAGCAAGCCTGCAACAGAGATGTTGGCCAGGGACCAAGGTGGTGTGTTGAAGTGGCGGGCAATTGGAAGCTCAGGGTCATTTTTACAGACAGAATGCATGTGTTCTGTGAAGCCATCACCCAATCAACGCTTTGTTTCACCAATGTAGAGGATACCACATTGTGAGCAGTGAATGCAGTAAACTAGATTAAGTGAAGTGCAGGTAAAGCGCTGCTTCCCCTGGAAGGTGTGTTTGGGCCCTTAGATGTTGAGGATAGAGGAACTAAGGAGATTAAAGTAAAGAGTAAGGAAGTAAGTCTGAACTTTATCCACTCCTTTCTCTGTCCAACTGTTCTTCCCTGTCTTTGGGCTCTATTTCCACCTTTTGTTTACTCCTTAAACCCTCCCCCTACCCTACATTCTGCATAAAAGCCAACTTTTTCCGAGCTGCCCCAGTTCTGAGGAAGGCTCACTGGACCCAAAATGTCAACTCTGATTTCTCTCCACAGACGCTGCCAAATCAGGAACAAAAACCAAAAATTGCTGGAAAAGCTGAACAAGCTTTACCAGCAATTTTTGGTTTTTGTTCCTGATTTCCATCTTCCACAGTTCTTTAGTTTTTATTGTGTTTATGGAATGTTACTACATTGGAACAGTTAATTCTTAGCAGTTAGTATATATTATTTTGTTAGCCATTTCAATAAAGTTACAATTAAGCCAATTCTTTCCTTTTATTTTTACTTTGTATTTTAACTGTTGTATGAAAATGGAATATGTTTTGCTTAAAGTCGAGTAGTTTGACCAATCGATTTGCATCAGAATGTAATGCCTTACATTCTCCTTTAAAATAAGAAAAAAATTAGGGTCTACGCTATCTTCTTCATTTGGCTTGAGGGCATTTGGTCTGGTTGATAACAAATCCCCATTTATTTTTTCAGTATTAGGGCTTTACTAGTTTGCAGATTAGTATTAAATTTGCCAGATTTTAGTTTAGTTTCTTTTTGTTGGAATTAGTAAAGAAAAGAATGTTTATATTAGGATTTCTTTTCAGCTAGAATTAAGCTACAGCTGGCACGAGTTCCAAAACCTACTTACCAGCCAACAAATACAGAAACAATGGAAGACTGCATTGAGGCTAAGAACAGAGATGAAGAGTTACACAACAATTAATGCTCACTCAATATCAATCTATGATTTAGTAGAATGAGTTGGTTTGGGGGGTGGGGGTGACAGTAGGAAAATATGATTAGATTAATTTTGCTAAAGTTCTTTTTTGAGTTATATTCATGAGGGCTTGATCCTCTCTCAGTGTAGAGGACTGAATTAAGGATAACAGGGTGACAAAGGTACATGAAATGAAACCACAATGTTCATGCAAGATACAAAGGAAATATAATTCTCAATTGTGCAATTTTTACAACAGCTTAAATATTGTAAAGTAGTCATGTTCATGTCTAAATGAAAGTCATGATGGTTACCGATATGAATCAAAGCCAGACAGCATGCAGTGATTAATAAATTTCAAATTATGCGGTATTAATTAACAAATTATTAACTGCTTACGGTAGATTTCTTTAACTTAATTAATACATTTAATTTTGTACAAGTGGAATAATTTGTAGAACAGTGGAATTTATAGCAAACTGAAAATGGTTAAGGTCAAAGAAAATTACGAGAATATACATATAAAACAATCCATCATATATTAAAGGACCAGAATTCAAACCATCTAGGACAAAGCAGCCCACTTGATTTGCATCCTATCCACTATTTTCAACAGTTACTCCCTTCAGTACAGCAATATATTTTCTAACCAACCTGTTCACTGATGTTAGAGATTTCTGATGCAGGGTTTAGGCCTGAAACGTCAAGGTTTCCTGCTCCTATGATGCTGCTTGGCCTGCTGTGTTCATCCAGCCCCACACCTTGTTATCTTGGATTCTCCAGCATCTGCAGTACCTTTTATCTCTGTTCACTGATGTTATTTCATTCCTCAAGTGTAGGTGGGACTTGAACCCAGGTCTCAAAGCTCAAAAAGCAGGGATACTACCGGTGTGCCACAACAGCCACAGTTGGAACAGAGTATACAAGAATAGCATTCACCTGTGTGACTTCACTTGAACACTAATCACAGGTCTCATATACCAAGGTCAATCAGCATAAGTGGAAAAGCATAATTTGGATTCTAAAGTGTGCTGTTAGTCAAATCAGCATATTGGGAAGTTGAATCTGCAAGATGTTGAGCAATAACTTACCAAGTCTTCTTCGACAGTACTTTCCAAACCCACAATGTCTACCACTTAGAAGCACAAATGCAGTAGATGAGACTGGATCAGCACTACCTGTACGTTCTCCTCCAAGCCATACACCATCATGACTTTGAACCATATCGCCATTCGCTCATTGTCACTGGGTCAAAGTCCTGGAACTCCTATCTTAACAGCATTGTGGCTGTACATATACACCACCTCCACCACTGCACCCCCCACCCCGCCTCACCACCCCACCTCACCACCACCACTACCATGGACTGCAGTGGTTCAACAAGACATCTCACCATCACATTCTAAAGACTGTAAATATTGTCCTAGCCAGCGACACCCACATCCCATGAATAATGAAAAAGCTAAATAATTAAGCTTTTAATGACATTGTGGACACCCTGGAGTTGTGAAAAGCATATTAACACAGTCTTTTCTAAATCCTTGATTAGTGATGACAAACACTTTTTCCAAATTATGGCTCCACTAACAGAGGCTGCTCAGTGATATTTTGTCCATGTTGCTCACCAGCTTGTACAAATTCTGCTTGCCAGAGGGAGAGCCGTTTGCCCACGAGGATATTCTAGTAAAACTCATTCTTATCTTCATCTAATGTTTAGACAGGTAAAATCAGTGGTGGCTACTAGTGAAATGCTCTTTTTTTTGTCATTTTCCTCATTATCACTGAATGCCAAGACCAATCAGCTTTTACAGCCAATATTAAAGATCAAGTCTCAGAAAGTACTGTCATGTTTGGTTTACTACAGTACCATTTACTGCTTGAGGCATCATCTGGGCTTTAACTGTAAAGTTCAGTATTTAAAACAAAAAGCATTCTGATCAAAGGAATTAAGCATTCTGCCAATGTTCATGTATGCTTTGGATTGTTTTGTCAGCTACCAGAACAAATAATGTGCAACCAAGGAGTAAAAATAACCCAAGAACTCTTAACTCCGTCTTTACAAAGCCAAGGCTAAGCAAAGAAAAATGTTAACATTTAGATTAATATGAGGATTCTCAGTGACACCTGTAGTAAAATAATGGATATGATCGGGTTTTTTTTTTTATTCACGGGATGTGTGCATTGCTGGAAAGACAGGCCCATGCTGAATTGCCCAAGGGTAGTTAGGAATCAACTACATGGCTGTGGGTGTGAAGTCATTTGTAGGACAGATCAAGGGAGGACAACAGATTTCCTTCCGTAAAGGACATTAGGGAAGAGAGAGGTTTTTACAACAATTGACGATGCTTACATGATCATCATTCTTCTAGTTTGTTATTCCAGATTTTTGTTCAATCTAATTCCGCCATTTGCCATGATGGGATTCAAATTCATGTCCTCAGAACATTAGCCTGGGTTTTGGGATTGCTAGTCCAGTGATACCACCACTACAACAATGGCATCTCCTCTGAATAAAGTGGAAACTCTGAACACTCTGATGGGGTGGAGTATAATGCAGTTTTGGACAATGAGACAATTCAGGCAGGCAGTAATTGGAATCTGACCCAAACTTCTGAAGAAGACCTGTCTTTACGTACCTCTTGTTAACAATAATTAATATGTCTAAGAGTTAATGTAACCCGTTCTGAGATGTAATAACCTGATTTATTTTGTGTAAGATAAGGGCCTGTTCTGTGAGACTTATTTGTGGTTCATCCTTCACCACAGACTACTAAAAAGCTCCTAGACTAGTATAAGTAGGATTAGTGACAGCACTATACCCCAGCCATAAATGTTTGGTATCTAGCTTTCCCATCACTCTTATTACAACAATCAGTTTTCACTGCTTATTTCAACCATGCTGCTCCTTAGCAGTTATTTGTACTTAAACTCTGAAAGCATTAAAAGATTATTTTTTTGCAGTTGTCATAACTTAGGTCAGAATCCTGTGGCTCAGGACAAGAAAATGATATTGAATATGACCTCCAATTCTGATGCTGTTTGAGTTTCTATCACAGCCTTTGCTCTAAATTCAGCTATTAAATTGAGCTTTAAAACCCTCATGTGATTTATTTGAGCAACAGATAGCAAACTCAGTCAGATTTTCAGCTCTGTGGACAAAACAATTAGGAAACATATCCTGATGAATATGCACATCCAGAAGGCAAAAACTGAACTTTCTGCACATATGGCTAATATAAACAAACTTACCATGCAATGGAGAATTATCAAAACTTTTAGGAAAGCAGACAATATAGAAAACAGAAAGAGCAAATGACAGTCTGGCAAATTTGCCTGAAAGAACTCAAGGTAATTTCTTTCTTTATATCTGTGATTACATAAGCTTGTGGCCCTTAAGGAGTTGTCTGGGTTGGAAACAGACTGTGCTTATTGTGCTCTTTTTCACGTTCTGGCTCAGGCTACGTTTATGTATCTGAAAGTAGAGTGTGCAAGTAAAGATAAAAACATTGACATTGCATGGAAGCAGTTGATTGTTTTCTAAGCCTGTCAGCAGACAAATTCTAAATAAGTTGAAAAGTTGGGCATGCGCTAAATCATACCCAGAACAGATTCTATGTTGAACTCTTCTTTTGCAACTCAAAGCCTTGAAGTTTGTTGAAATTGTTTGAGAGGGAGAAGGCATAATTCCTCTTTTGTTCTTTATTTGATTTCTGCTGCCCACATTGCAATATCAGTAGCAGCCTACTTTGCCCAAGTTAATGGCTTTAACTGGATGTGACTATAAATTTTTGAATGGGAAGGCCAACATAAATCTTCAGTGAATTTAATTAATTGTTTGCTTATTGATATCAAGGTGAACTAAAATTCCATGTCTGGAACATAATTTGGCTATATTCCATAATAATGTCACACTAGCTCATAACCAGTATCTGCAAGGAAGATTCAAAATGTACGGTTAAATTTAAACTGTACAAATGCTAACAATGGTAGGTATTGTTTATTCTAAAATGTATAATGTTGCTTGAAGATGAAAAACAGAATTCTGCACCCTTAATTTGCAGTGTCTCCCCTCACCCTTCATCTTGGAAAAGATGTTGCCCCTACTGCAAGTTTCTGGAAACTAGATAAGCAACTGAAGAGAAAAAAAAATCTGCAAAACTACAGAAACAAGGGGTGGAGAGAGGGAGCAGCTGAATTGCCTTTCAGACAGTTGGCATGGTCATGAAGGGCCTACTGGCTTAGTTCCATCTTGGAATCATTCTACGTTCTACATGCAATTTGGCAATCACATAGCAAGGGCAATGGGCAACGGGAAACCTGACAAACAATGGAACCTACAGTCTCTTTCTTTAACCAATCAGGCGCATGAATTGAGAAAGAAACAGGCAGGGAGAGTGAATTAGACTGAGTGAATTAGAACCAAATCAGGTACACAAAGTGAAATAAAGAAGGGGTAAGTACATTTAGATTAAGTGGGAAAAAGCAAATAAGGCAGAGAAAATTAAAAATACAAAATGTTAAATATCTCAAAATATCTATCACTCATAGGAATGTAACTGCTTTCTCACCTGGAGATGTCAAGTGAAATTGTAGGTATTTGAATCTTGACATTAAAAGAGTGCTTACGTTGGAATTACTAACCTTAATTTTCAGATGAACTTAATTTTTATTTACTGCGCAGAAATTTCGTGAGATTGATAATTCCATGAACCTAAATGGAAAATGATGCAAATTGTTTAGCAATCTGTGGCAATTCAATGGATAAGATATTTCTTTGCTAATTTAGTGAATGACTTACAGATTAATAGAAACAGCTTGTTAAAATTCTCCTTAGCAAATTCAGGCCCAATATCACTTTGACAATTAATGTTGGACTGTACAAATGCTATTGTTTATTCTAGACTCATAGTCATACAGCATGGAAACAGACCCTTTGGTCCAACTGATCCATGCTAACCAGGTTTCCTAAACTAAACTAGTCCCATTTGCCTGTGCTTGGCTGTATGCCCCTAAATCTTTCCTATTCATGTTCCTGTCCAAATGTCTTTTATATGTTGTAACTGTACCTGCATCTACCACTTCCTCTGGCAGCTTGTTCCATATACAATTACCCTCAGTATGAAAAAGTTGCCCCTTAGGTACCCTTTAAATCTTTCCCTTCTAACCTTTACCCTATGCCCTTTAGTTTTGAATTCCCCCACCCGAAGGAAAACACCTCAGCTATTCACCTTATCTATGCCCCTCACGGTTTTATAAACCTATATAAGGTCACAACTCAATCTCCTACACTCCAGGGAAACAAGTCCCAGCCTATTCAGCCTCTCCCTATAACTCAAACCCTTCAGTCTCAGTAACATGTTTATACATCTCTTCTGCACCCGTTGCAATTTAATAAATCCTTCCTGTAGGAGGGTGACCAGAATCATACACAATACATCAAAAGTGGCCTCCTCAATCAATCAAAGATCATAGAATCCCTACGGTGTGGAAATAGGCCCTTTGGCCCAACAATTTCACACCAACCCTCAGAGCATCCCACCCAGGCCCATCCCTCTATAACCCATCTAATCTACACATCCCTGAACACTATGGGCAATTTTAGCATATGCACATCTTTGGAATGTGGGAGAAAACCAGAGCACCTAGAGGAAACCCACGCAGACACAGCGAGAGTGTGCAAACTCGACACAGACAGTTGCCTGAGAGTGGAATTGAACCCCGGTCCCTGGTACTGTGAGGTAGCAGTGCAAACCAATGAGCCACCATGTCAGCATGTCCTGCATAGCCTCAATATGACGGCCTAACTTCTATACTCAATGATCTGTTCAATGAAGGGGAGCGTGCCAGAAGCCTCCTTCACTACCCTGTATACCTGTTACATCACTTTCAAGGAAGAATGTACTTGAACCCCTAGGTTTCTTTGTTAAACAAAAGGCTGTGGCTGTATAAGTCCTGCCCTAGTTTGTCTGACCAAAATGAATCACTCACATTTATCTAAATTAAATTCCATCTGCCACTCCTTGGCCCACTGGCCCAGCTGATCAAGATCCTGCTGTATTCTTAGATAACATTCTTCACTGTTCACTAGACCACCAATTTGGGTGTCATCTGCAAACTTACTGACCGTGCCTTCTATATTCTCATTCAAATCATTTATACAAATGACAAGCAACAATGGACCCAGCACCAATCTATGCAGTACACCACTGATCACAGGCCTCCATTCTGAGGAACAACCTCTCCCACCATCACACTCTATCTCCTACCATCAAGCCAATTTTGTATCCAATTGCAAGCTGTCCCTGAATCTCATGTGATCTAAGTTTACCAACCAGTCTACCATGTGGAACCATGTCAATGCCTTTACTAAAGTCCAAGTAAACAACATCTACCACTCTGCCCTCATCTATCTTCCTGGTCACATGCTCAAAAACTTAATCAAGTTGGTGAGACACCATTTTCCAGGCACAAAGCCATGTTGACTATCCCTAATCAGTCCTTGTCTCTTTAAATTCATAGATCCTGTATCTCAGAATCCCCGCCAACAACTTACTCAACACTGAGGTTAGCCTCATCGGTCTATAGTTCCGTGGCTTTTCTTTGCAACATTTCTTAAATAAAGGCACAGCATTAGCCACCCTCCAGTTTCCCAACACCTCACCCGTGGCTGTGGATGATACAAATATCTCTGCTAGGGGCCCTGCAATTTCTTCCTGAGCTTCCCACAATATCTTAGGATACACTTGATCAGGTCCCAGGAATTTATCTACTTTTATGCGTTTTCGACCCTCTTTTCTGGTCATGTGGACTGTTTTCAAGACATCAATATTTATTTACCCAAGTTCTCTAGTTTCCTTGTCTTTCTCTATAGTCAACGGTGATGCAAAATATTTGTTTAGTATCTCTCCGATCTCCTGTGGTTCCACACACAGACATCTCATGTCTATTTTACTTGAATTCTATAACGAAGTCTTGGTGTGAGTGCTTTACTAAAACAACATCAGGAATCCCTGTGGACGTCTCTCATCCTCAGACAGACTGTAAAAAGCTTCTGCCTGTATCCTCCATCTCTGTGTGATGTGTGAGTATATGTCACTGAGAGACATGCTTTTATGTGTGTACATTAAACTACTGGTGATATTTATTGAAATCATTCTTATTAACTTCCCTTGTCTTCTATTTAATACATTTATTTACCTGTTTAAAAATACGCAATATTTACATATTTCAATCCAGCAAGGCAACAAGTGATACAGTACAGCTGGTTTCTGAGGATTTGAATAAACCTGATGTTTTGACAAGGCTGACACTTTGAATAGAACTCTTATCTATCTAAAATTCTTCACTGAACTTCATGTATTTACATGGATTATTATTCCTCCAGAAGTATTCGTACTATGATAGTACTGGTAACCAAATCTTGGTTCATGTACTGTGGGAATTTCATGATCACTGTGTCAGAATGCTTGCTACATTCTTTATTTAAATCATTTTTGATTTAGAGCTGTACGTTGACCTTCAGCCTGTGATCAGCAGTTGTTTGAAAAAGGAAAGAACAAACAAACGTATATTTGTTTATGAGGCCTGGCTTAGGAGGCTGATTGTTGTTAAAGCATAAAAACTGAGAGCAGTAGGTAATTTAGCCCCTCAACCTGCTCCATTATTTGATACAATCACAGCTGATCTCATCTCAGCCTCAAGTCCATTTTCCTACCAGCTCTCCACATCCATTCAACCCATTACTAAATAAAAATCTGTCTATCTCCTTAAATTGACTCCTCATGTCCGCTGCAATTTTAGGGTAGTGAATTTCATAGATTTGTGATTCTTTGAGAAATAATTCCTCCTCATCTCTGTTTTAAAACTGCTATCCCTTATCCTGAAACCATGACCTTTTATACTCATTATTCAAAGAACACTGTAGACATTTCAGTCTCAAGTGCAAGTGTTGACAGATGCTTAGATGTTAACAAGGGGCTATCACAGGGATGCCAGTGCCAATTAGTCTAACAAAAAGCATGTTGAAAACAAAAACCAAAGAGAAATCAAATATTGAATTGGCTTTGAGCTTTGTTTTTTATTGGTTAGAAAGGTTGTGGCTATGAAAGTTGCAGTACAGAGGTTTGCTCCCTGGTTATCCTCCCAATATCAACTTATTAAAAGTGCAGAGAATAGAATCTCAGTCATAAGAATTAAATGAATATTCCTTGGGGCCTACTGGAAGCCTTTTGGATTATCAGAAATAAAACAAGGTATAATCCCAGGTAACAAGGTGTGGAGCTGGATGAACACAGCAGGCCTAGCAGCATCCCAGGTGTCTGTGATAATTTGCATCACAGAAACTGCTTAAGTGAAGTTACAACTCTTCTAGTTTTCTTTTACTTTATCCCTTAACTATGTCAGAATGGGGGCTAGAATCAAAAAGATTGTATTTAAACCATAGACGTTATTAGATTACCTTGTTGTTTAACTTTGCTCTGTAAGGCTACGGTATTAATAACATAGTTAATTTTTGTTTAAACTATAAACTTGGTATCCGATATCTGTTATTCAGAAAGTCTGATTAGGAACCATTGGGGCAGTTTGAGAGTTATTAAATGCTTTAATTTTACTGTGTTGTGAATTCAGGGATAGGAAGGCTGATTTGATTTGGCTGTCTGTCTCTGTGTCACAACAACTAGGTTCTGCTGCAAGGTGAGCGATGTGTTACAGCATGGTGTTGCCATATGTACCCCATATGTTCTGTGGTTATGGTGATCAATCTGTTCTTAGTGTCCTTGGTTCTGACAGTTTTTAATCAAAGAGTCTTTTGACTTGGAAAGAATATATCCTGACAGTCACTGTTTATTTGGCAGATAAACAAAAACAGTGAATTTCCTGTAGCTTAATCATGTCCACAGAGCTAGCTAGAAATATCTAGACTCTGTTTTGAAGAATTGGAGGCATGCAGCCTCCTCCAGCTATACATCACTACAGTTCCATCATCCTCCATTCCTTGTTTAAAGCCCAACTACTCTGTTTAGCAAAGGAGGAGGGAATATTCTGCTGTAGTCCCCACAGCAATAATGAAAGCATTTCTATGCCACGACACCATTATAAATATAAATAAGAATTTCTTAATTTGTATTTGAAAAAAGGTAGCAATACCTTGTGTTAGATTTCCCCATCAATGTAGAAACAACAGAATTTGATGTTGGCTGCAAAGAAGCTTCTTACGAAGATTTAGTGATTTCAGCATATGGACTTCCCCTTTCCCAATGACAGTTTAAATCTGGCACCAAATCAAGGAAATTTCCATGTGTCCAGCAGCAGTGATTTCAGCAAGCAGTCATCATAGTCAAACATTCTCAATGATAGCAAGCCTGGAAGTTAGTAACACTGATTCTCTTTTTATTTAAATGTTCAGGCAGTGAACTAAATAATGAAAGATCTAAATTAAAGTTAAGTTAAAAATGTGGCATTTTGTAATTGAGAAGTTTGATTTTTCACAAATATACAATTAGCTTTCTAGAATCAATGAGGGTGTTTTGTAGTAACTATGAATTTAGTACTCTATTACACCTAGTTATAACTATTTATTAAGGTGCAACCTTATTGGATAACTTTATAGCAAGATTCAGTGTACAAGTGGAAATTTCTGTGGACGAATTGATTACTTAGAGATTGCAGTCTAGAGGGACCTCAACAATGCATCTTCGGGAGAAGCACAGTATCACTGAAAGCAACTTCTGGATTTCCACATTTTTCTATGCATTATGAATATCTTAAGTGGCTACTTCTGTTGGGTAACGATGATCATCAAAGAGCTTGGCTTACATTGTCCCTCCAAAATCCAGGCCATGGCTCAGAAATTGAGGTCAGCAGATGACCCTCATTACTGTACATAACCTAAAGTGTCCACTTATGTTATCCAATGGTGGGGGCGGGAATCTCCTTTTGAAGCCAAGAAGATTTCCTCATGGCATAGTCCTTAACTTGGCTCTGCAATGTTCTCTAACATGTACAGATCACTCTCTAATAATGTGAAGCAATTTTAGAGAATTTAATCAACTGCAGTACTTGGCACATGTAAGTAAATACGGTTTTACATAAATTTGAATGGAAAAGTGTTAAGGTATATTGTAACAGCATTTTAAATTGAGACAGACGAGCACAATTATTTTAAACAAAGACATATGAAGTAAATCAGTGAAAGGATCAAATCAATATTCAAAATCCCTGCCTCAGCCATTTTGAAAGTTGAAATGCCACCAAGTACTAATTTCCTCATTGGGCTAAATTTAAAATAAAAATTTGTAAGCTGACTCAAGACTTTTTCCATTGGAAAACACCAACCTATAACATTGACCAAAGAATCTTCATTAGTGGTGAATTTGCCTGCAATTCATGCTACATCAGGATTTCTGAACGCTACTGTGCACATATATGCACTCCGAAATTGTGGGTTATAAAGTGTCATAACAGCACATATTAACAGACCATCATGAGCGCAGTAAAGTCTGGGTTAATACATCCTCAAAGTTCTATTGATAAGAAAATAAATATTCAAAAGCAGATTATATTGAGAATCTATGATACTTGGTTATCTTTGACTGCATGATCCTTTCACATAAAATTTCTTTCTGTATTCTCAATGAGGAACTTACTTGAATAGCTAAATATTCTATACAATATTCCTAATAGAAGTATTCCAAGTATAGTTAAGCACAGTGTAATCTTAATTTTCACATTATTTTGCCACAAAGAGAGAGTGGAAGTTACTATCATAATTCCAGATTAGCCTCTTAATTCTACTGATACATAAGTATGATACCGCCCATGGAATGACATAGTGTGAACAATTTTGATTACATGGTAGACTGATGCATCTGCCATCCAGATTAATGCAGAATCAAAAAAAGCAGAAGTCCGATTAGTTTTGCTTCTATACATTATTTCTGATTTGCTCCGGTTTATTTTGCAGACTACTATACATCAACAATGTTCCGCAGACATTAAAAACAAGAACAGCGCAGAGGCCAGTCTTCTGTTTCTTTCTCTCCACCATGACAGATGTTGAATGGTTGCCTTTCCATTAACGGAGCTTAATGCAAATGTGAATGGTTAGTTCAGGTAACTTTTCTACTCCTTTCACATAAAGCAAAACTGGAGACATGCAGGGGATTCTTTACCTCCCGTCGGACCCTGCACAAAATTTGCAGCTGTTTCTTCCACTCAACATGGATGAATGTTGAAAACAGCGATAATCATCTAATTACATTTTCAAGTGATTTTGTGCAATCAGTGCAGTAAGCACCAGATGCTATTGAACTCTTATCTTCCTTAAGGATCACAGATTTTGATAGAATACAAATAAATGTCATCATTATTTATTTGCTGAAGTTGTTCACCCAAGAATGAAAATTTGCTTTATAATTGATATTGCAAGGTTGCTGTTACTCAGAAAATAGGAGCAGGAGTAGGCCATTCAGTCTTTTGACCTTGTTCCTGCTTTCTCCTCATACCCTTCGATCCCTTTATCCGAAGAACAATATCTAACTTTTTCTTGAAAGCATTCTATGGTTTGGCCTCAACAGATTTCTGTGGCAGAGAATTCCATAGGCTCACCGCTCTCTGGGGAAGAAAAGCCTCAGCTCAGTCCTAAATGCTCTACACTGTACCATTAAAATTGTGACCACTGGTTCTAGACTCCCGGTCATCAGGACTATCCTTCCTACATTTATGTTGCCTAATCCTGTTAGATTTCTATAGGTTTCTATGCGAGTTCCCCCCTCATTCTTTTAAACTCAAGAGTATAGTCCTGACCAATCCTATCATTCTTCATTCATCAGTCTGGTCATCCAAGGAATGAGTCTGGTAAACCTTTGCTTTTCCTCTGTAGTCAGAGCATCCTTCCTCAAATAAAGAGATCAAAACTGCACTCAATACTCCAGATGTGGTCTCACCAAGGCCCTGAACAAGTGGAGCAAGTCATCCCTACTCCTGAACTCAAATCCACTGGCTATGAAGGCCAACATACCATTTGCCTTCTTCACTGCCTGCTTCACCTACGTGCTTACTTGCAGTATCTGGCGTACAAGAACATCCAGGTTTTGTTGTATCCCCCCACCCCCCTTTCCCAATCTATCACCACAGTAATAAATTCAGATAATAATCTGACCTCCTGTTTTTGCTACCTAAGTCGATAACCTCACATTTATGCACATTATACTTCATCTGCCATGCATTTGCCCACTCATTCAAACTTGTCCAAATCACACCTCAGCATCCTCCTCACAGATCATGCTCGCACCCAGCTTTGAGTTGTATTGCAAACTTGGCGATATTACGTTTAGTTTGCTCATCTAAATCATTGATATATGTTGTGAATAGGTACTTTGAACTAATTCCTCCTTGATCTTTAAAAAAAAAATTGATGTAACAACGCACATTTATTTTAGCAGCTTTACAAAATGCTTTCAAACTTCACTTTTTGGCAGAATATTTTTAGGGACTTATTCCAGATGTGTTGTTTCAGTTTATTTAACGATACAGTTTCCAATACAGAATCTTTAATATGTTTATAAAATGCACAATTAAGCATTTCTTTCTCAATTCTGCACATATGTCCCTTTGTAAGCTAGTCTAGAAAAATTTCTTTCACAGACTAACTATAAGTGTGTAAGGTACACATTTAGTCAGTTTTAAACCAAATTCATAGCTTTGGAGGTTTAAGTATTGTGGTTTTTGCACTACTTGTAAAGTAAAAACATTAGTTCTGGGTTAAGATAAACACTCATCAGTCATAGCTTATGTCTCATACTGGATAGTATGAACATAACTGAAAACATCTGTACAGTATCTGAAATTACTATTACGGTATGCTTGAATCCAAGTACAGTCAATGGGGTTTAAATACCAAAGCCAAGGTAGATCAATCATCAAAACATTTCCTGAACAGGAATAGTGTGTATTGACTGGGTTCTGTTAAGTTCCTGTCTATTGGTTTCCTTTCTCTTCAGCGACCATATCCACATCTTCCTGCTGCTGAGTTGCAGCTTGCTCATCAGGGTCGCCTGGCAGAATGCTATTGATTGTCTGTAGAAGCTCCTCTATCTGTTCTTCTGTTAATCTTTCTTCACTCTCTTCCACCATCTGAAACATCAGAACAGATAATTTGACATTTGCTTATGAAAATGATTAAATTTTATTAAATTAAATTTCAATTTATTGTCAAGAACTTCTACAAGCACCATCTGGCAACAGGAAGTCCCAAAAGACATTAATTTAAAAGTTCAATATCTAAAAAATTTAAACTATGTTGAAACAGTTTATTTTCAGTAACTAAAGTATTTCAGAAATGTTAGCAAAACCAATTATAATATTTCATAATTATTTTGAGCTATCACAGACTCCTAGATATGGTCAAGTAGAAAAAAAAAGTGCTTGATTCCAAGATCCACTTGTACAATAAAGGAGTCGTAATGATTAATGTGATTTTCTGAAATTCCTCTTTCAACAATTTTCGTTAAAACATTGACTCATTCAAGAAAGTATAAGGTAATGCAATCATTAAAACAGTACATAGGGAACATCAGACATATGTGATAAATTTCTGTGACTTCCCTGTCACTGAATTTGTTTATGGAATAAGTGCAGACCCAGTCTAAGAATATAATGGAGGTGGAAACAGGATAAACACTTGCTCACTTTTCCTTTTACTTGCCTATTTGGCAGCCAAGCAGAAGAGCAGTAGGATTTGTGCTAGGACCTTCTATAGACCAGACAGTCCGTAGGGGTTTGGGGCAGAAGCAGAGTCTAAGACTCAAATAAGAAAAACAAACTCAGTCTTTGTACAGTATTTCCACATTTAAAAAGCAGCAGTAAAATATCCTGACATCAGCTGCCAGGAAAATCCAGCTTTCCTTTAAAATTAAAGTTTTATTTAAAGATTCTGAGGGCTCAAATCAGCAGACTGATGTGCGATGGAAAAGGTAAAAAAAATGTGGAGAGTAAAAAGGGGCATGAAAGAATGATTGTAGGTAAAATAAAGGAAAATCCTAAGTTATTTTACAAGTACTTCAAGGATAAAAGGACAACTAAGGAAAGAGTAGGGCCCATTAAGGGCCACTGTGGTAATTTGTGCATGGAGCCACAGGATGTAGTTAGGGTTCTAAATGAAGACTTGGTGTCGGTGTTCATAGAGAGAGGGGCAGTGTGATTATAGAAATCTGGCAAACGGACTTTGATATGCTTAAAGAAATTAGTATAGACAGAGAAGAGGTTCTGAGTGGTCTGCAAACACTCAAAAATCTCCAGTGTCAGATGATGCATATCCCAGGCTGTTGACGCAAGGGAGGAAATAGCAGGGGCATTGGGAATAATTTTCAATTCCTCCCCGGTCACAGGAGAGGTGCCAGAGAACTGGAGGGCAGCCAATGTGGTACCAATATTCAAGAGATAAAAACTACAGGTCAGTCAGACTAACTTCAGTGGTGGGGAAATTACTGGAAGCAATTCTGAGGGTCAGAATCAATCTGCATTTGGAGACGGAGGGATTAATGAAGAACAGTCAGCATGGTTTTGTTAAGAGATGTCAATTTTGTCCAACTTGATTGAATTCTGTGAACTGGTAACCAAGAACACAGATGAGGGCAATGCATTCAATGTAACCTACTTGGGTTTAAGCAAGGCTTTGATAAGGTCCTGCACGGGAGACCGTTAGCCCAAAGGATCCAAGGAAATTTAGCTAACTGGATCCAGAATTGACCAAGTAGCTGGAATCAGAGGGTGATGATTGAGTGGTGTTTGTGTGACTGGAAATTGTGTCCAGTAGGGCTCCTTAGGGATCAGTGCTGGGGCCTTTGCTGCTTGTGGTATATTATAGACTTGAATGTTGGAGGGTTGATCATCAATTTTCAGGATGAGACAAAACTTGGTGGAGTGGTAAATGGTGAGAAGGATAGCTTTAGATTACCAAGGATGTGGATGGGCTGATCAATGACAAACAGAATTCTATCCAGGTAAGTGTGGTGATGTAATTGGGCAGGACAAACAAGGCAAGGGAATGTGGGGTGCACCGAGAATCAGAGGGATTTTGGCATGCATGTTGTACGGTTAATTAAGGTAGCAAAAAAGGTAGAAAAAGTGGTAAAGAAGGCATTTGGATACTTGCCTTCATTAGCCGAGGCAGAGATTTTAAGAGTTAGGA
The DNA here is from genome assembly GCA_024137785.1 of Ginglymostoma cirratum. Lineage (NCBI taxonomy): Eukaryota > Metazoa > Chordata > Chondrichthyes > Orectolobiformes > Ginglymostomatidae > Ginglymostoma > Ginglymostoma cirratum. The sequence goes on from JAHRHZ010000066.1 coordinate 7,002,020, forward strand.
TGTTAAGCTGGAATTGAATACAAAATTGGTTAGGCCACAGCTGGAGTACTGTGTGCAGTTCTGGAATCACATTATAGGAGGGATGTGATTGCACTGGAGCGGGTGCAGAGGAGATTTACCAGGATGTTGTCTAAGCTGGAAAATTTTTATTTACGAAGAGAGATTGGACATAACGGGATAACAAGGTGTAGAGCTGGATGAACACAGCAGGCCAAGCAGCGTCAGAGGAGCA
>JAHRHZ010000066.1:7002651-7051353 GCA_024137785.1 Ginglymostoma cirratum
TCCTGCTCCCCTGACGCTGCTTGGCCTGCTGTGTTCATCCAGCTCTACAGCTGGTTATCTCAGATTCTCCAGCATCAGTAGTTCCTACTATCTTGGACATACTGGGGTTGTTTTCCCTGTAGCAGAGGTGACTGAGAGGCTACATGAATGAGATATGTAAAATTATGAGGGTTATAGACAGCAAGAAACCTTTCCACTTGGTGGAGGGGGCATGATCAGGGGACATAGATTCAAGGTAACACCCTGGAGGTTCAGAGGGGATGAGAGGAAAATTGATTTCACCTGGAAGGTGGTGGGAATTTGGAGCTCACTGCCTGTAAGGGTAGAGGCAGAAACCCTCGTAACATTTACCAAGTATGTGCACTTGCGATGCCAAGACATCCAAGGCTTTGGGCCAAGTGCTTAAAAATGGGATTAGAATAGTTAGGTAATTATTTTTGAATTGAGTGGATGCGATAGCCGATGGGACTTTTTCTGTACTCTGTGATTTTTCTCTATGATTTTAATCAAAAACCAACAAATGATTTGATGTTAACTGCATTGACAGCACTTTAAAAAAAAAGTCAAAATGAAATGTGTAGAAAGAGATAGAATTTTTATAATACGAAGATAAACAAAAGCTACAGCAGGTGTGTACATTGTACCACATTTTTTAATCTACCCATATCAGACACACATGCACACAAATATAGACAAGCTTTACACCTAAACCAGAATACTAAAATTTGTCCTCAAGTTTTCTTCAAAATTAGTTTAAAAAATAACATAATTAATATAGCTGGAAGCTTACGAGTAATACTAGAGGCAACTAAATGCTGCTAATGATCCGTGGAAACTGCACATTGTACATGTTGAGCTTTGACACTAGAACTGAATCATTAGGAATGCAAAAGTATCACATTCAAGCCCAGATGTTTGTGAGAATGTCAGATCTTCAAGTACAAATATCAATGAGACTATTAAGAAGCACTTAGACAATTTATGATGTGTTATGACGAAGCTATTTCTTTTAAAATTTATTTGATTTAAAACTTTGCAAAACAAGCTCCAAGAAATGACTGATAAATCATCTTCCAAAGAAAAACTGTTGAATGATTTGATTGGCACACAAATTTTTTCTTTATTAATATGTTTACGTTTATGGCTTCTTCAGACTGGTTGTTCAAGAATTACTGTTTTCATAAAACCTAATTGCTAACCATCTTCTTAACTGAATTTATACATATCCTTCCTTTACAATCTGATTTAATGCTGTTTTACTCAGACAAAATTGTCATGACAGGGTCTGTCTGCAGGGCTTAAATCAAAGACAGAGATTAATGCAGCAAGTCCCTATTGTTCACCACACCAAATGTGGGCTGGAGTTCATGCTTGGATTGAAGAGACCGTAATTGTGAGGGTCTTAAATACAGCCAGAAGATCTATCTAACTATGTCTAGAGGGAGGGATCTTCAGCGTAGCACACTCTATGCAAGTCAGTTCAAGTAATGAAGTTAGCTAGCTGGTAGAACAGAGTTAAGAATTACTTCAGACCGGCTCCTGCACAACAAAATGCCCACTCAAATAACAGAGTAAACCATAACTGCAGGGGGAGATTTCTGATCTAAGACGTTAAATGGGAAATCTTTTCTGTGGTTACCTATTGAAATTAACTAAACATTAATACAGTAGACAATTTATGTAACACACAAATGAAATGCAATAAAAAAAGTCTCAAAACTTCAAATGTTATCATATGATCTTTAGCCATTCCCTGGAAGTTTGAATTTTTTTTTTTTAGAAGTTATCAGTCTCTTTGGATGGACTGGGGAATGATTCAGGATGAAGAACCAAGACTGCCATGGGTCATATTAAACTGATGTTACAAAACAAAAAGTTAAGAGCACACGCTGAGTGCAAATGATTGCACAAAAAGCTGAGAGGATTGACAATCACAAAATGAACGAGTAGATCTGAAAGAAAAGGCTGAGGTCAAAGTGGAATGTATTTAAAGTCAAAGCAGGTGCTGAGAAAGGAGATATGGCTGTAAAAGTAGATCTTGTCAAGTAGACACAAGCAAGAGAACAGAATAACACTGATGATGAACAGAATAAAATAGATGTGATGTCAAAATATAAAGCATGAAAAGCTAGCACTTGAGGACTAAAGCTCCTGGAAGGCAAATGTTATGATAAAAATGATAAAATGAAAGAAAAAACAGCAAATTCTGAAAATACTAGACACTATAAATCCAGTTTCTATAACAAGTAAAGATGAGGTAAAGTTTTAGATATAAATTCTCACTGGAGTGAAAACTGAAAACATGCACGGCTCTCAGAAATGTTGAATAAATGTAGGGTGAACAGAAGAAACACAAAACACTCACTCTGAGAAAGTAAATGAAAGTGCAGCAATGCAATCTAAGCTATCTTCAATTCAATGAACCAGACAAAAGTCAAGAAAACACTCTTGCTTTAGCTTTAAGAATGTTTATTCTCTGACTTAGAGAAAAGTTGATCATTGTCATTATTTTTGCATACCTTTGATTTCTTGTCCAGTCCTGTTGAATTATTACCAAATTGAGTTCAAAACAAAGTCCTGATTTCACAAATGAGTGAAGGAATTAAAAGACTCACCTCCTCAGAGGATTAAGCAACTGCATCGTCTTTATAAAACTCAGACTGACCAGTCCGCATTTACAGTTTATATTATTTTAATATAGAACATACAGGAGCTACTGATTAAAGTGGGTCATTTAGCTGACAATTTCAAAACTTTCCATCAATAGTCAGGTACTCCATTTGTTATCATTTTCAATATACTGAACTGAAAAACATAACCTTTAAATCTATACGCTTTTTAAAGTTTCGAATTGGAAAACAGGCCCGAGAGGTCATTGAACTGGCTCATGCTCACTGACATTGCTGTCAAAAAACAAATGTATCTGTCATAAAATTGTAGGAAAGCTTCCAATTTAATTTTCTGAAAACAGTGACACAGGATTCTAGAAGTGGCTTGAACCCATATTGCAGAAATCAGTAATAATAGCTCAAGGTTGCGCTTCTTTTTCGAAAATGTAAAGGAACTGATACACATAGCAATTAATTTGACTGTAGATTTATCACACCCTCTTTCCTTAAAGCAGTGTCTTATTCTGGAGGAATGTCTCACATGTACTCTTTAGTCTCCGATGCAACCAAACCTTGACATTGTTTTTCTAAAAAAAAATCCTTCCAGAAGCTGTTTATGGCTTTGTTTTGGAGCAGGAACATGACTTAGATGAATACCATTATCATCCTCAGTGATCTGTTTTCATTATGGACTTCTGGGGGTCACCCTGTCTTATGACTCAATATGACACTGAGTGACACACGTATACACCAATCCACTGTGTGAATTTCACTCTCCTTTCTCATAGTCAAAGAAGTATTTTTTCTGAAATTGTGAATGATTTTGCATTTTTTTTCTATCTTTTGATGGAATTAAATAAATTAAATTTACCAACTGTATCTCCACTGCAGTTAATGGTCTGTGATTCAGCAGCTGAAGCTTTTCTGCCCTGAAAGATAGATGACAGGAAATGAGTACTATGAAAGAATAACGCTAAATATATTCAATAGTTCAAGCTGTTCAATGTGACATTTGATTACAATGTCAAATAATTGAATTAGTAGGATTTTTGAAAAAACATCTCCCTACGGTCTTGCGCTCAAATAATGGGTTATTAAACAGGACAATATATACATATAAACAGCTGTCTCTGCATTTTAATAACATGAATTAGAAGTCTTTGCATAATGAGTTTGGCTGAGAGTGACTCATCCACTAGAGTGTTGAAACAGTTGGGCCACAGGGGAAAAATCCTGGCTAGCTCTCTGACTTGTTCTGTCATTAGTGCAATGTTTATTCATACACGATAAAAAGGTTTTAGGTGCTTATAGTTTCTGTTTTTGATAAATTAACTGGTCTGGATGATTGATATTTTATTAACTATTGTAAAAATAATTTTTGTGAATTAATGACTTTTAAAAAAAAAACCTTTTCAATACATCCTACAGTCACCATCGGGGTTATTGGTTCTATAATGTGTATATTGACTGAATGGAGTGGAACTGCCATAGCTTGGCATGAAAACTATGAAGGGCCAAGAGGGGTGAGTAGTGTGCACAAAGTGGCATAGATGGGACATGAGGATTCAAAGAAGGCTGAGGGATGTTAGGAGGACTGACGGTTAGAGGACATTACTGTTTTATTAAAAACTAAGATCAATATCCAAAGCCCTAAGGTTAGCCTTTTAAACAATTAATTTTGGCACCCAGCAGCTCTGTGGCAGCCTCCAAATCTTTCTGGAAGCACAGGGCCCAACTCCTACTTACATTCCCCTCCAAAATCCTTTCCTTGCAGGCGCTCTCCTGAAATTTCCTGACTCTGTCTGCCCACCTCAAAGATGAAAATACAGTTCATTATAATTTCTACAGAAATGGAACATAAGAACATGGGTAGTCCATTCAGCCTCTCGAGCCTACCTTGGTATTCTAAATCATGGCTGATCATCTACCTCGACCCATATTTCTGCAGAATCTCCATATCCCTTGTTATCATTATTAAGTGGAAATCTATCAATCTCAGTCTTGAACTTAATGCTTGAACTTCCACATCACTCTACAGTAAAGAATTCTAAAGATTTTCCACCCTCTGAGTGAAGAAATCCCTCCTCAAAATCCCTCCCCCAAAAGTTAAATGGTTTAACTTTTATTCTGAGATTGTGTCCTTGGCTCTAGACCCCACTGCCAGGGTAACATCCTTTTTGCACCTACTTTGTCTATTCCTTTAAGAATTCACTAATGTTCTATGAGATTGGATTTCATTCTTTCTAAATTTGGTGAATACAGGCATTTAAAGAAACACTTTTGTTCCTCTTATCAAATTTGATAACCTCATATACCCAAATTATATTGCATCTGTCTTGCTCTTCCAACTCACTCAGCCTAAATTATTTTGAAGTCTCTTTACAACTTACATTCTCACCAAGTCTTGTATTAACCGCAAACTTGGAAATATTACAATTGGCCCAACATCCTTATCATTGACATAGACTGTGATCAGGCAGGGCCCAATACTGATCAGTAATGAACCTTGCGTTATTTTGTTGGTAACAGCCTGTCAGTCTGAGATTACTACTCCCTGATTTCTATCTGCTAATCAATCTAATTAGTGCTTTGTACATTACCATGATGCCATGTGCTTTAATTTTGTTTATTAACCTCCTGTATGGAACTTTATCAAAAGATTTCTGATAATCTGATTACACCACATGAGTGAGTTTTTCCTTATTGACTCTGCCAGTAATACCTGCAAAAGCTCAATTAGGTTTCTCAAACATGATTTCCTCTTCGTACATCAAGTTGACTCTGTTGAATTAGACCATGTTCAGCTGCTGTAATTTCATCAGAAAGTCATCACTACCCACCAAATAATGTTAAAAACTTTTAAGGTGATGTGTTCAAGTTATTGTTCAACACATTTTGTTTCAACATAAATTCCAAACGTGTGGAAGATACTAAACTTGAAAGGATTACAAACCCCGAGGAGGATTGTGTAAAACTTCAAATGGGCATGGACAGTTGGTGGAATAGGTCAATAAATGGCAAATGAAATTTAATGCAGAGAAGAGCTAAGTGATTTATTTTAATAGAAAAAAAAAGACACAACAGTGTTTAAAACAAATGGTACAATTCTAAAGGGTGTGCAGGAAGACAGGGACCTGAGTATACAAGCGTGTAAATCATTAAAAGTGGCAGGTCAGATTGAGATGCACACAACATTTTAGGTTTTTTTTTTAAATTCATTCATGAAATGTGGGTGGCTCTAGCTAGTTCAGCAATTATTGCCCATCATTAACTGTCCTGGAGAATGTGGTGATGACCTGACTTCATGAGCTGCTGCAGATAATAGGGCGTAAGGGCATTGAAACTGCTGTTCGGATGGCAGTTCTGGGATATTGAGCCAACAACAGTGAAAGAAAGATTGATGTAGTTCCACTTCTGGTTGTTTGAATCTGAGAGTTAGAGTGGAACTGGCAGGTGGTGGTCTTCCCATGCATCTACCACCCTTGTCCTTCTAGCTGACAGGTTTGGAAGGTCCTGTTGAAGGAGCCTTGGTAAGCTGCTGCAGTGCTTCTTGTTGAGTATCTCTGGGAGAACCCAAACTGTTCATCAGTAAGCAGGTTATTTGTTTTCAAGTGCCACTTGATAGCACTGCTGATGACCCCCTCTACCACTATCCTCAAGATAGATTAGATTGGTAGGACAATAAATGGCTGGGTTGGATTTGTCCTGCTGTTTTTATTCATGTACTTCCTTTGGTTCATCCTTTCTGTAATTTTCATTGTCATATTTACTTCAAGTTATTTGTACAATTTAAAAAAAAAACATGTCCTAGTAAGTTCATTTACCTCCATTTCTAAGACAAATTACACTGTTGTCTACAGCAACAAGTTCCTCAGATTGACTTATTCCCAACTGATTGTCCCAATCATGGTTCTGCCATTGACCCAGCAACCCCCCGACACGTAACCCCGCATTTATCATAGATAATCTACCTAACCTGCACATCCCTGGACACAATGGGCAATTTAGCATGGCCAATCCACCTAACCACCACAGCGTTAGGCTGTGGGAGGAAACTGGAGCACTTGGGCAGAAACCCAAGCAGTCAAGGAGAGTATGTGCAAACTCCACACAGACAGACAGTCATCATTGCCTGCAAGAGCTTCTGCCAAACAGAAAGGCTGACTTCTTCCAAGAGCAAGACTCCTCCTCTTCACAGGAATTCTGTCTATCCCCCTTTCTGTCTTTGTTGTTTGTTTGCTTGCTATCACCTTCAGTCTTCAGCTCTCCTTTTCGAAGCTGTCCTGTGTGTCTGACCAGTCAGTTCATGTGGCATCAGTACCATTACTACCGATGCTGTTTCTAGGTCAAATGTGATCAGGTCACATGGACCAACATTTCTTGTTATCCAAGGAAATTACAACTGATCCCTTTACAATAGATGCAAATTCTTAAAGACCCCTTTAAAACATTCTTAATACATATTAAACAAGTTTCTAGCCATAAACTGTCACACCAAGAATTTTTAAATACCAAGCAATCACCAAATCTCTCAGCAAAAAGGAACTGAACTCTAATTACCATCTGGCTTATGCTTATTTACAGCAATTACACATTGCAGTCATAAGAGAAGCTGTTAGTTTTAACAACTTAAAGTTATCAGAAAAGTATATTAAACATGGTATAATACTTTTCAACTGGTCCGTTATTTAATAAGTAACCCCTGTAAAATTAACAGTTTTAACATTGAACGTTATAAATAATCATTTATTTTTATTCTATTACTTTGCAGAGAAGGGTTTAATTAGTAATGTAGGATGCAAATTTCAACCCAGTGAGTCAGATCAGCTCCAAGTACAGAAAATTCTTTTGGTGTTTTGTAATCCCACACTCTATCCCTCAAAACTGTGCATTTCCTTTACAGAGTTGCTACATCTAGCCAGTTGTATGTTTTTGCTGTACTTCTGCGTGTTCTCCTTTCCTAAGTTTATTTCTAGAGTCTGGATCAACATTTTGTTTACATTAGCCCAGTCACCAAATTTCTCCTAGTTTTGCACATTCACACACAGATTTTCTTTGTTGCAATATTTGTTACATATTAGTGTGATGGAAACTGAACGACCACATACGCTTCAACAGTCTGAGACTCTCCTTTAAGTGAATGCATTTATTTAAAGTGAAGTCATCATTGAGGGGGATAAAAAATGATAGGACCTTTACAAACACTCAAAATGACTTTTCAGCTTATGCAAAGACCACAAACAAACAAAATGTAGAACTGGAGGGTTCAAAGATAGACCTTTGAGAATTCCAGAGGTGATATCCACTGGGAGAAAATATTAAACACTGGGAAATGCTGTATCTATAGTTGAATAGGTAAAAATAGAATTAAGCAAGAGCAATCTCACTGGACAATGTTTGAGGGCTGCTGTCGAGAGAAATGTAATTGGAGCAATCCGAACAGACTAAAGGGAAGCTAGGTATAGATTTCTGAGGTGCCAAGATATTCAGTACTTGGCAGGAAGGGCAAGTACAAAGATGGGGTCTGCCATGGTTAGGCTATCTAATACAAAAGCAAAATACTGAAGGTGCTGGAAATCTGGAATAAGAACAAAAAAAAAAGCAGCTGGAAAAATAGATCGAGTCAGGCAGGATCAGTGGACAAGAAGCAGTGTTAATGTTATATACCTATGATCTTTCATCAGGACTGAAGAGAGATAGAAATATAAGAAAAAAAAACATAGAAGAAGACAGAAGCAGAGGTTAAGATCTACAGTTCTGGCATAATGTTGAATCCAAAAAGTAGCACAGAGTGGAATTGAAAGGTAAGGTGTTGTTTCTCAAGCTATCATTCAGCTTCAGTAGAACATCATAGCAACGGATGGATTGAAAAGTCAGCATGGGAGAAACGTGAAGAATTAAAACCACAAGCAACTGGGAACTCATGGTTGTACTTGCAGGTCAAAATGGGGTGTTCTGCAAAGTGGTCACCAAACTAACTTTGGCATGGAGATTGTACTTTATGGAGCCAAAGCATTGTGAATCAGTGGAAAAGCAACTCTGTGCAATGGAGTTCGTGAGGGAAACATATTTGAACTGATGTATTCAAGTTTGACTCCCCTGTAGATCAGAAACATATCTAAGGTTATGGGGAGGGCAGGCAGGAAATGGAGTTAATGCCATAGTTAGATAAACAATGATTTTTACTTTTTGAAAGCAGAGCAGACTCAGAGAGTGGGGGAACGGCGAAATGGCCTATTTCTGCTCCTGTTTGTTATATTCTTTTGTTTGGGAGTAATATTTGCAGGATTGTTTCAGTGCTATCTTATTTATTTTACAGATCTTTTCAACTTTAATGGATTTTTAAATTAACATTAATTTTTGAATTTTGTACTTTGAATTTTGAGAGAAGCACAAGGCATAATATAAATTGCAGGTTCCTTTGTTACCGGCCCATGTTCATAATGACTGAGTTTAAATGGAAGCTAAAATACAGCATTTAATCAATGAAGAGAAACAAGAAATAAGCGTACCAAGAAAACAAGCCCTACCGACTAGCATTCCACATAGTATGCCAAATAAATGGCTCCTTGGTGTTGAGTAGAAACAATGGTTTCATTGATTTTGTTTAAAATCTTCTGAATTCAGCCAACATACAGTTTTGAGCTGCATTATTCTAGAAATTGATATATTTGCAACTAGCAAGATCTCACATTCTCAGCCATAGTCCTCACACGTTTCCACTAAGTTCAATTTTATTTAATTAAAGCCATTACTGTTAGCGAAAGAAGATCAAGAAAAAGTAGCAACATCATCTTGGACAGATGTCCAAAGAAGTTAGAGATGCAATTGGAATTAGTGCAATTTGTTACAAGGTGTTATGCAATTTTATTTTTCAAACAAACTCCTAAATAATGCACCTCTTTCAAAATCTGGCATCTTATCTGGCATCAAGTTTTTCAGAATCAGAATTTTCAGAAGCCTTCAGGCACAATTGAGAAAACATTTTAACTACCTGCTGAATCTAATGTTTTGAAGATCTGAAATGAAATAGCATTATCCCAAAAAATTTAGTTCCACGCTTCCAGTCACTGTTTTAATCAAAATAATTCAATGCAATTCTAACAAAAATTATGCTTGTAAGAACTACATTCCACATGGTGTTCGGTTAATGAAACGTCAAAGGAAATGTTAGTCAAAAACAATTCATGATTGAAAATAGCTCTAGCCCTATTTAAGTTCCTCCAAAAGAGAATGACAAAACACTCATACATATTGCCTATGGAGATCAATGATTATTAGTAAAAAGAAAGGAAAACTGACAGCCATTGCTTTCAGTTCCCTCATTGTTAAGGAGATGATCTAGTGAAATCAGAAATATAACCACTAAAGATTTGTTTATTCAGTGAGTAACCGGGCCATATTAGCAAACGGATCCAAAGTTTGACGTCCAATCTGTGCTGAGTCAACTGATCTCAGGCGTGACTTCAGGGGGTGTTAAAACCATTCTTCACATGTCTGTTTTGGAGGAATGGGAAAATTAATCAGGGTTCTTGCATATGACCATCTCCAGCAAGAGCAACCAATTGTCTGCATGAGGTGATATCAAACAGAGATGGAATTGGATTTGCAGTTGAAAAAGATTTTCTGTAAAATATGTTTTGCAAGTGGACACTACAGGCAATATTTGAATATTTGAAGAAAATAAACTGGGATTGTGTAAGGGCTGATTTTATCTCAGCGTGGTTGGATGGGTTTTAAATGAGTTAATATTGTGCCCATGCAGTCTATGAAACATCTAAGGGTAAATTTTAAAAGTCCTTTGGGAATTAGTAGATTTGTGGCTGTTACATGTCAAAATAGTGAAGCAGCAAACACTAAAACAAAAAGGATATAAAAATCAGTCAGCCGTGTTACAAAGGAAAAGTGTAGAAACATGAAAGCTCTGTGGAAGTAAGCGACTTAAAAATATATAAAAATAACCTAGATGTTGGGAGAACTAAATCCAGAGAACTATTCCAAGTTGAAACATAAAGAAAACCATAGGTCTAAAGTGACAAATTTAGGACTGTTGTCAACAATCATGTGGAATTTCTACATTGGAAAATATACGTCTTATATGCAGTATGTTCAAGTACCTTCAAGAGACACACCCATATCATCACTGTATCTTAGCATTTGGCTTGAAGGTATAAAGATCTCATAATCCGTATTACCTCTAATCACTCAACTCATGCCACTCCACTAGAAGCATGCAACTCTGTTTGCAATGAATATCTTAATATTAGCCAAGAAGCATATGTCACACAGTCACAAAGCTGTACAACATGGAAACAGACCCTTCAATCTAACTCGTCCATGCCGACCAGATGTCCTAAATTAATCTAGTCTCATGTGCCAGAATTTGGTCCATTTTCCTCTAAACCCTTCCTTTTAAATGTTGTAATGTACCAGCCCCCACCACTTCCTCTGGCAGCTCATTCCATGCATGCACCACCCTCTGTGTGAAACAGTTGCCCCTTAGGTCCAGTTTAAATCTTTTCCCTCTCACCGTAAACTTATGCCCTCTAAATTAGAACTCCCCCCACCCAGCGGAAAAGACCTTGACTATTGACCCGAACATGCCCCTCATGATTTTATAAAACTCTTATAAAGGTCACCTCTCAGCCTCTGACACTCCAGGGAAAATAGCCCCAGCCTATTCAGCCTTTCCCTGCAGCTCAACCCCTCCAACCCTGGTAACATCCTTGTGAATCTTTTCTGGACCCTTTCAAGTTTCACAACATTCTTCCTTTAGCAGGGACACCAGAACTGAACTCAGTATTCCAAAAGTGGCCCAACCAGTGTTCTGTACAGCCGCAACATGACATCCCAACACCTATACTCAGTGCATTGACCAATAAAGGCGAGCATACCAATTGCCTTCTTCACTATTCTGTCTACTTGCGACTCCACTTTCGAGGAACTATGAACCTGCACTCCAAGGTCTCTTTGTTCAGCAACACTCCCCAGGATCTTACCATTAAATGTATAGGACCTGGCCCGATTTGCCTTTCCAAAATGAAGCACTTCACATTTATCTAAATTAAACTCAGTCTGCCACTCCTTGGCCCATTGGCCCATTTGACCAAGATCCTATTGTACTCAGAAGTAACTTTCTTCGCTGTCCAATACACCTCCAGTTTTGCAAACTTACTAATCATACCTCCTGTGTTCACGTCTAAATCATTTATATAAATGATGAAAAACAGTGGACCCAGCACCTATTCTTGTGGCACACTCCCTGGTCACAGGCCTCCAGTCAGAAAAGCAACTGTCTACTAATGCTTGCTTGTTGTTAATGCTTAATGCTTGTTAGTTGTAATAAATGTTTGTTGAATTCTTCAATACCATGATAACCACATCCAGATTCTTATGTTACATAACATGGAAAATCAGCAAAGACATCCTGTTTGAGGCAAACTCACACCAAAACATAGTAGGAAAAAAAAACAAAGAAATTGTTGAAAAACTTGTAATACTGTTTTACCTACAGAAATGAGCTAAGATAGAATAAGTAACCTTCCTCTTCTATTTTTTGTGTTGGCATCAACACCATTCCACCAATGCTTACGTTTATATACTGCCTTTTAACAACATAGTATCTTTTGAAGTGCAGTAATTGACGATAAGTTTTCAACCATGTCACCATTCTGATGCTTAACAGTTGGGTATAACTAATTAATTTATATTTTATGTGATATTGAAATCAACTACTCCATTCCAACTGCATGTTACAATTACTGGAAAGAATCCAATCTGATCAGAGGTCACAACAGCATGTCGAATTTTGCCTTGACTGAAACATTCATATTTGTCAACATCACTTATATTTGTCTACACAGATTTGATTCAAGTAATTTGTCTCAACAGTCAATTTTATTTTACAATGTTGATTTATTTCTGTTCATTAAATAGCGAGATCTTTGTTCTTAACATCGAGAACAAACTGTCGGGCACCATTTATATAGTTCAAGCAATTTGAAATCAGATAAGCGTGTTTCTAAGAATACCCTGGCAAGTGCAATATAAAGTACTAAAATTCTAACTGTGCTTGGATGGTTCATATTTTACCTTCATGTAACAAGCTACTTTTACTTCGGTCAACAATCCTAATTCAAACAGACTGTTTTGGATATTGCATTCACATAGCTTAATGAAGGTTTGTCATTTCTCAGATACAAATTTCAGTATTACATCTAATTCAACTTAAAATGACAGAATAACTTTTAAACTTAAGCCTGCGGCGGTGTACCACTCTGCCAACCCACGAGCCTTGAAAGGTTACCTCAAGTCTGCTCTAGATGGCTACTTTAGGTCAAGCAAAAGAGGTTGGATGATGGGGCAATTTTTTTCAGGCCTTATTGTATTGTTTTGGAAGATGTTTTTAGAAAGTATTGCAGGAAAAAAAATTGGATTTCAAGATTCTCCTCATCCTGGAAAATGCGCCAAGCCATCCTCCCCCATTGCTGAGCTGTCTGAAAACATCAAAGTTCTATTTCTACCCCACAAACACAACCTCTCTCCTTTAATCCATGGACCAGGGTGCAATTGCAGCTTTTAAAGCTTATTATTTAAGGTGCACATATAAGAGGCTAATTGCAGCCACTCAGAGGGGTTAAGGACAGTGTTCTTCAATTTTGGAAGAGCTTTAACATCAAGAATGCAATTGACATTATTGTGGAGGCCTGGGTAATGTCAGTTAGGACTGCTTACGTGCAGTTTGGTGGAAGCTTCTCCCAGATATTTTTCCAAAATTTTCAAGGCTTTGATCTGTCAGAGGAGCTCCCAAGAATCAAAGAACACAGTGTTGATTTTGCAAAGCAAGTTGGATTTGAAGAGCTGCTCGAGTCCCACTGTGAAGACCTCTCTACAGCTGATCTACAACTTGTCAGAGGGGCAAGTGGAAGCTGGAGATGAAGATGAAGAAGTAGTAGTCCAGGATGCAGCACCACGAGAGCTTTCCACTTCCGTTTTGTCTTCTATCCTGAGTGAAATTGAGAAGCAGTTGCAGCTCTTAGAGGACAATAATTCCAATGCAGAATGCAGTAGGGTAGCAGTTCGTGGAACTAGATCTTATTTGGCACCCTATGAACGGCTTCTTCATGAAAGAAGAAAAAGGGCAAAACAGCAAAAACTGGATGTCTTTTTTAAGCCAACCCCAAGAAACAAACAGTCAGAAGACAATGAACTATAGCCATCCACTACTGGATTAACTATTTCCCCCCCTAATCCTGCAACCATAACTGCACCTGTAGGTAGTGATGTTGATGACAATGACCTTCGGTCCCTGCATTAACAGAGCAACCTCAAAAACTCCTCCTCCATCAAGTCGTCTTGACATTTTTTCAAGGTAACGTGTTAAATTTACTTTTATTTCATTATTAAATATGAATTAAATATTTATTCAATCTGTGTTATCCTTTGTGTTAGGCTTTTGAGTGATTTTTGAGCAATTTTTCCCATAAGCCCCAATATTTCTATAGCACGATGTTGCGCAGGAACACAACTATCGCGCTATAGCAGAACCAACTGGTATATCAAAATTAATTTTGATTTGCTATAAATGAGACAAGAGTTATTTTGTCTTGATACAGGGAGAATAAAACACAATACTATTTAAAGATAGCCATTTATTTTGCAGAAGGTGACTAGACTTTATGTTGTTGCTTGACCAGAAACCCATTACGGTTAAATTTGACTGGCTAGTTTTCTTGTTGAAAAATTAACGGCAAAAACCTGCAAATTCATACCTGACATTAAGAATGGGTTTTGTTGTAGTCAGTTGTCGTAAATAGGCAACTATACAGAGAGATGAGACTGCTATTCATACTTAAAAAAAATTTCTCATACTTGTATTCAATTCCTTCCACTGTCCTATCTCTGTCATCTCCATTAGTCACATGACCCTCCAGGAACAGTTTGTTCCTCCAATTCTGACTTCTTATATATCCTTGATCTCCTTCGCTCTACTACTGACAGCCATGCCTTCAGCTGTCAAAGCCCAACACACTTGAATTCAATCTCAAAATCTCTCTAAGTGAATGCATTCCTAAAACTTCCCACTTTTGCTGAAATTTAGTCACCATCCTAAATGTCTCCTTCTTTTGGCTCAAAGTCAATATTTTTGTCTAATTATTTCTGATTATACTCAAGTGAAATAGCTTAGGATATTGTACTACGTTTAAACATAAACATATTGTGTTCAACAAGTCATTCTTCTGACCCTAACCTCGTGCATTTTGATTGCTCCTAGCATTAATAGCCATGCTTCCAGCTGCCTTGACCCTAAGCTCTAGAATTTCCTTCCAAAAAACTCTCCCCCTCTCTCTTCTGCTTTAAGGTGTTCTTAAAACCTACCTATTGGTCATCTGTCCTGATTTCACTTTCTGTGGCTCAGCACCTAAAATGTCAAAAATCTTTTTGTCAGTATCGCTCATGTTGAACAATTTGAATCGTTTTCCTATTTAAAGGGACAATATAAATTTAAACTGTTGTTGCTGAGTCAAAGATGCTAAAATAAGTGCAAGTTATTACCTATTTGATTAATAATCTAATCATCTAATATTGGAAAGCTATGATAACTAACTATGCCTGCATAAACTTCAACGTTCGAACAAGAATATAAACAAACTAAGACACAGAACTCGTTTATTCCCTATTACATACACCTTTACAGTTAGCAGTGTCCTTGTGGGGTTCTGTAGTATTTTGGCAACATAGTGGTTCACTAGTTTCAGTCTTGCTTCTGAAACAGTTGTTTCATGATTATGCAAATATTGAGCTGTGACATTACTACTTTGTGTTTTGCTCCTGCGGAACACTGCTTGTGTCCAACTTCTAGACTTTAATGGCTGACAGCATGCTATCTTTAATCTGCTAGACAGGACAAAGAACCAGTGTGATATTTGAGGCAAATGTTGATCTTGCAGCATATATAAAGCTGTTAATTTTGATTTGGTAGAGATGCATTTATTTTCTTTAAGAGTTTTTTAAAAAAAATTGTATCTACCCAATTCCTTCTGAGATTTGTTAAAAGTAACGCCCAAAGGTTCTGGTTCTGTTCAACGTTCTCTGTTACTAGCCACTTCAGACAAATATGAAGTGACTTGGAACGGTTATAATTTCAGATAGTGAAGCATCTGGTCTCCTATGTATCATTTACCAAGCTGCCTACAAAATCGTAGACATGAACCCACTTGTTCTACATTTTTTGAATATCCAAACCATAAACCGTGTTTTTAAAGGGAGGACTTTCATCTGAAATACCATAGGTAACTGTCAAACTCCTAAAGCTTTAAAGTGCTACGTCCTTGTTGGTGTACAGGAAATGCATATTGTATCAAACAGCTGTACAGTAATTCTTTACTCAACACAAAGTTGTACCTGTACTTTATGTAAAACAACATTAAGCAAATTAGATTTTCTCATCAAAATGAATGTAACAGCTGTAATTAGATTCTGTAGGACTTTTCACGTCAGAAAAAGGCATTAGGTCATTGGTGCAGACAATCTGTTCAATGTCAGGTCCAGCAAGTGTCAGTGGGATGTCGGATCAGGTCTGGTGAGTTAGGAAGTGGTGTCAATGGTGAATCAGGTTTCAGCTTAATAGTTGTTCAGGATATACAGCCAGATTTCAGTCCTCTAACTTCTCCTGAGTAATTATTGCACTTAACAGAGGTGGAAATTTCTAAAATCTCCCACTCTTGCAGAAGGTTCCCAGTAATTTATCCCAAAGAATTTTACATTTCTTGGGAAATTCCCACAGAGACAACTGCATCAGGATCCCCTGTGTTTACGGAGTTATTTGCAGCTTGGAAAAATAAGTGAAACTAACTAATGTATATGAAACAAAGTTAGTTTTTGCGGATATCGAACCCAGATAAACTGGCACCATTTGTAATGAGTCCAGGAGACCAGCATGGCAACAAATCTGATAGGCCAGGTTGTAGTTTAATGCAGAATGCATAAGAGGAGTGGAAAAGAGAGAAGCAAGGAGACCTCCAGAAGTTAGCTGCATCAATCTTTTTCTCTCCCTTTTCTCTATTAAGGTGTCATTTTCTGTTGGAACAGCAGAAAAAAAAAAAACTATATCTGGAAACACAAAGAAATAACTCAAACTGAAAGACAACTTGAAAGGCCTCAGGTTTAACCAAGCAACCTGTGAACTACAGACTGATCAACACTGTAAAAATAACATCAAAGTACCATTGAAGAAAGATAAAGAGATTGTGTAACCAACCACCTAGTTTTGGTAATTTTGGACAAGTGACACAGAATTGTGTTCCCCTAACTTTTTTTTCTCTTCTTTCACAATATTTGTGCTTTTTTCTTTGTGTGTCTGTGTGCACATTCTTTTAAAATTCATTAAACGGGATGAGGGCATTGCTGGCTAGACAGCATTTATTGCCCATCCCTAATTGCTCAGATGGCAATTCAGAGTCAACCACATTGTTGTGGGTCTGGAGTCGCATGTAGGCCAGACCAGGTAAGGATGGTAGTTTGAGATAACAAGGTGTAGAGCTGGATGGACACAGCAGGCCAACCAGCATCAGAGGAGCAGGAAAGCTGACGTTTCAGGCCTAGACCCTTCTTCAGAAAGGATGGTTGTTTCCTTCCCTGAAGTGCATATTGAACCAGATGGGTTTTTTTTTGCCAACAATCTACAATGGATTCAAGGTCATCATTAGATTCTTAATTCCAGATTATTTTTTATTGAATTCAAATTCCACCATCTGCTATGGTGTGATTCAAACCCAGGTCCCCAGACCGTTATCTGGGTCACTGGATTAACAGTTTAGCAATAATACCATTAGGCCATTGCCTCCCCATGATCTCAATGTCAGAGATTTGTAAAGGGTAAAGTCTAAGCTAAATAAACTAAAAGTCCGAGATAAAACGTTGTGGAGCTGGATGAACACAGCAGGCCGAGCAGCATCAGAGGACCAGGAAAGCTGATGTTTCGGGTAGAGACCCTTCTTCAGATAGTTCCTACTATCTCCTAAACTAAAAGTCCTGTTCTTTCACTGTTCTTACCAAAATTAAGAATGTTACAATAAAGTTATTATTTATGTTTACTGAAGAAATCGGTATGGTTTGCTTTTATCCTAGGTAGCAGTAAATCAGACACAAAGTGGGATTTGTGGTAGTTTCACTGAATCTTCACATTTGTCGTGATTCCAGGTATAGTGGGGCTTGATTGCCAGTGCACTACCTCAAAGGGTTTTGACAGTTAAAAGTATTGTACATTTCCAAACTCCCATATTTGCAAATAAATACACTAACTCTTTCAATTTATAGCTTCCCAACCTTCCCGCTTTTTGATTCCCTCTTTGACCCACTTGCTTGCCACTTCCTTCCTGACCCTCCTACTTACTGTTTCTGTCCTTAATGCTCCAACTCATACTACTATTATTGAGAATGTATTCTTACAATAAGTGGCATAACTGGTTATCATCTAAGCTGCAGGATTAACCTATACCCTCTTTTATTGCAAACACACACACACACATTACAAGATGACATAGCTCTGCTCAGTATAATGGATGGGGCAAAATACATAAGTAAGAACAACATCATTGTAGAACTAGGGTTTGAGTGCAGAAGATAGAATGAGTTGACTTTTCATAATTACTTTCATTTTCTTAGTGATGAAATCTGGTTGTTGTTTGTAAAGCAATAAACGACACTCAGTTTGGGTAGAAGATCAGTCACGCCCAGGTCTTTGGATTAAGTCAAGTGCACAGCTTTCAGAGTTTATTGCTGGAACTTTCTCTGATTTCCAAAAAAAAAACACTTTACTGAGATAGATGTTCAGTTGGTCCTCTTTAAGGGCTACAACAGAATTTAGTTTAGTTAGAGATAAAAGAATAAATTGGTACTTGTTACTTATAAAGTGAATATCCGTGATTTTCTTTCATTTAACCACTCTTTTTATTAACAGATTATAAAGGTGAGGCGAAGTGAGATGAGCTTCTTTGGGTGTTTCAGGTTTAATTATTAGAAGGGAAACTCTACTCCCGCCATAACAGATTTGGGGCTTGTGTTTCGATTTAATTAGCAGAGGGGTTCAAACTCCTCTTCATAACATATTCTATTAGCTTTCCTAATTACTTGTATCACCTGCATTCACGTACATTCTGATGCATCTCTGAGCTCTGTAATCTCTCATAATTCAGGTAATTTTTAAACAAATTCTTCTGGCCAAAATCAACAATTTCACATTATCCCATATTGGTAGGTGAATCACTTCACCCATTTGACACCTTACCTATCTCACTCACATTAAAAACTCTTTCATAGTAGTGACAAAGTGTCTGGCTGTGCTGCTGGACATTTAGATCTCAGAAAATGGCACACTGACTACTGCATAAGGGGCATTGTTTCCACAAAGATCTTCTGCACTGTTGAATATTGTGGATTCCTAGAAGGGTTCATAACAGGAGGCCCCTCACCAAGAATCTCCAGTACAGAGGACATCTAAAGGAGAGTGGGTAATTTGTTAATCCAATCAGAGTCTGGTTGGAATATCAGGCCAATATCAGACCAATAATATTTAACACAAAATACTGCCCCTCAGAGATGGTCCCAATAATTCTTAAAAAGGAACAATATTATTCAGATCATCTTCAATCTATTTTAAAATCAGTAGATACATTAATATTCAAAGGAAGAGGAAGAGGAAAACAAAACACTGAAATTTTAGCTGGAAGTGAAAGACAAAACAACATGCAAGCAATCAATTATAATCAGCCGTGATCTCCAACTCTGTTCCAACAAAGCTCTACAGAAGGTTGAGGAACAGCACCTCGATCTTTTGCTTCGGCACTTCATGAGCTTCAAGGCTCAGAGTTCAACAATTTTGGATTAGAATCGCTACCTTATTTTTTGGATAGCGACTTTTAGTAATGATTCTGTTGTTCACTCCCCAGGACTCCTATTTTTGTTTCTCGTTACAATATTATCCACTTGTGCCTCCCAGCATTCTTCCTTTGTCATTTCATCAGTCTTGCCATCTACCCGAATGCAGACTCACTTTTTTTTTCAAATCCCTTCCCTTCTATTCCTGCCTTTCCACTGCTTGAAACTGGTTAGATATTTGATTTTCTCCAGTTCTGGTGAAAAGTCATTTATCTGAAACATTAACTGTCTCTCTCCTTAAAGATACTAACTTTTCACAGCAGTTTCTGATCTTGCTTTAGAGTCAGAGTGTCTGCAGGACTTTGTTTTTCAGCGATGAAGAAGTGTGGTACGGACAATGTGGTGATCATTACTTCTGGTTTGAAAGTACAACTGGTTTTATATAAAACATAGCTGCTAGCCAAGTAAGTTTTCCAAGATAACGTCATTTAAAACCATTGATGTTCAGATTTAGATGCGATTGCTCTAACCGATTTTGTATTTTTCACACAACATTTCTCTCTTTTTCTCTCTCTCTCTCTCTCTCCATCCTCCTTTCTGGAAGCTTTAACATCTTGCTGAGGTAGTGTCATACAGGAGTCAACCACCCATGATATGTCATCTCTGGATTAAATTCCAAGAACAAAATCTAATTCTGACCCCCAACTTAATCCTATCATGATAGCTATTTGCAGTTGTCGTTCAACCTAATTTTATCTTCCTTAATGAAGTGATATTAAAGATCACTTTTAATGTCTTCACCACTGGTACCAGCTAACAAAATAATCAAACTGGGGATTTTCATTCCACTAGTTGCCACTTGCCTAGTTGAAAATATGCGTGTTGAACAACTCAGTAATATAGTGAGGAATCAAGAAGAGGTGCTAAAAAGGCTGGCGTCTATAGATGCGAGGCTGGAAAAGCACAGCAAGTCAGACAGCATCCGAGACGCAGGTAAGTCAACATTTCAGGCCGAAACCCTTTGTCAGGACTGCTAAAAAGGCTAGCAGCATTCCAGATAGAGAAGTTGCCAGCCTCAAATGGGATGCATCCTAGATTGCTGAGAGGTGTAAAGGAGCAAATTGTGCTGTCGTTGTTCGAATCTCCGAACACAGAATTAGTCCCAGGAGACTGGAGGTTTGCAAATGTGACACTGTTGTTTAAGAAAGGGGCAATGGACAACCATAGAAACTACAGACCTATCAGCTTGATGTCAATGTGGGAAAACTGATGGAGTCCATAATATGGGATAACATAAACATACATGGAGAAAAATAAGTTGATGCTAGTCAATATGGTATTGTCAAGGACAGGTCATGTCCAACAAATTGAATCCAGTTCTTTGGCGAGGTGATACAGGTAGTGGGTGAGGGTAGTGCTCTGGATGCTGTATATTAGGACTTTCAGAAAGCATTTGACATGGTGTCACATGGCAGGTTGGTTGGCAAATTGAAAATGTTTGTGTTTGATAGGTCCTTTGCAGCATAAATTAGAAGTTGGCTAAAAAAAAGGAAACAGAGGGTAGGTACAGATGGGCATTTCTTAGATTGGAGGGAAGTTGATAGTGGTGCTCTGCAGGGATCAGTGTTGGAACCCCTGCTTTTTCTGATTTGCATGAACGATTTGGTGATGGGTGTTGAGGGCAAAATCTCTAAATTTGCAGATGATACTAAGTGAGGGAGAATAGTGAATCGTGAGGATGATACTGAGTGACTTCAAGAATTAGAATCAGAATTAGAATCCCTACAGTGTGGAAACAGGCCCTTCGGCCCAACAAGTCCACACCGAACCTCAGAGCATCCCACCCAGACATATCCCCTACAACCCACCTAATCTACACCTCCCTGAACTCTATGGGCAATTTAGCATGGCCAATCAACCTAACCTGCACATCTTTGGACTGTGGGGGAAACTGGAGCACCCGGAGGAAACCCACGCAGACACGGGGAGAATGTGCAAACTCCACACAGACAGTCGCCCGAGGCTGGAATCGAACCCGGGTCTCTAGTGCTGTGAGGCAGCAGTGCGAACCATTGTGCCACCGTGCCACCCAGAGGGGCATTAACAAGTTGGCCAAATGAGCAGACACCTGCAAGACGAATTTCAATGCCAACAAATGTAAGGAAAAGCATTTTGGAAGAAGAAGCAAGGAGATAAAATAAAGTCTCAGTGGTACACTTGAGGGGGAGTACGGGAGCAGAGGGACATTAGGATTCACGTGCATAATTTTATGAAGATGGCCATACAAATTGAAAAGTTGTTAGGAAGGGTTATAGGATCCTTGGGTTTATAAATATAAGCAGAGAGTACAAAAGGACGGAAGTGATGCTACACCTTTACAAATCACTGGTCAGGCCATATTTAGTGCTGTGGTCAGTTCTTGGTACCTTGTCGAGGGAAGGATGTTAATGCCCTGGGGAGAATGCAAAGGAGATTTACTAGAATGATTCCAGGAATGAGGAATTTTAGATACAAGGTAAGATTTGAGAAATTGGGCTTATTCTCTTTGGAGCAGAGAAGATTAACAGGTGACCTTATTGAGGTGTTCAAAATTATGAGCAATTTTGACAGGATAAAGGATATTCTGTTTTCATAAGTTGGTATGTCATTAACTAGAGGTCACAATTTCAAGACTGTGATTTTTTACTCGGTTGTTTGGATTTGGAATGCGCTGCCTAGGTGAGTGGTGGAGGCAGATTTCACAGTCCTAGAGATAAACAGATCCTTCAGTCCAACTTGTCCATGCCGACCAGATATCCTATATAAATCTAGTCCCACTTGCCAACATTTGGCTGATATCCCTCTAAACCCTTCCTATTCATATACACATCCAGATGCCTTTCAACTGTTGTAATTGTACCAGCCTCCACCACTTCCTCTGGCAGTTCATTCCATACATGCGCCATCCACTGCTTGAAAAAGCTGCCCCTTAAGTGCTGTTTAAATCTTTTCCCTCTCACCTTAAACCTATGCCCTCTCGTTTTGGACTGCCCCATCCTGAGGAAAAGACCTTGACGATTCACCCGAAACATGCTCGTCATGATTTTATAAACCTCTACAAGATCAACCCATTAGCTTCCAACACTCCAGGGAAAATAACCCAGCCTATTCAGCCTCTCTCTATAGCTCAAACTGTCCCATCCTGGCAACATCCTCTTAAGTCTTTTCTGAACCCTTTCAAGTTCCACAACATCTTTCCTACAGCAGGGAGACCAGAATTGAACACAATATTCCAAAGGTGGCTTAACCAATGTCCTGTACAGCCCCAACATAACCTCCCCACTCCTATACTCAATGCACTGAACAGTAAAGGCAAGCATACAAAACATCTTCTTCACTATCTTATCTACCTGCGATTCCACTTTCAAGGAACTATGAACCTGCACTCCATGGTCTCTTTGTTCAGCAACACTCCCCAGGACTTTACCTTTAAGTATACAAGTCCTGTCCCGATTTACTTTTCCAAAATGCAGCACCTCACATTTATCTAAATTAAACTCCATCTGCCACTCTTTGGCCCATTGGCCCATCTGATCAAGGTCCCGTTGTACTCTGAGGTAACCTTCTTCACCGTCCACGACACCTCCAATTTTAGTGTCAACTGCAAACTTACTAACCATACCTCCTACGTTCACATCCAAATAATTTATATAAATGACAAAAAGCAGTGGACTCAGCACTGATCTTTGTGGCACAGGTCTCCAAAAGCAACCCTCCACCACCATCTTCTGTCTTCTACCTTTGAGCCAGTTTTGTATCCAAATGGCTACTTTTCCCTATATTCTATGTGATGTAACCTTGTTAACCAGTCTACATGAGGAACATTGTTGAACACCTTACTAAAGTCCACGTAGATCACATCCAACGCTCTGTCCCCCATCAATCCTCTGAGTTTTTTGAAGTATCAATCAAGTTACAGACACAATTTCCCACACACGAAACCATGTTGTCTATCCCTAAGCAGTCCTTGCCTTTCCAAATATTTCTAAGTATTATGGATACATGTTTGAAAGTTGAAGAATTTAGAGGGCTATGGAGATGGGGCTGGAGAATGAGACTAGCTGGGTAACTCTCTCAGGAGCTGGTACAGACACGATGGGTCAAACAGTCTCCTTCTGTACTGTAAATTCTATGATTTTATAAAGCTTAAATAGACAAACACACTAGTTCAAACAGCCACAGGATCAAAAGGGCTGGGCATTCTGTGCAGATTTTTTTTTAAACAATATTGCTATTTAAATGTCACATAATTGATCTCTAAACCTAATCTAACCTGTCTCCCTTGGTGCATGCGCTGATTCTTAATCATTTTTCATCTGTCATTTTTCAACCTGTATTCCAGTTTCTGAAAAACGTTATTAGCGTTGGTGCTTTGGGAGAAGAAATTAATTCAATGTCCTTCCAAACTGGGTCAAGAGAAAGGGAGGAAAAGAAGAACAACAAAGTATTTTTAAAAATAGCACTTTTGAATATTCCGGGTCACAACTCATCCAGACTATTGCTGCTGTGTCCCCATGAAGTCAGAAGTCACATGACCCCACTCCCAGACTCTAACTCAAAGTGGTCATAGAATGCTATAGCATAGAAACAGGCCTTTTGGCACACCATGTCTATACTGACCACCAAACACCAAACTACACAAATCCCATTTACCTTGCACCTGGTCCACAACCCACAATGCCCTGGCATCTCCTCCAGATGCTTGTTAAATATTGCAAGAGTATCTGTCTTAAAGAGACAGTTTGGGGCGGTGGCAGAACATGGTGCAGCATGAAAGCAGTGTTCACAGTCATCAGGAAATGTGTATTATGCAAAATTAATATTCACAATTACATAAAAGATACCAGAGCTGCAATACTTTGATAGCCCCTTGCTCCTATGAGCAGACCTTAACACTATAACATAACATCTAGTACAGTCTAGCCGGTTTGCCAGAGACCAAATGGAACTAGGGAGCAGGTGATGGTCATGCATTAAGTAAGGGATAATTGGAGAGTACTTCACTAGGTATATATATGGGGGACAACAGGGGCTCAGTGGTAATTTCCCTACCTCTGTGACAGAAGGTTCAGGTTCTAGTCCCACATACTACACAGACGTGCTATTACATGACTTAACAGGTCGATTTTAAAAATTTATGAGGGAAACAGGTAATCAGAGGTGTTGGACTTTGTAGTTTGTTAACTAAAAATATATCCCTGACTAGAAAAGTATGAGACTGCATTGTCTAATCAGTTTTTAATCTGATATTTATCATAATTTAATGGATACCATGTCTGGCTATCCTATACATCTTACAACTGACTTCCCCTTACAAAAATTTTACCAGATAGTTTGCTTCAACTCGAAATCAATAAAAATAAAGTGGAAGCTTAGTTAGCTATATTAATCCAGATCACCCAGACCACACTGGGAAAGTTGCTCAGTGGTTGTGACACATAGTTTGAAACAAAATATCCTTTAATGCGCAATGTTAACAAGAATTTTTGTATGACTGTATAACATCTAATATATAAAAGATCCAAAGGTACAATTAATTATGAAATGTTGAAACATTTACAGCAATTGAACCATGTTTATATAATATGCAAAATAAGTGCTCTGTTGCATGCAAATACCTTTGAGGGAACCCAAAGCTAAGGTGAGGTTACACAAGTAAGCATAGGCTGGCTTTTAAAAACATCTCTAAAATATTTTTAAAAATGGACCGCAAGTACTAAAAATCAACTGCAAATAATTAAATGCAGACAAAAAGCATACTGAAACTGAAGCCCAGCAAACACATGTTTCATATGCTCACACAAACACTGGCTTCAGAAGAAACATTGTTCCCAGCACTGACACGAATGTTCAGATAATTGAAAGTAGTAATTTCAGTAAATTGTTAAATATTTTACATGCCAACTAGTGTTATGTTCAGCTGGATCAGGAACAAGAATATCAGGAGCTACAAAAAAAAACATAATTCAAGGAAATTGTAGACTCTAAGTAGAGGTTGTATTTCTTTGAGAAGTTGTGGGATCCACTTCTCAATGATTCAGTGGTGGTCACACTGTTTATTTCAGCTAATTAATAAATTATAACACTGGAGAGCCAACTTTGCAAGTCTGGCAAATCTGTGATTGTACACAGCTGTGGCATGGGTTGTGCTGAACTTTGAGATTATTGGCTTTGCCTTTTCATTTGAACATGGCTCTTAGCAAAGTGGAAAAAAGATGTTCAAGGAGTCAAGCTTAAAATATGGCTGGTTGCCAATTGAAAAACTAGGTCAACTAAGCTGCATTTATGAAGGCAAATCCTTATCCTTAAAGAGTAAATAGCCTTTTCACCAGAAAACAACATTCAAACTGAAATACAATGATCTAAGTAGTTATATGGGCATAACCACTTCTTTCTCTGAAAATCCTTTTTACCTCTGCTGCATCAAGTACACTACAGGAGGGTGGTTCAGCTGGACTCCAACAACAGAGAACACTATTGGGGAGGCATGAGCTTTAAACATAGTCTTGGTTAAAGAATTGGCAGGCTAGAGGAACAAACAAAGGAATCTGAGAAAGGGATGTCTCAGTAAAGATAGAGAACAAAGGGGGTCATATTGCAATAACGTGTAGCAGGAATAAGTTTGCAGAGTAAATATTTAACCCATTACTTGACCAGAATTGGAAAACCAAGGGATAAGGTCATGTGGGCCTGAGAACAGTAACAGAGGTGCAGCAGCAAGAGACAGGAAAGTTATAAGAAGAAAATTCCTAATAATAGTTTTCAATCGAACACTCTGGAGTTAAAGGACCATTAGGTGACTGGCACATTTTTGTCTGGATCAGGGAAAAGTTTTGTTTTATTTATGCTAAGTTTGGATTGTAGTCTGAGAAATGGAATCATAGCAGAGCACTTCGGTCTCATTAAATGCATGTCCTATGCAGTAAAAATTCCTGGTAAACCCCATACTTAGGTGGTGTCATTAGCTGGAAGAGCTTGACTCCTGGTTTTGAGCTTAATCAGCACTGTTCAAAGGGTAGTGGAGGCAGACACCCTTATTGCCTTTAAAAGCTACGACCTAAAAGTTGGAAAAAGTGTTCAGGCTGGAAAGCTCCTTGTCAGCTTGTGTGGACATGATAGGCCAAATGTCCTCCTTCTTTGCCACAGATTTCCATGAATCACATTCCTGTAAACTTTACAGTTAAATCTTCTTCCACCCTATCCACCTGTGACGCCATTTTCAACAAACTATGTTCTTGTACTCCTTGGTCCCTCCGTTCCACAACACTCCATAGGATCTTACCATTGTCCTACCTTGGTGTGACTTTCCAAAGTGCAACACGTCACACTTATCTGTACTGAATTGCATTTGCCAATCCCCAGCCCACTTCCCCATCTGATCTAGATCCCGCTGTAATTTTTGATAACCTTTCTCTCTATCAGCGATACCTTCTAATTTTGTCTCATTCGCAGACTCACTAATCACGCCTTTTACATTGTTATTTATGATTTACATAAATGATCTGGATGTCAAAGGTCCAGCACCAACCCTTACGGCACACCACTAGTCACAGGCCTCCAGTCTGAGAATCAACCTTCAACCATAACCCCGCTTCCTAACATTCAGCCAATTTTGAATCCAATTAGCTAGGTCCCCCTGGATCCCATGCAACCTAACCTTTATGACTAACCTGCATCGCGGGACCTTGTCAAAGGTCTTACTAAAGTCCATATAGACAACATCCACTGCCTACCCTCATCCATCCTCTTGGTTACCTCTTGGAAAAACTCTAGAAGGTTTGTCAGACATGATGTCCTGCGCACAAATCCATGCTGACTATCCCTAATGAGACCTTGACTGTCCAGATATTGGTTGATCCTGTCCCTGAGTATCCTCTCCAAAAACTTACCTACCACTGATGTCAGGCTCACTGGCTTGTAGTTCCCTGTCTTTGCTACTTTTCTTAAATAATGGAACAACATTAGCCATCCTCCAGTCTTCCAGAACTTCACTAGGGGCTAAAGATGAAGCAAAAAGCTCTGCAAGGGCCTCTGCAAATTCTTCCGTAACCTCCCACAATGTCCGAGGATGGACTTGATCAGGCCCAGGGGATTTATCCACATTAATATGCCTAAGGGCTCCAAACACCTCCCCTCTGGTGATATGTATGCAGTCTAAAACATCCCCACTTGTTTCCCTTATTTCCCTAGTATCCATGATTCTCTCCTCAGGAAATATTGAGGAGAAATGCTCATTAAAAATCTCCCAATGTCCTAATCATCTGTAAGACTATGTTTGCCAACTCTTCAAAATTGCTCATCCCTCAGCTAATGAGGATGAAACTCAAAAACATTTTTCTTCTCAAACCAACTATTCTAATGTGCAGCCTGGCCGAGCTCCCCTCTTCCACTCTCCATAAATTTAAGTTCACTCAAAACTCTGCATCTCAAATCGCACTATGTCTTATTCTTTGCTTGCTGACCTTCAACGACCCCTTAATTAACACATCAATTTTAACATTTTTGTTCTTGCTTTCAAATCTCTCCTGGGTTTTATCACTTCTCGTCTCTGTGATCACTTCCATACATATACCTTAAGAAATTCACCCTCTTCCTATCTTGGTTGCTTGCTCATTCCCACTTTAAACAGCACCACCTGTCAACTAGGTTTTCAACTGGCATGCCTCAAAACTCTACAGTTTCCTCCTTAAAGCTTCCTGTGTTCTTCTTTAAGATTCCTCAAGACTTATCACCTTATCATTTTTAGTGTAAAGTTTTGTTTGATAACATTCCTGGGGAGCACATTTGATGTTTTGCTTATTAAGAGCGGTACTTCGATGCAAATGATTATGTTGTTGCATTAAACTTCAGGCAGTTTCTTCAAACTAGAAAATTAAGATTCAGGATTATTTCAGGGAAACTTGAAGGACCTTTGATATCACTCAGCAATCACCTTCCTGTCTTTTGCATCCTCAAAATATTCTTGTAATTTGCTTCTTCTTAAGTTGTCTCAAAAACAATGCCTGATGTATTCATGTTTTTGAAAGTTTCATCTTGTGCGATGCATTCTAATGAGCTTCTGTCTTCCTTGGGCCTCCGCTATGGACCCAAAACCAAAATGCTGGCGGAGAATGACAACTTATGGCAGGTTGCCTCCCTGCATCCAGCACTAGTTCTGCTCAGTAAAATCACAGTACGGTTATTCAGTGAGAATGAGGAAAGTACTTTGGAAGAAGCACTAGGTTATAGGTGGGAAGGAGCAAACGGACGAGGCCAGAGAGAAAACTGTAAAGCTTGACATTAGCCCACTTCATGGGCTTGATCTTCTAATGGGTCTATCACGAGACATAGAGAAAGATTTCAAAGAGCAAAGGGACAACTTTTGTGTAATCCATTCAACAATACTGGGCAGCAGGTTACCTCAGATCACTGTATGCTGGTGAGATTTGTTTTTTTCACAAATACAGAAAGCTATGAAGGAAGTAATGTCTTCAAAGGCAACTTATGGTTAGTCCAAAGCAATGAGGGAGCAGGCACAAATATGACTCTTTCACTAGTATGAGCAATGGTGCAATGAAAACTTTGAGCACTCTGTTACGTAACATTGTCACTGCTGCTTTGGACTAATTTTGATTGCGATGTGTATATGACATCCTCATCGCATGAACGAAAAAGTAATATGTTAAAACTGAAAGCAAAAGTCTGCATCTTGCTAGATCAGCGTTAATTGTTTATGTAGTGCCTACTGATATGAATAGAGGAAGAAACAGAATAATACTAGCACTTATATTACACCCTTCATAACCACAAGCATGCTTCCGAACTGTCATAGAGTTATTAAACCTTTACAGCTTGTAAACAGGGCCTTCGGTCCAACTCGTCCATGCAGACCAGATATCCTAAATTAATCTAGTCCCATTTAGTAGCATTTGGCTCATTTCCCACTATACCCTTCCTACTCATATACCATTCTAACAAACTCCAATGACCAAAGATACTTGATACTAGACAGCAAAGGCAGCAGCTGTGCAGGTTACTGGTGGGTCAAACTGCAGTGTAGGTTTCTTTCTCAGTTTGAATCACTGCCCATATGATCATGGTCTTTGTCTCTCTTCCTTCTTTTTAAAGTGAGGTTGTTTTGATTTTGTTTTCCTCCCAAAGTTCTAAAACAATCTAATAGCTTAAAGAACAGTAATTACTGCTCCTAGAATTCGAGGAAATCAGTGCCAACACTGAAAATACCTCAAAGAGGGAGCAGCTCTTACAGCCATATTTTTTTTCCCATCCTCCAACTGTGTCAAGACTGATATAATGATAGGTGGATGATTGACATGGCTAAGAGGAACCTGTTGCCTATATTAGTACTTTGCACTGGTCTCCTGATTCCCATGTTACTGAACCAGCTACTCCTCAGTCCTCATTGCGCTTGCTGTGCAGCAGGGGTGGTGACTAAACATGATCCATCTTTTTACTCTATATTCAAAGTAGATAGCTATAGATTTGGAAGTTTACAGATGGATGCTGTGTATCAAAATTTTTATCATACGCATGGGCTATGAGCAAAGAGAAAAGACCTACACAGAAAAGAGCATGAAAATATTTATATGTAATTACAGAAAATGTTGCAAATACTCAGCAGGCCTGGGAACAACTATGCAGTAAGAATGAGAGATAATAACGATGGATGTTGATCATTGAAACCCTGAGAAATATTAGGCAAAGAAAGAAATGACTATAATAGACAACAAAATATTAAATCCAGATTGTCACCACTCTAGTTGTTGTGGTGCACAATATTGCAAAATGAGTCACTTAGGACCTCATCTGCATATGATTATGAGACTCAGACATGTCTAGGCTTCAGCCTCAAAATATGCACCAAAATCCCAAGCACAAAATTAGGGGCAATGTGCACATTTGAGATATGTGTCAGATTCTGTTTGCTCACATGCGAAATGTGAGGCCCTGTAGGCAAAAGCAGCTTCACAACATTAGAACAATGTGACATAAGGTCTTTAACTAAATAGATAATTTAAGCATTGTTTTTGGTTTAGGTTTCTGTTTAATTTAGTTGGGATTGAATTGCATAGAAGTGCCCTGCAAACAAATTACAGACATTATTTTTCAGACTTTGGAGTGGAGTTAGTTCCACCATTGATTTAAGATACGTGCAGTGTCTTTTTTTGAAGAAAATGTTGTGACTAAGACAACATTTTATAACTGACCCTAACAAGTTAAATAGGATATAAGATTAATATGAATATACGTATGTTCTCCCTGAGAAGTAATGAGAAAACATTTCAAGCTTGTTCAAATACTGCTGACAAAATGGCTTTAGGATTACCCACTGTGAACAATCCAGTTGGACCTTCTTTTGCTGCATTTTCTTTTGTATCACTATTTTCATTTGGTTCCATTACACACTTGCAATTAAATTTTCTCTTTTTGCATCTGAATAGTTCAATTTTAAACCAGTCAACTGATTTTCTTTTTCATTCACAAACTGAGGAGTCAGACTATTAAAGAGAGACAGAACTGTGAAGCAGTCACAGCAGGAACCAAGGGAAAGGATGGGAATAGGTGGAAAATATGACTGATGACTAAAAATCTAAAGTATACTGGATGATGTCAACTTGAAAACATTTCCGAAATTAAACACCAATGATATTATGTAAATTACGCAAAAACAGATGTAGTCAAACACTGATTTTCAGGAATTGATATTTAATAATACCATGTTTAGTGAACTTTCCTTATTGCATACATCTTTTCAGGTCTCCCAGCTGCTATGTACCTGTTCCCTTCAGATATTTATTTTAAATTCTGTTTGCTATTCGCAGCTGGTTTGTTGCAGTCAATTTTGTGTCAGTTCAATTGGTTTACAATAATGTGTGACACCAACAGTGTGGATACAATTTCCGTGCTGGCTGAGTTCATCAAGACAGCCCCAGCTTCTCAATCTCACTACTGGGGACCATCTGGTTAGGTTTGCCAAATGTTGACTATCTCTAATGAAAGAGCAGCCTATCGTTGTCTAGGATGATATTTTGATTTACTTCCCGTGATTGCATAAAAATGGATTTTAATCAGTTAAATTGTAGCAATTGGTACCAAGATAAAAACCTCCCACAACAATGACAGGGTCCAACTTGTCGTCAATTTCCATCTCACCAGACTCCACATCCAAAGGATAAAGCTGCCATTTTAGCCACATCAAGCGGGGTGGCGCTGCCAGACACATTCTCCTCCCCTCACCAATGTTCGCAGGGTCTGTTCCGTCCAGGCATTCCTGGTTCATTCCTCCACTCCCAACACCATCCCATGCAATAGTGGAAGTTACAACACCTGCCAGATTAACTCCTCTCTCCGGACTCTAAACATTAACTGTCTTTCTCTTCTCAATGCTGCCAGATCTTGAGAGTTTCTCCATCACATTGTTTTTGGTTCCGATATTGTGACAGCATACTGACTATTTGGGAACTGTACACATGTAGTTTCAAAGCTCAGCAGGTGGTTTAGTAGGACTTCAATGTTAAGCTTATCAACAGTTGAAATGTTCATTCGATTTGCTTGTTCTTTTACTGCTAAGTCTTGTGCCACAGGTGCTGCAGAAATCTGTGAAAATTCTGCAGACCTGCCTATTTCACTGGGCATTGAATTGACCTCTCTTTATAGTATCGCCTAAATCCAGTATGACAGATCCGTCAGTCTACTTAGTCTGAATCTACCATTAAATAATTAAGCTCCCATTCTAATAATGTACAGTGCTTACTAATTGATATTTCCAAACACTGCAAAGATCAAGAATGTGGAGGCAGAAACAAACTTGCCCTAAACCTTTTCTAGTCAATGCGATTTTCAGCACTGGCACCTGCTTTTTTAAACTCTAAACTTATGAAACATCTGCACAAGGGAACATTTCACTTCCTCCGGATGCATTATTTTTAAAGTATTCTGTCCACACAGAACACTATATGGATCAAGAAACATGATTTTGTTTTGCATACGGAGTGTGGTTTCCTTTAACTCAAAATTTTAGTTTAGTTTAATTTTAATAACTTTTTGGGTCAAGTTGTATGATGAGATTTAAATTGGGATCAGTTCCTATTTAAAAATTCAGCAGTTTTACAAGGAGATCACTTTGTCTGTGGAATTGCTGAAGGTAAGTCAAGAAGTCACGATAAATTAGGGATGGGCAATAAATGCTGGCCCAGCCAGTGATACCCTCATCCCATGAATGAATTTTAAAAAATTACTCTTTCCAAATTATAACATACAAATACTTGTTAAAAAATGACCAGTATAAAATTAGTAATTAGTGATGAAACTAGTACAATTAAACTTTGGGGAAAGGGTATTACAAAAGGGAAAAAACCTAGGGCAATAACAAGCAAATATTTTTTCTTAATACGTAAACATATTAATACAAAGAATAGTCCAGCATACTTATGACCTGCCTCTGTGAACTACATCTGTGGTGACCTTGGTAATATTCTTTATTGTAAATTATTGTCTTATTTTAAATTGTTGTAAAATAAGCTGGAGCGCTACTTACAATAAAAGTTTAAACCTAAATACTGTTAGTAAAACCCGAAGGTCCTTCTCTTTAGCAATGCCAGTGACTGAAAGTCCACAGCTTCTAATTTATGGTAAATGAGAGAAAATAAATGTCTGCCTCCCCATGAGCGAACAATGAGCACAATTTTTCAGACTGCTTCACTGTGACTTAAAATTTTGGAAAATCGCATTATTATCTTATAGTGCAAATCACCCAAAGTCAGAGTAGCTGCCATAATGCACACCAATGTAACTGAAATTACAGCATGCCAACAGTGATAGTAAGTGCAAAGTACAAGCGCGAAAGGAAGGAAAATGAATTGAAGGTGCTTGTGAGAGCACGTGGAGGGGATGCCTTCACTCAATTTCTCCTGTGTAACCATCCCAGTTGTTATGACTACCCCAAGGGCCAGAGTATGGGAACTTCTGTTCTAATAGAAGTCTTGTGGCATGGCTCATTTCAACCCTGGAGATATGTTATTTCACAATACAGGTATCATGCCAGGTGTGCACAATGTATGCCTGCAGGAAATCAATCTCCATTATTCCAGGTGTTGTCAGAAAAATTAAAGATTTCACCAAAGTTCACAAAATTCCTCAATTTGACTGTCTTGTTAGACCCAACTTAACACATAGTACAGACTAGATTTCTGTACTTAACAAGAACTAATATATATTATAAATGAATAGATTCTAGCTACAAGTAGACATCTATGAACCATCAACATGTAACATTACCTGTTGAAACTCCATCAAAATTTCTCCTACACATAAATACACACACATACATACAGGAAAAAAAAGGTGCTATGCATGGAGGGGGAAAACCTAGGAAGGCAGTTCAATGGTTCCTGTCTGCATGGTTAATTGAGATGATCTGTTTGCTGGTCAGGACTGTATTTTTGATTGTGGATTGAAAGGGGAAAATGATTATTTTAAAAACCAAGCATTTTGGAAGGGATTACTGCACTTTTTAAAAAGTAAGCCACCAACAAATATTATAAGTGGTGTTTACACTGTTGGGGTTTGTTCCATTAGCGGGGAAGACATGTTGCAAAAACCAGCGTAGAAAGTGTGTACGAAGTGAGATTTAGCTGGCAAGGAGCTGACTGGTCTGAGGAGTAGTGATCAACTGTTATTGACAAAGGGCTTCTGCCTGTCAACAACTGTGTGATTGGCTTCTAAGCAGCTGAACTGCTTGTGGGTGTGAACATTAAGGATAGAAGCTTTTGCACCTCTGAGAAGGTAGGTAGTGTCTCTCTTTCATTAAAAAAAGTTATTTTCCCTCATCAGTTACTGTAAGCTGTCACTTTTAACCAGTAATTAAGCATCTTTGCAATTTGTGAACTGGATGCTATGTGCCTCCGGGAAGAGAGCGAAAAGTTACCAGAGGAGAGATTGATGAACAATTAAAAAAAAATATTATGACAGGATGAGGGCATCACTGGCTGAGCCAACTTTTATTGCCTATCCCTAATTGCTTAGAGAGAGTACTTAAGAGTCAACCAAATTCCCGCTGGTCCACATCACATGTAGTCCAGACCAGGAAGGAAATCTGCCATCTAAAAGACATTACTCAACTAGGTGTTTTTTTTTGACAATTGATAACAGTTTCATGGGAAATTAAGTCCAATGATGACACATCTGTCTCTGCTATGCCTGTCAATCATCTGCAAGGCACAAGTCAGGAACATGAAAAAAAGTCTTCATTTAGCTGAATGGGTGCTCCAACAGCACAAGCAGCTTGACTCCACTGGGGAAAGCAACCCACTTAATTGGCATTCCATTGACCACCTTCCACATCCACTCACCACCAGCAATATACAAAGGAGGCAGTGTTACCATCTACAAGATGCACTGTCGTAACTAGCCAAGGATCCTCTGAGAGTACCTTCTGAACCTGCAACCTCTACCACTGAGAACAAAGGCCTTGGTGAAGTCAACAAATTTGGTGTGGAGGTATATTTTCTATTCTCCCCTTTTATCTGGACCTGTGCAACTGCAAACACTACATCAGCGTTCCTCATCCCATTCTGAAACCACACTACCTGGCAGCTGATTCTGGTTGAGTTGTTGCACTAATATGTTTTAACAAGCTTTGCCAGAATTCGAGAGGAATGATATTCATCCAAATCTTGCCAGGTTGGCCAGTTCTTTTCCACATGCACAGGTGAACAATGGAAGCATCTTAGTATTCCTGCGAGATGGTTACTTGTTAGCACATAGACTGAGTGTGTTCAGGAAGCTTTTTAACAAGGCATTGACCTCTGTATCCACAGACCTCAGGTGAGTGAACATCAGTTGCTGGAGCTTTGCCATTAGACAGATGTTTAATTGCGTTTGTCATTTTGCACAATATGTGGGTGTGGGTATGGTGTTATCAAGAGAGCAGTCGGAGACCTGTGGCAGTTGTTAATTGCTTTATTGATTGATTAAGGCCATCTGAGGATATGGTTAAATGTTTTGTCCAAATGCATTGTGGATGACTCAGTAGTTTAGGTCCACTAAAAGATTTTAGAGCATTGTAGTACCTCTTCCAGTCGTCACGGTCTGCATACAGGTGAGCTTCATCTGCTTTCTTATTTAGCTAAGTATATTTTGTCTCCGTTTGCAATGGACAGTTCTACGAATATTTTGGTAGGCATTGTGTTTGGATCATGATAACTTGTCACTGACATAAATTCTGGAGAGGCAAAGTTTTCCTCCAATAGATTTTGGATAACAGTCATTTTCAGTGAACTTATCTTCATTTTATGAGAGGTAGCATTGAACGCTGTCCAGCAATCCTCATTGCAGCAAGTGTCTATTTTCACCACACAGAGGCAACTCTTAAATTTCTTGGATAGAGATTCCTTCAGGTGTGTTTAATTCTTGAAATGTTGTAATGCATCTGGATTTTCATCCCCTGGCGGCATGTAGGAGTATATATTTAGCATTGAAATGAGAAGACACAAAGTTCAGCAGTCAGCCTTGCAAGTGGATTTTGTTGCGTATACATGTACATGTACTTGTCCTTCTGCTGAAAGGTGACTTTGTTGATTCTATGCCAAAACATAGATTGCAAGTGTATCAAAGACATCTTATTCAGATCGGAGTAACAGAAAATGGTCAGTGATTAAAACCTCATGCTCAGCACATTTGTTCAGTAAGAGGAGACCACTGCTGTTAAAACTGCCTATTTTTCCTGATGACCCTTTGTCATGCCTGGTTATCTGTCTTAACTCTTGTGCTGATGCCAAATGAGCTTGTCTGACATTGGCGTGGTTGTAATCAAGGATTGAGATCATTACAGAATTTTTCCTTGTCTTCACCACGATTAATCATGGTAGTGGTGGTACACATTGAGAGTTAGTTGCTGTTGCTATTCAAGGAAAAGTTAAGTATCATCAAGCAATCATCAACAACTTTAGGAAGGCAAGCCAATTTACTGCTAAGATGGTTTATGACAACAAAGTCTGTGCTGGATTCATGCCATTTTTCTTTTCTGTGGCCACACCTAAAGGTTGACAAGGCACTGGGATTGAATAAATACATCCAAAGGTACTAGGAAAGTGAGGATGAAAATTTCAGAACACTGATAATAATGTCTTGTCTCTCTTAGACTCGGGGGTGGTGTAGAGGACTGGAGGATTACCAATGTTATGCCTTTGATCAAAAAAGTTATTCACAGCAGTTTAACATTAGTTGATTGGGAATCTCTGGAAAAAGTCTGTCCTCAAGTAGACAGTGAGCATGGGTTTTTCAGAGAACATCATGATTAACTAACTTACTGGAATTTTTTGATGAGGTAACAAAGACAATTGATGAGGGGCAATGTTGTTGATATAGTGTACATGGACTTCTGGAAGATATCTGATACAGTGCCACTCAACAGTTGGGTGAATAAAGTGAGAGGTCATGGAACGAAAATGGAAGCAACATGGATACAAAAACTTTCTGCGTGATAAAGAACAGTAATGCTCTAGACGTGAAACGTCAGCTTTCCTGCTCCTCTGATGCTGCTTGGCCTGCTGTTTTCATCCAGCTCGACACAGTGTTATCTCAGATTCTCCAGTATCTGCAGTTTGTACTATTTCAGTAATGCTTACAGGATTTTTTTTGGGCTGGGCAAACAATTTGTAGTGGAGTTTCCCAGGGTTGGTATTAGAATTCTTGCTTTTCCTGATTAATATTAATGATCTAGACCTTGGGGTAGAGGACACAAGTACAAAACTTGGAAGCATTGTAAACGGTGAAGATCATAGTTAGAACTATAAAACTACATAGACAAGTTGTTGGAGTGGGCAAATACTGCACGCAAAACAAAACTTTTCACTGTACCTAGGTGCATGTGACAATAATAAATCAAACCAAATAGGTTGCAGATACAGTTCAATGTGGAGAAGTGAGGGGTGATAAATTTTGGTAGCAAAGGCACTTAAAGGGTAAAACTGCAAAAGGGATTTGGATGTATATGTGCATAAATCATTAAAGATGGCAGATAGATTGAGAAAACAGTTAAGCATACACCACCCGCACTTTTCCTTGTAACCGCAGGAAGTGCTACACCTGCCCCCACACCTCCTCCCTCACCCCAATCCCAGGCCCCAAGACATTCCACATCAGGCAGAGGTTCACCTGCACATCTGCCAATGTGGTATACTGCATCCGCTGTACCCGTTGTGGCTTCCTCTACATCGGGGAAACCAAGCGGAGGCTTGGGGACCGCTTTGCAGAACACCTGCGCTCAGTTCGCAACAAACAACTGCACCTCCCAGTCGCGAACCATTTCAACTCCCCCTCCCATTCCTCAGATGACATGTCCATCCTTGGCCTCCTACAATGCCACAGTGATGCCACCCGAAGGCTGCAGGAACAACAAATCATATTCAGCCTGGGAACCCTGCAGCCCAATGGCATCAATGTGGATTTCACAAGCTTCAAAATCTCCCCTCCCCCAACCGCATCCCAAAACCAGCCCAGCTCATCTCCACCTCCCTAACCTGTTTTTCCTCTCACCTCAAGCCACACCCCCATCTCCTATCTACTAACATCATCCCGCCCCCTTGACCTGTCCGTCCTCCCTGGACTGACCTATCTCCTCCCTACCCCCCTACCTACACTCACCTTTACTGGCTCCATCCCCGCCTCTTCGACTTGTCTGCCTCCTCTCCACCTATCCTCTCCTCTATCCGCCTCCCCCTCTCTCCCTGTTTATTTCAGAACCCTCTTCCCCTCCCCCATTTCTGATGAAGGGTTTAGGCCCGAAACGTCAAGTTTTCCTGCTCCTATGATGCTGCTTGACCTGCTGTGTTCATCCAGCCCCATGCTTGTTATCTCTAAGCATACAGTATCCTAGGCTTTATTTACAGGGACAGAGTAGAAGTGCAAGGAGGTTATGTTGAACTTGTGTAAGACTAGTTTTGCCTCAGC
Organism: Ginglymostoma cirratum; assembly: GCA_024137785.1. Classification (NCBI taxonomy): domain Eukaryota; kingdom Metazoa; phylum Chordata; class Chondrichthyes; order Orectolobiformes; family Ginglymostomatidae; genus Ginglymostoma; species Ginglymostoma cirratum. Next base: position 7,041,126 of record JAHRHZ010000066.1, read on the forward strand.
AGGAGTACTACATCCAATTCTGGGTATCACACTTTAGGAAGGGTGCAGAAGTATTGTAGAGAGCATGGAAGAATTTATGAGAAAAGGCCCAGGGATGAGGGATTTCAGTTATGTTGATAGATTGGAGAAGCTGAAATTGTTCTCCTTGGCGAAGAGAAATCTCATAGGTGATCCAAATGAAATATTCATGATCATGATCATGATCATGATCATGAGTTGTTAAACTTGAGGGGATGCAGAAAGGATTTAAAAGGATGTTGTCAGGATTGGAGGGCCTGACCTATAGGGAGAGGCAAGGGCTTTTTTCACTGGAATGGTGGAAACTGAACGGTAATCTTATAGAGGTTTTTAAAACCTTGAGGGGCTTGGATAGGGTGAATAAAGGTCTTTTTCCCAAGATGGGGAAGTCCAAAACTAGAAGATATTGATTTAAGGTGTGAGGGGAAAGATTTAAAAATTCCTTTATTCTTTTATTCATTCATGGGATGAGGTAGTCACTGGTTAGGCAACATTTATTGCCCATCCCTTGAGCGTCAACCATATTGCTGTGGGGCTGGAGTCACATGTAGGCCAGACCACGTAAGCATGGCAGTTTCCTTCCCTAAAGGACATTAGTAAACCAGATGAGTTTTTCCAACAATCGACGATGGCTTCACGGTCATCATTAGATTCTTTATTCCAGATATTTATTGAATTCCAATTCCACCATCTGCCATGGCGGGATTTGAATCTGGGTCCCCAGATCAACAGTCCAGTGATAATACCATTAGGTCATCACCTCCCCCGATAATCCGATGGGTAACATTTTCACACAGGTGATACATACATGGAATGAGCTGCCAAAGAAAGATTGGTGGCAGGTACAATTTCGACATTTAAAAGACATCCAAATGAGTATAAGGATAGTAAGGGATTAGAGGGATAGGAGCAAAATGCTGGCAAATGGGACTAGGTCAGATTTGGATGTCTGGTCAGCACAGATGAGTTGGACTGAAGGGTCCATGTTCATGCTGTATGACTCTTTGAATATACAGAATAAATAGGGAAAAATTGTTCCCACTCATGAAAGGATTGGAAACAAGATGGAATGGATTTAAATCAGTAAAAGCAACAGTGACCGGAGGAAAATACAATGAGTGGTTAGTCCTGAGACTGTGTTGGAGACAGGTTCAATTGAGGTGTTCAAAAGGGCATTAGTTGGTTATTATAAAAGGTAATTAATACAGTTTTATGGAGAAAAGGCAGAAGAATGGCACTGAGTCAGACACTCCGTTGAAGAGCAAGTGCAGACACATAGACCAAATGTACTCTTGCATTGCAACTATTTTCCGGTTCTATGAGGAATATATAACCTGCATGTATTTCCTTGAGCTGACTCTTCTTTGTTAATAAATCCCACTGAGGACAGTGACCTAGGCATCATACCTAACCAGCTCTCTGCTGTCAACAGGAGTCCTACATTCTAGTCAGTCAGCTGTGGGGTTGTCCTTGAGGAAGGACTGAAGGGTCTGATTCCATGCTGTATCTATGACTCTATGTTCCATGCACCATGTCATCATTACTTTATCTTTTGGAAACTAAATACCACGGTGGTGATGGGATGCCTGCCAGCTTCGCCTTGGCTACAGAAGTGAAGCAGATCATGTTTAGGATCATTTTCTAGCCCCTTATTTAAAGATCTTTCATGGGATGTGTGCATAAATGATACATAAATGATTTGGAGGAAAATGTGGCTGATCTGATTAGTAAGTTTGCAGATGATACAAAGATTGGTGGACTTATGGATAGTGTGGAGGATTGTTAGGGGATACCGCAGGATATAGATCAGTTGGAGGCATGGGCTGAAAAATGGCAGATGGAGTTTAATCCAGACACATGTGAGGTGATACATTTTGGAAGGTAAAGTACAAGTGGAAATTATACAGTAAATGGCAGAACCCTTAGGAGTATATGCAGAAGGATCTGGGTGTGCAGGTCCACAGATCACTGAAGGTGGCAGTGCTGATAGATAAGGTAGTAAAAAAGGCCTATAGCATACTTGCCTTCATTGGAAGGTGCATGGAGTATAAGGATAGGCAAGTTATGCTGGAGCTTTATAGAACTTTAGTTAGGCCACACTTAGAAGATTGCGTACAGTTCTGGTTACTACACAACCAGAAGGATGTGGATGCTTTGAAGAGGGTAGAGAAAAGGTTTACTGGGATGTTGCTTGGTATAGGGGATTTTAGCTTATGTAGAAAGATTGGATAAACTGGGTTTGTTTTCACTGGAAGAGGAGGAGGTTAAGGGGCGACCTGATACAAGTTTATAAGATTGTAAATGACATGGATGGAATGGAAACTGAGTCTTTTTCCCAGGGTGGAGGGGTCAATTACTAGGGGACACAGGTTCAAGGTGCGGGTTGGAGGGGGGAGGTTTAAAAGAGATGTGCGGGGCAAGTTTTTCTCACAAAGGGTGGTGAGTGCCTGGAACGTGCTGCCGGAGAAGGTGATAGAAGCAGACACAATAGCAGCAGACACAATAGCAGCATTCAAGAAGCACCTGGACAGATACATGAATAGGGAGTAGAGGGATATGCATCCTGTAAGTGAAGACAGTTTTAGTATGGAAGGGCAAAATGTGTTGGCGCAGCCTTGGGGGGGACCAAAGGGGCTGTTCCTGTGCTGTGTTGTTCTTTTTCTTACCTGGTCTGTCCTACATGCGACTCCAGACCCAATATGGTTGACTTTTAACTGCCCTCTGAGCAATTAAAAGTGAGCAATAAATGCTGACCTTGCCAGTGATGCACACATCCCATGAAAGATCTTTAAATAAGGGGCTAGAAAATGATCCTAAACATGATCTGCTTCACTTCTGTAGCCAAGGCGAAGCTGGCAGGCATCCCATCACCACTGTGGTATTTAGTTTCCAAAAGATAAAGTAATGATGACATGGTGCATGGAACATAGAGTCATAGCCTAGGGCCAAAGGGCACTTATTTAAGACTGAGATGAGTAGGAACGTCTTCTCTCAGAGTTGTGACTGTTTGGAACTTCTCACCACAGAGAGCTGTGGGGGCAGAGCCCTTGTGGAACAAGGCTGAGATAGATAGATTCTTGATTAGTAGGGGAATCAAGGGGTACGGGGATAGGGCTAGAAAGTTGATGGAAGGAATGTCAGATCAGTGATATTCCTACTGAATGCAGAACAGGTTCAAAGGGGCAAATGGTCCACTCCTGTTCCTATTTCTTATGGTCTTATTTACAGCCAGGAGGCAAACGAACGATCAGGTGACGGTGTTCCCTTTTTTTTCTTTTATTCATTCAAGGGATGAAGGCTTTGCTGGCTAGGCCAGCATTTATTGCCCATGCCTAATTGCCCAGAGGGCAGTTAAGAGTCAACCAGATTGCTGTAGGTCTGAAGTCACAGGTAGGCGAGACCTGGTAAAGATGACAGTTTCCTTCCATAAAGGACATTGATTGATTGTCACATGTAGCGAAATACAGTGAAAATCTTTGTTTACAAGTGGTACAGGCAGATCACAGCAAGCAAAGGATGTACAGATCAAAAGACTTAGAGGCATACAGGTTCCATTGCAGATTACATTATTTGAGGCTAGAGTCCATTCAACAGTCTGATAACGGACAGAAAGAAGCTGTTCCTGAACCTGTTAGTGCATGTGTTCAGGCTTCTATATCTTCTGCTTGATGGAGAGGTTGTAGGAGGTCATTACCATGGTATGATGGGTCTTTGATGATGTTGGCTGCCTTTCTGTGGCACCAAGCCATGGAAGGAAGGCTGGCTTTTATGATGGTCTGGGCTGAGTACACCACCTTCTGTAGTTTCTTACGCTCGTGGGCAGAGCAGTTGCCATACCAGGCCATTATGCACCCAGACAACATGCTTTCAATGGTGCATTTGTGCAAATTGGTGAGGGACTCACTAAATTTCCTGAGCCACTTAATGAAGAAGAGGTGTTGTGCCTTCTTGACTGTCTTATTCATGTGGGAAATTCAGGACAGGTCATCGATTATCATCACTCCAAGGAACGTGATGCTCTTCACTCTCTCAACCTCCGTTCTGTTGACATGGATGGGAGCATGTTTTTGTCCTTTCTTTCTGAAGTCGATGATCATTTCTTTAGTTTTGTCAACGTTGAGACACATTGTTTTCATTGCACCATGTCACCAAACCCTCTATCTCCCTTCTGTATTTTGATTTGTTGATGTTAGGTATCCATCCCACTATGATGGTGTCGTCAGTGAATTTGTAGGTGGTGTTTGTGCGGAATTTGGCAACACATTTGAAGGTGTTTGGGGAGTACAGTAAAGGTCTGAGGATGCATCCTTAGAGGGCTCCGGTATAGAGTGTTACTGTGAAGGAAGTGCAGTTACTTATCCTTTCTGAATGTGGCCAGTCAGAAAGCCGAGGATCCAATTGTACAGAGCGGAGCCAAGACCAAGCTCACGCAGTTTTGTGAACCAGATGGGTTTTTCCAAAAATTGACAATGGATTGTGGACACCATTAGTTCTCAGTTCCAGTTTTTTTAAAAAAATTGGATTGTAATTCTACCATCTGCCCTGGCAGGATTCAAACCTGGGTCCTGGATTAACAGTCCAGCAAAAATACCAATAACCCATCCGATCCCCCTTCCTCTCGTGGATCTGCTACTGTTGTCTTTTCAGCTACCAGGTTTGGAAGGTGATGTCATACTTGAGAATTGTAAGGTGTGGTCCTGAAAAGAGCTACTCAGTTGATCGGGGAAACCAAGTTCCATCTCTGATGCCTTCCAGTGAAAAGTGACTCTGTGGCTAAAGAGGCTTGTATGCAGATTCACCACGGTAGCTCTGTGAATCCACATCTGCTATATCACTCAGCCATTGCCACAGGACTTCTGACAGATGGCTGATAGATGAACATGACTTGCATGTGAATTGATTATAGGGAGGGAAATAGGCACATCATCAGCTTCACTCTTCTGTTCCAACCTATTTTGGTCAATAGCACGACAAGTCTGCTGAAAAATAGACTGAATGCATAGTGGGACCTGGACATCTTAAAGTCTTGTTGAGCTCTACACATTCCACAATGTAGGAGACCTGATAGTTATCCTTATTCGATTTAGCTTGCTCGTCAAAACAGTTTAGTGGGGTGTGGCTACTGTCACATGCTAACAACTACTTTGAGCCACAGATGACAGCTAGGTGGAGGTGAAGACCAATACAAGATAAGTCACTCCAAAGAGTGCATGAGCCTGTCTTGGAGGTGTTACCTTCCATCATATTGGCACCATCTATAAAACAGTTCCAAAGTGAATATTATCAGTGGAAAACCTTCTTGATCACTTCAATACCTGGTCACTAACCCAGACAACTATCTTTTTAGATCACAAGATGGTTCTAAAAGAATATTAGCCAGATTACTTGCAAGTCTTGTCACTTACATCATATTGAGTTTTACTAAGTTATCCAGTAGCAATCACATCTGTAAAGTACAACGTTGGCTGGCTGAAGAGCAACATTCATCTAACAGATTGGCAATTAGCCAACACAATGTCTCAAAAAAACAGTATTACTTTACTGCACTGTATTTGTCAAAGTAAAGCTGCATCACACTCCATGTTCCCAACCACCATACTGCAATTCAGTTTTGTGTCCAAGACCATTCTCCATTAAATGTTGACCTGATAATCATGGATAGCGTTTTGAAAGACAATGAAAAGTGAGACTCTGCCATCGTTGGAACAATTTTAGTTATGCTGTTTACATTGTGCACTACAGCCAACAAATGGAAAGAGCTGTTTGTCAGCAGCGTTCTCAGGTCTAATGAAGATTGTAATCAGGGCCTCAACCTTTTCGTCTAGTATGACAATTAGGTCCTATCTTAGCAACTCGGAAAAAAGTATATACAAGATACTATCTGCCCAATATTTCCCTTTTACTTTTTTCATTATATGTCAATATGCAATATCAGAACAAGACTGGCAATGTTGCAGATTTATCTACAATTACAGGATAGTAGGATGAAGTACAACTGAAATTCAGTAAATTGAACATTTTAAATTTTTTATTACATACTGCATCCAATTTGGAACCTATCAATTCTATCTGGTTCCAATTCTTGCTGTGTATCTTGGCATTTTAGAAAAGTGTCAGCCTAAAAATTAAATGCATGTGTTCAGGAACATGCAAACCCCATGCACATAGATTTTACAGTGTCCTACAGAGAAACAGCCATTCATAAACTAAGCGCAACATTAGGATTTTTTTGTCCTCCTTTTGGTCAATCATACACTGTATCAAACTGCCCTTCTCACTGCCAAAGTACACTCATTCTCAACTTTCCCTAAAGAATGCTTAACAAGTTGATGTGATGCCTTTAGTGCCCAGGTGAGTTTTCATTTCATGGTTTTCATTTTTGTGCAAACCACAAGGTACACTGCAGCAACTCACGACAGCACTCTCTCTCTGCACCTTCTAAACAATAAACAGCTAGCATCAAGAAGGATACAAGCCTGCAAGTTCTATTCCTAGTCACTGTTCTTATCGAATTGGATTTATATCTCTGTTCCTTTCCTGCGACTAAGTCAAAATCCTAAAACTTCATCCCTAACAGCACTGTGGTGCATCATACCTCTAAGGCCACAGCACTCAAGAAGGTATGTTCATCATCATCTACTCAAAGGCCATTAGGGATGGCCAATAAATGGTGGCTTTGCCAGTAATGCTTACATCCCCAGGATGTAAATAATGCAAACAATGCAAACTTCTCATTTCTTATTTTTGTTTAAAGTTTCTTAGCCAAATTCAATGACCAAAAAAAAAAAAATCCTTAGATGGACTGCCAGAAACCTTCAAAACAGGATGAACAATGAACGACGACAAGAATTCTTTGTCACTGACTAAAATAAAAGTAGAGTGTTGAATGTACACAAACCAGTCAGAGTAGAATCATACAGACTTAGAATCTTCCCTATAAAAATATTTGTTTACTTTGACATAATTTACTTAGATAATCTGATGGAAAACAACATAGCATGAAGTGGATAGCTGTACTTACTTGGTCAGCCTTTGCGGAAGCATGGCTCGAAGAAACTTGGTTACAATTTCTGGGGTCTGATGTTTGCATGGTGTTTTGGACAAATATTTTAAAGTCTGTGAATGAAATGTAGGAAACAAAATAAATACTCTGTCCTCAATAGTGCAGAAGACTCCAACAAAATTGTTCATAATTTTGAACACCTCAGTAAGGCCACCTCTTAATCTTCTCTGCCCCAAGGAGAACAAGCTCAATTTCTCTAAACTTTCCTTGTACTCAAAATCTCTCATGTCTGTTACCATTCTAATAAATCTCCTCTGCACTTTCTCTAGGACTTTAACATCCTTCCTTAAATAAAACAAAAGTGCCCTAAACATAACACAGACTCAAAATGTGGTTTGACCAGATTAAAATCCTGGAATTTTCTCAGAGGGCATTGTAGGTTAATCTAAAACACGTGGACTGCAGCGGTTCCAGAAGGTACCTCATCACTACCTTTTCAAGTATAACTCAGGATGGGCAATAAACTGTTTCAACTTGCCTGGCCACCTTCATAGAATTATGTACATGAACCACAAGGTCTCTCTGATCCTGTACTCCCCTCAAAGTTGTACCGTTCAGCCTGTATTGTCTCTTTATATTTCTTTTCCTAAAATGCATGACCTTTGCTCCTTTCTTAAACAAGAGTTACACGTACAATCCTCCAGTCCTGATCCTGTGTTCAGAAAGGCCTGGAAAATTTCTGTCAATGACTCTGCAATTTGCTCCCTCACCTCTCTCAGCAGTCTAGAATGCATCCCTTCCAGGCCTGGCAATTTCTTCACTGGAGTGTTGCCACCAAATTAGTATTTTTTCTTTATCTATTGTTATACTGCTCAGTTGCTAACACCCACATTTTTCAACCAGGCCATTAGCAAATTAGAAAATGGTGACAAAGACAGATGCAAAGTACTCACTTAGTACCTCTACCATTCCCTTACTTCATTCAGTGAGCAGCTTACCCTGCTTATTCCTTCTGGACCCCAGTCTGTCCTTCAATAATCTTTACTTTTAGTATATTTTAAAAAACATTTTACTATTTATTTTAGAGCAGTCGAACATAAAATTTAACCTTATTACATTTTGATTGCTATTTACCAAATGCTTCCCCACTCTCATGTTCTCCACTTGGCCTGTCTTATTTCCTGGGACCAGATCCAGCATAGTTACCTCTCTGGTAGGACTAGAAATACACTGTTACAGAAAGTTGTCCTGCACATGTGACAGGAATTTCTTCCCTTCCATGCCCCACACTCTACCTATTATTCACTAGGGTAATTGAAATCACCAGCTTTCACAACCCTACTTATCCTGCAGGTTTCCATAATCTGCCTACAAATGCTCTCTACGACTTCTACCTCACTATTTGGAGGTTTTTAATAAATTTCCAACGAAGTCACTACTCCCTTCTCATCTCTAACCATATGGCTTCTAAATCAGGTACTGTATCTTGTTCAAGGACTATGATACTTTGATCAAGACTGCTTTTTACCCACCTTTTTTCTACTAGAAAGCTTATAATCCAATAAAGTAAGTTCTAATCACGTTCTGGCTTAAGCCAAGTTTCTGTCAATGCAGCTACGTCATACCCCGCTGGAGCAATTTCTGCTGCGAGTTCCCCAGTTTCATTCATTATACTTCATGCACTTAATTACATATATTTAGCCCTTAGTTCTTTCTCACCCACTGGAAGACAGCCATTTCTCTGTTCCCAGTCAACACTCAAGGCTTCCCTCACTTCTCTTTTCCCCATTCCCCAGCCTCTTGTTTTTCTCTTCCAAAACTATACCCATTAGTCAACCCACTCCCCTGCCTTTTCTCCAGCATCAAAACATAGAAGGTGGAATGCACCGAAACCCGCAGCAACAGATTAAAAGGAGGCTGCAGAAGGATTTAAGAATGAGGACTGTTAATCGTACATGAATTATATTGTTAAGATACACAGGCGAATGGCTTTATTTAATGAAGCATCTCTGAGCCAGGAGGCCCAGGTTCAAGTTCCATCTGCTCTAGAGATGCATAACAATATTTCTGAACAGTTTGAATTGAAATATCTTCAAGAACACCTATAAGAGAATGAAGGGACCCTCGAGATCCAGTGGGAGCATCCCTACTCAGGGAAAGCAGCTGCTGTAATCCCACCTGCTCCAGTGATGCATCATAACACATCAGAACAGGTTGATTAGAAACATCTAATGAGAAACAGATGGGAAGGTGGTAGCATTGTGGTAATGTCTCTACACAACTACTCCAGGCTATTGTTCTGGCTGTTCAAATCCTAGTAGCCACTGACATTTAATTTTTGTCCCGTTAAGGGACTTCCACCTATTTAATTTCTGCTCAATTTGGTTTCACTGTTTCAAGTAATATATTAAAACAAAATAAAGAGGACTAACAGGTTGGTTGGTAGGGAGTAGATATATGAAATGCCACTTTCTGTGAATAAACCTCTTTGTGAGAAAGGTACCAGCTTATAGTTCCAAGCTTCATCAACTGGCTTGGGATTCAAGGAACAAGGACAAGGATTCTGACTAGACAAACTGATGGACAAAGAAACTGTGGAGCAGAACTCACCACAATACAGTTATTAAAATATAATTAAGTGCCTAAATTCTGGATGAGTTTAAAATTACTTGCATAGAATACAGTTAGGTAGGGCTGGTTAAAATTGCATTAAGGAGCTGTGCCTTCAATTAACAGGGATGGAAGTGGATTTTGAATGCAGTGGATGACATGGTATTCTTTAGCTAAGTCACACAAGGACTAGTAAGTGAACAGAAAGTGCTTCCGTGCTACATTAACCATAAATAACTGTATGAGTAAGGCCTAGCCAGAACACATCCCAGAGAAGTGGTGGTTGGGGAGCAGCACTGATCTTGCAGCTGCTTGTGGGATTGCACTTAACGATTTATTATAGTTTTATTAGTTATTACATCTAAAAAGCATTTGGATAAGTGCATGAACAGGAAAGGTTTGGAGGGATATGGGCCAGGAACAGGCAGGTCGGATGAGTTTAGTTTGGGATTATTTTCAGCACGGTGACTGGTTGGACTGAAGGGTCTGTTTCTGTGGTGCTGCATAAATCTATGACTGTGACTTAAACAAAACCTCCATGACGATTCTATGGGTTTTAATTTTGCTCACCTACCTTGAGAGCGAGGGGGGGGGGGG